>JAGFMF010010426.1:0-40861 GCA_019455555.1 Galemys pyrenaicus
ATGTGGGTCTCCCGCCTGGCGGGCAGCAGGGATCGAACTCATGCTGCAGTGGCTGCGGTTTGCTTCATAGTGCGTTGCTTAACCCACTGCGCCACCAGGAAGGCCCTACCCAGTGAAAATATTTTTTAAATGAAGGTGAAATAAAGACTTTTTAGACATATAAAAGTCGAACTAATTCATTAGCAGATGATTTGCACTACAGGAAATGTTAAAAGAGGATATTTGGACAGAAGGAAAATGGTATCAAATAGAAATCTGGCTCTATACAAAGGAACAAAAAACATCAGAAAGAACAGATGGGTACTTAAGTATCTTTTTTTTTTTCTTATTTAAATGCCACCAGAATATAAACAGCTTCTCTTTTTAAATTATTTTTAATTGAGGTAATATTTGGGTACCCCCATCAGGTATTGCCACTGTAGTACACCGACCAAGTGCTTCTTTTCCTCTTTGTTTTTATTTTTATTTATTTTATTATTATTATGTTTAAATATTTATTTATTTATGCATACAAGAGCTGGGGTACAGGTCAGAGGTGGGGGTGGTGAGAGGACTCAACCAGAGACAGAGTGGGGAGCAGAACAGGCAGACTGACCAAGGTACACTGCTGAGGGGAGCAGGAGCGAGGCAGGAGAGGTCTGCTGTGCCATGTGGGTCCCCTCCCTGGCCAGCGGCAGGGATCGAACGTGTGCTGCAGTGGCTGCGGTTTGCTTCATAGTGCTTAACCCACTGCGCCACCAGGGAGGCCCCTAGGTAGCCATTTCTGAAAGTGAGAATAATAACAGTGATTTGTGGGTGGATTACTAATATGAGGATAAAATATATGGCAGCAATACCCAGAGGCCAGGAGGAAAGAAATGGAAGTATACAGTTTAAGGTTCTTATATAATATGTAAATTGGTATAGTATCAGTTGAAGACAGAGGGCAATAAACTAAAGGTATATATTCTAAATTCTAAAGCAACCAGTGAAATAAAGCAAACTGTTACTGTTAGGATAAAAATTCATGACCCAACTATATGTTGTTGACAAAAAACCTAGTTAAAAATGAAGATAGCGGGCCTCCCTGGTGGCGCAGTGGGTTGGGCGGCGCACTACGAGGCAAACCGCAGCCGCTGCAGCATGAGTTCGATCCCTGCTGCCCGCCAGGGGGGAGACCCACATGGCGCAGCAGACATCTCCTGCTGTGCCCGCTGCTCCCCTCAGCAGTGTACTTCTGTTGATCTGCCTGTTCTGCTCCCCACTCTCTGTGGTGAATCCTCTCACCCCCCCACACCTCTGGCCTGTACCCCAGTGCTTGTATGCATAAATAAATAAATCTTTAAAAAAAAAAATGAAGATAGCCTAAAAAGTAAATACTATTTCTACACAATTTTCCCCACATAATTAAGAGGATGGAATGCTTAATGAGGCCAGCATTATTCTCACACCAAAACTAGAAAAAGACATAATAAAAATTAAAAGAAAAAAAAAAAGCTATAGGGCCTCCATGGTGGTGCAAGGGTTTAAAGCTTCAGCACTATGAAGCTATCACCTCTCCTGTCTCGCCTGCTGCTCCCCTCAACAGTGTACTTCAGTCAATATGCCTATTCTGCTGCCCACTCTGTCTCTGGTGAATCCTCTCACCCCCTACACCTCTGGCCTGTACCCCAGGTTTTATATGCACAAATAAATCTTAAAAAAAGAAAAAAATAAAACAAACCATCTGGAGAGAGAGAAACTCATGACCCTTCCAACAGAGGTTCATGCTCATGTGTTATGTTTAGCCAGTGTTGCTAGATTTCATTTATCTAGAGAAGTTCAGAAATCTTTTCAAGTTTGTCCAAAAGTTCTGGTTTAAAAACTAAACACTATGGGCCAAACACCCACAGATCTGTTCAGTGGGTTACCAGTGTGGGACTTCTTGGATGGAATGATGTGTGTGGTGCTTTATTTTTTCAAGCTATACAGGAACTGGGGTACAGGCTAGAGGAGTGGCGGGGGGGTGGGGTAGGGTGAGTGCTATCACCCTTATGGCTTGAGTTCAATTCCTGGCCAGGAAATGACCCACATGGCGCAGCAGACCTACCCTGTCTTGCCCGTTGCTCCCCTTAGCAGTGTATTTCAGTAGATCCGTCTGTTTTGTGCCCAACTCTGTCTCTGGTGAATCTCTCACCCTCCTGCCCCCTGGACCTCTGGTCTGCACCCCAGCTCTTATATGTAAATAAATAAATCTTGGGGCCTCCCTGGTGGCGCAGTAGGTTAAGCAACGCACTATGAAGCAAACCGCAGCCACTGCAGCACGAGTTCGATCCCTGCTACTGGCCAGGGAGGGAACCCACATGGCGCAGCAGACCTCTCCTCCCTCACCCACTGCTCCCCTCAGCAGTGTGTTTCAGTCAGTCTGCCTGTTCTGCTCCCCACTCTGTCTGGTGATGCCTCTCAAGCCTCCTGCGACTCTGGCCTGTACCCTAGCTCTTGTATGCATAAGTAAATAAATCTTTAAAAAAATAAATCTTAAAAAAAGAAAAAGGAGTGTTACAAGAAGGAAGAAAATATTGTGTCAAACGCTGATGATGCGTGTAAGATGATGGTTGAGATGTAACCAATGAGTTTAGCAATGGGGAGGTCATTTGAGTCCTGACAAGCTCAGCTTCTGCAGAGAATTCTGGTTAGAATAGGTCCCACAAGTCTGGTTAGAGAAGGTTCAAGACAAAAATAGGAACACTAATCCTACACAAACCCTTCCAAAAGAGGAGGAACACTTCCCAAATCATTCTGGGTCTAGTATTACTCTGATACCAAGACAGATAAAAGTATGACAAGAAAACTACAGGATAATATATTTTATGCTATAGACGTAAACACCCTCAATAAAATTCTAGCAAACTGAATCCAACGATATATATTTATAATAAGTATCTGTGTGCATGTATAATATATGTATATTATACAAATCCCACCATGACCAGTTTCTGGATTTATCCCAGAAATGAAAGGCTGGTTCAACACACAAATAATGATGCAAAGTACCATACTGATGGTATATGGGAGAAAAGCCAAATGATCATTATAATAGACACAGGTAAAATACCTGGCAAAACCCAACAATCTTTCATGAGAGAAGCCCTCAACAAGGGCCTCCCTGGTGGTACAACAGGTTCAGCGCAGCACTGTGGGGTTTCCTCAGTCACTGCAGTGCAAGTTTGTCCCCGGCCAGGGAGGAGAACCACATGGTACCGCAGACCTCTTCTACCTCGCCCGCTGCTCCCCTCAGCAGTGTGTTTCAGTCCATCTGCCTGTTCTGCTCCCCACTCTTGTCTCTGGTGATTATCTCACCTCCCCCACGCCTCTGACCTGTACCCCAGCTCTTGTATGCATAAATAAATAAATAAAAATCTTTTAAAAAGTCTCAACAGACTAGGAATAGAAGGGAATTACTTAATCGCATGTAAATGATAGCTAACTTCATAGTTAATGTTGAAAGGACTGACTGCTATCTATCCTGTTAAGGCCAGAAACAAAACAAAAATGTCTATTCTCACGACTATTCAATAGTACTGGGGTTCCGCCCAGGCAATTAAGAAACAAAAGTAAATAAAAGGCATGTATATTGGACAGGAAGACAAAATTCTCTCTAGTTGCAGATAAAATGATCTTCTACGTAGAAAATTCAAAGTAATGCACACACACACCACACACATACTCACTATTGGAGTTAATGGCTGCACAATACAAGATTTGTAAAAATCAATTACATTTCTATACATTAACAATGAATAACCTGAAAACATTTCCATTTATTATGGTATCAAAAAGAATGAAATGTTAAGAATAGATTTAACGAAGAAGGTAAAAGACTTACACAAAACATTGTTAAAGAGAGCAAAGAAGAGAAATGGGAAGCCAGCCCACGTCCATAGATTAGAAGACAATACTGTTGAGAAGGCAATAATCCCCAAATCATTCTACAGACTCAATGCAGTCTCTGCCATAAACCTAGTTGGATTTTTTGTGGGTGTGAAGAAACTGACAAGCTGAAATTAGAATTCATATGAAAATGCAAAGGACCCAGAATAGCCAGAACAATCTTGAGGGGAAAAAAAGGACAAAAACTGGAGGACTCGTAATATCTAGTCTTCAAAACTACAATAATACAGTAACAGACTGCATGTGACTGACATAAGCAGAAATATATAGATCAATCAAACCTAATTGAGATGTAAACCCTTACACTGATGGCTAGTTGATTTTGACACATGTGCCAAATTTATTCAAGAGGAAAAGAACAGTCTTTCTAAGAAGTGGTGCTGGGACAAGTGAATATCCACATGAAAAAGAATGTAATCAACCCTTTAGTCAGATAATATACAAATTAACTTAAAGATGGAACAAAGACCTAAATGTAAGAGCTGTAAGTTTTAAAAGAAACATAGGCATAAATCTTAGTAACACAGGATTAGTCAATGGTTTCTTAGATAAGCAAAAAAGAAAAAAATATAGACTTCATCAAGATTAAAAACTTACAGACTTCAAAGGTCACTATGAAGAAAATGAAAAGATAACTCACATAGGTTATCTCTGCAAATCATATTCTGCTAAAGGATTAATATTTAGACTACAAATTCCCCCTGCTCTCTGAAAGTACAATATTCCTATTTATAAGTTATTTTTTCAGTCTGAGAATGCTATTAACAATAATGTATATGAAAAAAATCTTAACACTCCCAGACTCAAAAAATAATCTACCACATCATATACCAAATAGTAGTAGTATACTTTCAGATAGCAGGAGAAATATATAACAAATTCTTACAACTCAACAACATAAAAAACCTAACTTGAAAATGGACAAAAGTTTGAATAGACATTTCTCTAACAAGGACATACAAATAACCAATAGCACATGAAAAGGTGCTCAGCATCACTAATCACTGAGGGAAGCAAGTCAAAACCACAATGAGGGCCTCCCTGGTGCCACAGGGGTTAAAGTCTCAGTGCTATCTGGCTATTACCAACCATCATGGCATGAGTTTGATCCCCGGCCAGGGAACTGATCCACATGGCGCAGCAGACCTCTCCTGTCTCTCCCGCTGCTCCCCTCAGCAGTGTGTTTCAGTCCATCTGCCTGTTCTGCTCCCCACTCTGTCTCTGGTGAACACTCCTACACCTCACCTCTGGCCTACACCCCAGTTCTTTTATGCATAAATAAATAAAATAAATTTTTTTAAAAATGTGAAACACAAGTCATCATATAACCCCAAAACTTATATGCAAATGTTCATAGGAATAGTATTCATAATAAGCAAAGGTTGGAACCCTCTCAAATATCCGCTGAAGGTTGAATAAACAAAAGTGGTATATCCATACAATGGACTACTACTCAGTCACAAAAAGGAAAGTAGTACTGATACCAGTTATGAGTGAACCTTGAAAACATTATATGAAAGAAGCCAGACACAAAAGATTACATATTTCATCTATATATGAATGAAAAAGCAAACCCACAGAGACAAAAAGTAGATTAGTGGCTGCCAGGACTGGAAGGAAGTGATTGCTAATGTGTATGGAATTTCTTTTTAGGGTAATAAAATATTCTGGAATTATATAGTGGTGACATTTGCACAACTCTGTGAAATATTAACACTGAATTATATGTTTTAAAAGTGTGAATTTTATGTTGTGTAAATTGTATCTCAAGTTCTTTAACAGAGACAGGAGACACTGGAGAAACTCTGGAGCAATTTTGTAAAAAGGAACAGAAAAAGGGGTTTCAGAGGTGAGAAATAATGTTTCTATAGAAAGATATGGGAAGAGGGCCTCACTGGTGGTGCAGTGGGTTAAGGAGCACACTGTAAAGCAGAGCCACTGCAGAGCCACTGCAGCACGAGTTCGATCCCTGCCCCCGGCCAGGGAGGGGACCCACATGGTGCAGCAGACCTCTCCTGCCTCACCTGCTGCTCCCCTCAGCAGTGTGTTTCGGTCAGTCTGCCTGTTCTGCTCCCTACTCTGTCTCTGGTGAATCCTCTCACCCCCCACATCTCTGGCCTGTGCCCCAGCTCTTGTATGCATGAATAAATAAATTAAAAAAAAAAGATATGGGAAGAGCAAAAGTTAGTGATGTGGGCTGGGGGCAGCTGAGAGGGGAGGTGGTGAGACACTGTTAAAGATGTAGACAAGGATAGGAGTCAAGTGCTCCGGTAGAGGAGGGCAGTTTCTCCTGTAGAGACAGGGGAGAAAATATAATAGATATACACAGATGCTGGTAAGGGATATATATGGTGTAGAAGTTTGAGGAGTTCTCTTCTAAATGCCCTCCTTCAGAAAACTCAGTGTTTTTCTTGAGTATTTCTTAAAGTCTCTTATCTCAATACATGTCTTCAAAGAAAGCAAACTGGCTTCAAAGAAAATAAACAAGCAAGCAAGCATATACACATATATACAGCACCACCTCATTCTCTTTTTCCTAACCACTGTGATGTGAAGGTTAAATATATGTCCTCGAAGTTTGTGATGCTTTCCCCTTCAAGAGCTGGAGCTTAATTCCCTTAAATGTGAGCTCGACTTAGTGACTTATTTTTAAAGATGTATTTATTTATGCATATAAGAACTGGGGTACAGACCAGAGGTGTGGGGGATGAGAGGATTCACCAGAGACAGAGTGGGAAACAGAACAGGCAGATCTACTGAAATACACTGCTGAGGGGAGCAGCAGGCAAGACAGGAGAGGTCTGCTGTGCCATGTGGGTCCCCTCTCTGTCAGAGATTGAACTTGTGCTGCAGTGGCAGTGGATGCCTCATATTGCGGTGCTCAACTCCTTGCACCACCAGGGAGGCCCCTTAGAGACTTTATTCTAATGAAAAAGAACCCCTGAGGCTAGGTCATAAAAGACAATGCGGCTTGCTCCTTGTTGTGTGTCTCATAGAGCACTTGTTCTGGAGTGGAAGCCGCTGTCGGTCACTGGAACAGCCCTATGCAGGGGAAGTCCACACGGGGAGGAACTGAGTCTTCCTGCCAACAGCCATATGAGTGAACAGTTTTGGAAAGGGATCTTCCAGCCTCAGTCAAACCTTCAGATGAATGCTGCCCTGGTTGACCATTAACTGTAACTTAGAGACCATGAGCCACCCAACTGAACTCCCAAATTTGTGAAAAAACGAATGTTTTTATTTGAAGCTGCCAAGTGTTGGGGTGATTTGTTATGCAAAAAAGACACTTTATATATTTAAAAGAAATGTGTCCCAACTCCCCATTATCCATTTCAATATGCAAAGTCCCCTGCCAGCCATAAAACACCCCATGAACAAAGAGTATAATATGGGGCCTCCCTGGTGGCGCAGTGGGTCAAGCAATGCACTATGAAGCAAACTGCAGCCACTGCAGCACGAGTTCGATCCCTGCAGCCAGCCAGAGAGGGGACCCACATGGTGCAGCAGACCTCTCCTGCCTCACCCACTGCTGCCCTCAGCAATGTGTTTCAGTCAGTCTGCCTGTTCTGCTCCCTATTCTGTCTGGTGAATCCTCTCACCTCCCACAACTCTGGCCTGTACCCCAGCTCTTTATGTATAAATAAATAAATCTTTTTTAAAAAGGTATAATATGGCTTTCTTGTCCCATTAGTCACTAAGTCTAGCTCTTCTCTCCAACAGTCAAACCACGCATCTGAGTTTGCTCCAACCTCGTGGCTCTGCGGTAAGACAGGGTGGCACATGGGGGTCTGAACCACATCTTTGCTGGCCCATTGCGTGTGTTCTCAGGTGATGATTCCCCCCAGAGTAGATGTTTTTTCATTGGTGCTTCCACCCCAGGTTGGGGTGAATCATATCATTTTAAGTATTTGAAATGTTTTCAATTCGTTCAGAAAGTGAAGTCAGCAAAGAAATAAACCTGGCTCTCTGAGATTTCCTGTCTCTGCCCTGATATGGGCAGGCCTCCCTGCAGAGAAGAGAGGACCTGTCAACTGTACTCTTAGGATAAAGATGGGGGGTGAAATATCTAGTCTTTTTCTGGGAGTGGGAAGGCAGCAGATAACATTCAGATATTTTTGAGATGAAACTGTTACCATGGGAATGCTTCCATCTCTCTCCCTTAATAATGATGGGTAGAAAGATGAACAGTATAGCTCTGAGAATTCCAGAAATAAAGGAAACAAGGGAAGGGAAATGAAAGCTAGAAGACCAGGTACCAAAGAAAGGATTGATCTGTTCAAACTGCCCTGGCTGCATACTGGAAGAAGGTCGGTAGTTTGGGGGTCAGCAATTTTTCCCTGAGTATCACAGTTCCCCTTAGGTGGGATGTAGGTGATGCTGAGGTGACTGGGGCAGGGTGACAGAGTATTGCAAACAAGGGGGCTAAACTGGTCTCCCCTTCTTGAGCTTTATGTGGGAGGCAGGGAGTGAGGGAGGAAAACTGAACACTTAACATATCTAGATGCTTATAAACACTTCTCCATTTCTGTCCTAGCAAGAGGACAAAGTGCTCCAGGATCGCTCCATCCTCAGGGCCTCAGACTGTACCCTGCAGAAGAACATGGTACATAGACATTTCCATCTTGTAACCCAGAATGTCCCATGCCATACAGTACAAGGGCTCAGGAATCATTTCTTAAACAGGAAAAGACCACTGCCTTCTCCTTACCCCGAACTACCCACTGCTTGAAGCATGCTAAGAGTTCCCCCAGTTCACTCCTAGTTGGGTTCCTGTTTCTCTCGAGTTATCAAAGGTTAGGCGACTCATTGAACACAGTCCTTTATCTCTGTGACACACATTTATCATGTGCCACCCTCCCCACCTTATCTCACAAGGATTTGTTACTCTTCCCCTTGTCTCTATTTTTGGAGAAGCGGTGCCCCAAGAGAATCATCCTGACAAAATGAGTAGGAATACAACATGCTGGTTGGTTAAGCAGGTAAAGATATGCAGCTTATCTAAGGTGTTCTCTTAATGTAAGCACCTCTTAAATAACACAAAGAGGAAGAAAATGGATACTACCTCACCAGGCACCTCACACCTGTGAACTGGTTTAAAGACAAGGATAACAAAGGATTGCCTGCTTGCCTGAGTCCTTATCTGTTGGTTCCCCACAGATATAGGTTTGTTTGGGGTGTCCAAATCTGGGGATAAGCTCTTTGTTCTTGAGATCTTTAGTTAATGTACAGCCCTTAAACCGTTACTTGGAGATAGCAGGTAGAATTGATCCTTAAAGGGATGAAGCTTACGAACCAGAAATCACAGTGGGTTGGGTAAACCGCCAGTGTCTTTGTTTTCTAAACAAGCACCCAGGGAAGCAACACATAAAGCCGTGCTCTCCTCATACCTCCGGAACCACACATTCTCTGTTCTTCAATTTATGATTCACAATGAGTAAATCAGTTTAAAACGTTTTGATTTAGCATAAATGAGAGAGTTCAGCAGAGTGCAGAAGGAGCTCTAAGGATAAACGGCTCCACTGGCACAGAGAAACCAGCTGAGACACCAAAGGACAGCTGCCTTGGCCACCTCCCCAGAGCCCTCGGTTCTGGAAGTGTCACAGTTCCGACCGTGTGAAGAAGGGTCTCTGACAGGGGACATGCTTCTCTTAACTTTTTTTTGACTCTGACTCATAAGCAGGCAGGGTTTCTTCCTTTGGGCTTCAAGGGTCATTTCAGGTCAACAGTAACTCATGCCCCAAAAGTGAATCCTAAAATGTGGCAGAATTCTGGGCCTCCTTCATGGCGCAGCGGGTTGAGCACCACACTGTGAAGCAACCGCAGCACAGCAGCGTAAGTTCGCTCCCCGGCCAGGGAGGGGACCCACATGGCGCAGCAGACCTCTCCTGCCTCGCCTGCTGCTCCCCTCAGCAGTGTGTTTCAGTCTATCTGCCTGTTCTGCTCCCCACTCTGTCTCTGGTGAATCTTCTCACCCCCCTGGACTCTGGCCTGTACCCCAGCTTTGTATGCATATATAAATTAAAAAAAAAATGTGGCAGAATTCTGAGTGCTACGTAAGATGCTTATAATCTGGCCTGTGTTTTAGCCACCACTTGTGCAATCAGGTGTACAAGGGTGTAAAACAATGGTATGTCATTAAATACGTGGAAAAAAAAAACTAACTTAAAAAGCTTCACAATCCTCTCCATAAAGTTTTTCGGAAGTCCCCCTTTGCTTGAATTTCCATTGCACTTCATTTTACCAGCCTTTGTGCTGCCTTGAGAGGTTTCTGTTTCAAGTGCTTTATCACACAGAATATTTTTCAAATGCAGCAGCTACCTGGACATTTTTTTATAGAAGTGTGTGTCTAAATTTTGACAAACCATCCTGGAGGACATTCATTCAAGCAGGTGATTACGGGATTCCAAACACAGATGCATGAGGCACTGACCTCCTTCAGTCCAAGGGAAACTAACTTAAAATAGGCTCTGGTGGAAGACTGTGAGTGCTCTGCTAAGAGGGGGGGCAGTGGTGACCACACCTGCAGGGCAGATCCTAGTCCGTCAAGACACAAGTAACTAACTTAAAATACTTCATGACTGAGACCTTCCTGGTAGCGCAGTGGATTAAGCAACGCACTATGAAGCAAAACGCAGCCACTGCAGCATGAATTCGATCCCTGCCGCTGGCCAGGGGGCTGACCCACATGGTGCAGCAGACCTCTCCTGCCTTGTCCACTGCTCCCCTCTGCAGTGTATTTCAGTCGATCTGCCTCTTCTGCTCCCCACTCTGTCTCTGGTGAATCCTCTCACCTCCCACAATTCTGACCTGTACCCCAGTTTTTGTATGAATAAAAAAATAAATCTTTAAAAAAAAAACACAAAAAGTCATGATCTTCTCCATAAAGCTTTTTGGAAGCTCATCAATGGGATTACAACCCCCTTTGCTTGAATTTCCACTGCACTTCATTTTATCTCTTTGGGTTCTTAACACTTTTCTACTTTGGAAGATTACCTTCCAACACAGCACTTTCCCTGGATATAACCATCTCATCTTTATTTCTCATACACCTAAACCCAGCACTTTAAAGAGAGGAGCCTCTGTGTTTCTGAATGATGAATGACCAATATGGACACCCCTCCATTAAGGTGACTGGAGCAGCAGGAGAGAGATTATTGAGCTCAGGCCACAGAATCTCACTGACCAAACTTGAAGAAAAGCTCAGACCGTAATTCTGAAGCCTATTACCACTGGATCTGAATTACCCGAGTATCTACCATTCTGCAGTTGATTTTGCAAAGGTTCCTCATCAAAGTTCAGTTGTCAGAGTCATCTCAGCAGGAAATAATTGGGTTTCCCTTTAGTTATTTCCTTGTTCGGTACAAGAAGCTGCACTGAGGGCAACTTTAGAGTTTTAAGGCAAAGAGCCTGAAATCCTTTTATTCACTCAAAAATCTTTGAGCACAGACTTATGTGCCAAGTATTAAGCTAGATCCTGAATATAAGGTAGTGGCTAAGACAGACAAGATCCTAGTCTCACAGATCTTATATTCGAGCAGGGCAGACACTCAACAAATGAAAACAGACAGAGAAAGAGAATAAAAAGGAACACAGGTGGTGAGATGCTGAGTATCTGGGTGATGTCAGAGTAAGTTTTTGTGAGCTTTTTTAGATTAGATGGTCTGGAGTTTCCTTTCTGGGGAGTGACATTTAAATTAAGATGTGGACAAGAATGAGGCAGTTTTATAAAAACCTGCATTTTTTTTGCAAAAGGAAAGAACATTTCAAATAGAGAACAGTCCAAGCAAAGACTTTGAAGCAGGTACTTAATGGGTCTAGAAAACAGACAAGAGCATCTCAGGTAGGCTTTATAAGGCATACTTAAAAGGCATACTTTATAAGGCACTCTTAAAACTTTGGATTTTATTTAAACGTGATGAGAAAATACTGAAAGAATTTAAGCACAGCAGTGACAAGATGGCAGCTGTGAAAGAATGGATTTTAGAAAGAAAATAATGGAGATGGGAAACCAACAGTGAAGTTAATTTGCACGTAGTCCAGGTGGGGAGTCACGGTGGGCTGGACCTACATGGTAGCAGTGCAGCTGGAGGTAAGTGGACAGAGAGACATGTTTCGGAGGTAAAATCAAAGGACTAGTTGATTTGCATGGGTGGGAGAAAGCAGAAGATAACTTTCAGATTTTGCTCTAAGCAATGAAGTAGTTGGTGGCACACTCGGCTAAAATGGGAAAATTAGGAAAGAGGAAGAAAGAACTGGGTATCACGGGCTCTTGTGAAAGTGCCTCAGATATCTAAGAGGAAGCAACTGGCAGGAAACAGGAGAGTAGACTTCTGGAACGAGGTCAGGAGGATTGATAACGTCAACTTGGGAGTCATTTGAAGATGGACTTTATTATTTTTTTTAAAGATTTTATTTACTTTTGTGTAGAAGAACTGGGGTGTAAGCCAGAGGTTTGGGGGGTAAGAGGGTTCACCAGAGACAGAGTGGGGAGCAGAACAGGCAGATAGACTGAAACACACTGCTGAGGGGAATAGCGGGCGAGGCAGGAGAGGTCTGCTCTGCCACGTGTGGGTCACCTCCCTGGCCTGAGATCGAACTTGCGCCACTGTGGTGAACGCGCTGAGCCTTAACCCATAGGCCACCAGGGAGGCCCTGAAGACTGAATTCAATGGCAAGGAACTGCAAGTAGCGAGGAGCTGTGCAAAGATCTTGGTTTCTAAATACTCTAATAAAAGGAACTAGGGTTCCATAGAGAAATGATGTCAGGATTAGGGCATGCAAAGGACAGAATGAAGCTTGAGAAATACACAAGGTGCCTGTGACATCTTGTGGGGTCAGAAGAAAGGAGCACTCAGAAAATAATAGGCCCATGATTAAAGGGCCACATTGAAGGCACCTCCTAATAGCCAAATCTGGGAAAACAGATGGGCAACAATTGAACAAAACGACGACAGTAATAGATTATGATCCACAGAATAATATAATTCCTGAGTTCACAGTGATATAAGCTAAATAAATAGATGGGAAAGGCTATAAATTCCTTACAGTACAATTCAAATTAATAAATGCAGTAGAAAATTTGGCAAATATCACAGTAATAACTATTCTAGGAAAGATCAGTTATAGTCAAAATCACAATGAGCTATCATTTCACACTCACAAGAATGATTACAAAAAAAGAGAAAAAGACAAGTAACAAGCAGCAGCACTGACAAAGATGTAGAGAAAAAAGAAGCTGCATATGTAATTAATGAGAATATAAAATGGGGTAGTCACTTTGGAAACCAGTTTGGCAGATCCTCAAAATCTTAAAAGAGTTAGCAAATAATCCATCAATCCCACTCCCAGGTAAAAAACCCAAAGGAAATGAAAACAAATGTCCACACAAAATGTGCTTGGGTCTAATTTAATTTTCTTGATTTGTATAACTTTTCTTGAATAGTAACTTGGCTCAATCACTGGAGCTCTTGTGGAAATACTGACCAGCAGTCCTGCTCACAGAATGATCTTCTAGTGGTATTGGGTTCATGTAGGGGAGCAGAAAAGCATGGACCAAAGAACTAAGACCTGAGTCTGAATCCCAACTATGCCATGATCACTGCGCAAATTACATGACTTTTCTTGCTTTCTCTCTCTCTACAAAATGGGTGCATCAGGTGCATTCTTAAAATTGAAGGAAGAGACGCCTCCCTGGTGGTGCAAGGGAATAAGTGCCGCACTATGAAGCATCCGCAGCCAGTGCAGCAGGAGTTTGATCCCCAGCCAGCGAGCGGACCCAGTGCAGCAGACCTCTCCTGCCTCGCCCGCTGCTCCCCTCAGCAGTGTGTTTCAGTCGATCTGCCTGTTCTGCTCCCCACTCTGTCTCTGGTGAATCCTCTCACCCCCTGCACCTCTGGCCTGTACTCCAGTTCTTAGATACATAAATAAAATCTTTTTTTTTAAAGATTTATTTATTTATGCATACAAGCACTGGGGTACAGGCCAGAGGTGTGGGGGGGGGCGGTGAGAGGATTCACCACAGAGAGTAGGGAGCAGAACAGGCAGATCAACGGAAGTACACTGCTGAGGGGAGCAGCGGGCACAGCAGGAGAGGTCTGCCATGCCATGTGGGTCCCTCCCTGGCCGGAGGTAGGGATCGAACTCATGCTGCAGTGGCTGCGGTTTGCTTCATAGTGCGTTGCTTAACCCACTGTGCCACCAGGGAGGCCCCATAAATAAAATCTTAGAAAAAACTGAAGAGCTCTAATTAGAGTGCAGTCAGAATGAAGAGCGCAGATTTGCCTGGGGCTAAGTCTGTAGAGCCTTGCAAATCCCCTTAAGGTTTGAATTGTATCATAAAAGTAAAGAGTTCTATTTTAAAAAAAAATATTTATGCGTACAAGAACCAGGGTACAGGCCAGAGGTGTGGGGTGAGAGGGTTCACCAGCAACAGTGGGGAACAGAACAGGCAGATTGATTGAAATAGACTGCTGAGGGGAGAAGTGGGCGAGACAGGAGCGGTCTGCTGCACCATGTGGGTTCGCTCTCTGGCTGGGGATCAAACTCCTGCTGCAGTGGTTGTTGATAGCTTCACAGTGCTGAGACTTACTCCCTTGCACCACCAGACAAGCCCAAAGAGTTCTACTTTTTTAATCAAAAGTATACTTAGGCATAATTTGCATTTAAAAATTTAACTGTTGTTAACCTATCCAGATTGTAACTTTTCTGAGTGCAAAGACTGTGTATTGAACTACTCTGACCCCTTGAATACTGAGGGTAAATTTTAGCATGCATCAGAATCATGGGTGGGGGATTAGAGCTTGTGGGAGGGCTATGAACATAGGTTTTGCTGGACCCATTAGAACTCCAAGTTTCTGATTCAGTAGGTCTGGGGAGGAGGACCTGAAATTGTATTCCTTACAAGGTTCCAGGTGTTATGACTATATTTTAAGAGTGTGGGGGGAGGGAAGAAAGATGAGAGATCTGTAAAAAGAATAAGTGAATGTGTGACAGTGTAGTAAAAGTGGCTAGAATGGAGGAGGCTGAAATTATGGAATCCCAGAGGTAGATTAGAGAAGTAGATAAAAATAGTTTTGTGACAAAATTTTTTCTCCTCTGTAAAAGCCCCTGTTTTGGGGTACTTTTCTGTTTATAAGTAACAGGTGAAAAGATGTCTTTTCCCCCCAATTTAAGAATTAAAGAAAAATCATATAAAGAGTGCTTTAAGAAGTTATATCCCTACTTCCCTCAATTATCTATACCTGAAATAAACCTAACCAGCGAACCTGCATGCCTCTAAATAGACATCATCAATTATCTAGTGACAGCTACCAGAAGTGAAGGCAAAAATGCCTCAGAGAAACTGAAGGTTTTCAGAAAATTTGCTTTTCCAACTTTAACCCTTTTTAGTAACAGAAATGTCAAAATTCTTTGGGGGCTTTTTTTTCTTTCTTCTTACTCTTTTTCAGACCTACTAGCATTTTTAACTGAACACACTACAAACTTACTAAGGGCAGGGCATCAAGTTGTGAAGAGTTGGCTCCTACAGAGGGAAGAAGTACTAAACAGAGAGTCAGATACTTGGATTCCAGCCCTAGCTCAGGCACAGACTCATCATGAGGCTTTTGATAAGTCACCTCCACTTTTTGTGATGTTTATGCTATGAAAGACTTGGACAAATGACTTTTTGTGGTCTATTTAAGCTCTGAAATAAAAAGAAATAATAAGCATTATCACTGTCATGTGCACAAAGGGGAAGATTTCCTAGGTAACTGGACTTCAAACTAAACATCCTGTAGGATTCTTTCACCATTCAGGTAAGCTGAAATATTTAATTGGGCAAACTGAAAATAAATATGAATAGGGACCTCCCTGGTTGCCTAGGGGTTAAGTCTCAGTACTATTACCACTACAGCCAGCGTTCCATCCCCAAGCAGGGAGCTGACCCACATATGGTGCAGCAGACCTCTCCTGTCTTGCCTATTACTCCACTTAGCAGAAATACGCCTGTTCTGCTCCCCACTCTGTCACTGGTGATTCCTCTCCCCTCCCATAAATCTGGCCTATGCCCCAATTTTTCTATACAAAAAAAAAAAAAAAAAGATAAATATCAAAAGAATAGTACCAAGAAAGTGCTTACAGGAAGTGAAATTAGCTACAAGTTCTTCCTAATAGTCTACCTTTACAAATTCTAAAACAATTAGGTGGACAGTGTTAACCACACACTTTTATCATTAAATGAGGAGTTGGTCATATCTGTCTGTCAGTTTTCCACTGCCTGTGAACAAAAAAAGGTGTCGACATTCTAAAATGACTAAAAAATAATTTGTGACAAGTAGAGTTATATGAAATTCAAATTTCAGTGCCTATAAAGTTTTAAAGGAATATAGTCATGCTCATTTGAACGATGGCTGCGTTCTTGCTATGACCGAGTTCAGGAACTGCATTAGTCTCAAATATCTATTATCTAGTCCTTTATAGGAAATGTTCCCTAATGATGTAAAAATCATGCCTTATAGTACACTGCCCATTACTTTGTAGACCAAAATAATCTAGATAAATGGTCTGACCAATAAGTATGCCACAGGAGCAAAGGGACAGTTTTTGAGTCTGAGACTCACCAGAGAAATCTGAGATATATACGTCACTGCTCAGAGGTCAGAATTCCAGAGCTAAGGGTTGAATAGGTTAACAGACGTTCATTCTCATTGATGGAAAACTCTTGATAAGCAGAGTTAAAGATAAAAATCAGAGGTTTTAGCAGTGAGTTACTGGGACTGAGAATCTGCAGAGCAAGATTTTTGGATAGGTCAGGATAACTAATTGGAAAATTCTGATACTGTAAACATCACATAAATTAGAATTTTGAAGAGTGGTACTTTTCCAAAAACATCTAGTCCTGAGTCAGCATCCTAAAAACACATGGACAAGTAAACATTAAAGTAGGATGTCAAGAAAATGTGTTAATGAAAACTAGGTCACATACTTTTTTTTTTAAGATATGCATATATATTTTAAATACACTTTATATTGACTTTTACTATTACCCAGACAAAAGAGTCATCAAAGCTAATACTAGTTGTATTCTGAGGGTGTGTTTAACAAAGGTTTCTCCTCTACACAGAGCTAGAGCATTTACTGCTCTCTTCTCCCTGCTGTTCACTATCCAGCTGCCTCTCCTTGGCTCAGAAAAGTTCTTAGTTCATTCAGGACTAGCTCAACCGCACACTTCCTCTTTGGGCCTTTGCCTGACAGGTGATGGTGTAGATATGCACACACAGAAACCCAGAGCCCTCCTACCTCTTCTTTCATCAGTCATTCTAGAATGATTATGTACTCTCCTAGTTCCTAACACCAGAACGTACTCCAATAGCATTCGTAAGTGTTGAGAAAGTGAAATGACACTCATTTTTGGTCACACATGAAAGACAAAGATATACAAATGGCAAAAAGCAACACACCCTTGATGTATATTATTAGTAAGGCTAAACTATTATGCCACAGGACCACAAATTTTTAAGTGATGTTTCTTCACATGATTGCAACTTGTGAAACATGAAACAGATTCATTGAAAAAGAGAGGCAAGCAGTCTCAGAACTGCCCATTTCAAAGAAAATGTAACAGGTACATAGAGAATAGGTTCCCATTCAATCCTCAAGTTCCTATTTTCTTCCATATGCAGAGCTTGCATATTCTGAGTAAATTCTAAAAGCTGTATGAAGTTAAGGACTGTATTATTCACATATTTGCCCACATTATTATTCCCTGAATTGGATGTAAAATAAAGAAAAACATCCATGCACGCCTGTAGGTTAAAGAGAAGGAAACAGTTGAGCCTTGCCTTTGCTAACCTGGCCGCCCTAGACTGATGGACAGCCGCTGAGAAGGTGGCCAGGCAGGGCGAGGAGGATGCTGAAGAGCAGGTGACAGATAAGGCTACTGCTGTGTGTCCACTTATGAAACAGTCACTCAAGCTTCAAATGAAAAGAATAATAGAGAAAATCTAAATAAATGAACACACCATCTTTAAATTCTTGTCAAACTCTCTTCTTTCCTCTATTTCTCACAAAAACAACAATCTATCGGGCATATTCATTTAAAGCATCTGGTCTCAATAGGAAAGAACTGGAAAACAAAGAATTAACTGTCATTAGAAGCTGTGTAACTGATAAATTTATTCGGTAAACAGGAAACTCAAGAAAATAATGAAAATGCGAAGTGATCAGGTATTTGCTACTTTTCCTTTTCCTCAAACTCAGAATGAAAATAGGAGGGTAACACAAGTAAATATAACAAATAATACTTTACAAGTCAGTAAGTTATGCCATTACTAGCTGCTCAAGGAGTGCAAGCTTATGAGAAAATAGCCCTCAGAACAGCAAAGGGGGAAAACAACTCATGTTAAAGGAGAAAAAATAGGCGAATCATAGCAGAAACTGTATTAATTAGGTATAAAGGATAAACAATTGATCGTTTCTAAGAATAGATTTCCCACAACTTTAAAATAGATTTCCTCTTGTACATACAAATCATACTTGTCTTCTTTCCTAGTAAGTATTATATTTTTGGACAAAAAATAAGTTTCAAGGTAAAAAAGACAGAAACCAGAGGATTTCACTCACATCAATACAGAAATATTTAACTTTGTAAGACAAAAAAACTCAAGATCACAGTACACAGCAGTTATTTATTTAAATACTTGAAAAGGTTGATGATGGAAAAAATAGGTATATCATGAGAGTTTATATTCATTAGATTTATTTTACCATTAAAAAAAGTGCTGCTTCTAGGTTATCCTAGGCAGATATAGAATACTTCATGACACATGCAGTTATTGTAATAGACTATAATAGACACAGTCATTATAGAATGATTTACACTTTGGGAAGAAGAATTTCAATAGTAGTAGTGGTGACTTTATTTAAACTAAAAACATTGATAATATACAAATTGTTCTTCTCATTTGATTGAAAGGGCTATAAAATTCAACATATTGACAAAGGAAGCAACATAATCTCATAGATAATGCCTCTGCTAGTTGTCTTTAGCTTACTGCTCCCTTAAAAGAGAGCCTCACACTCACCTATACAATGGCTTAAAGGCTGGCCTACCACAAGTGACTGAAAGAAAGTTGTGTTGGTAAGCTGACACTCATTTGTTTTTAAAAACGGAGAAAAAATGGCAAATTGTGCCGCATGTACTTAAAGAACCCAAAGGATCATTCTGAGTAAATGTGAAATAAATAAGTGATCCATGTGTAAATACAATCTCTGAGCTGACTTAAACCTAGGAGAGTGAGTCAACTGAGCACTAACAATACCATGTAGAAACGTCTAGAAACATCATTTCTAGAACTCAGTTTAGGAGACCAGATCTTGCCTGAATATGTACATTATTTACAAAATGTTCCCTTTTGGCCTCTGAAATTTAGCCATTTTAGTTTGGCTGTTAAGCTGTTTTCTTTCCATATGCTAGCCAATACTGCAGTTATAACTATCATTAAAATACTCTTATGCATGAATTACAAATATTAATAAAGTAACTCTGCATGTATAAATATCTCAATATTTCTAGCAGAATTTAAAGCATTCAGAATGTACATAAAAGTATTTTTTTTTGGTAGGGCCAGTGTTTTTTTAATCATCGCTGTTTCAATAATGCTTTGTACATAGCAAAGCCCAAAACTGCAAAAACAGTAGCACCAAAACTTGCTCGAAGCCAAAACGTGGAGCTCTTGAGGTCAGCTTGTGTCACGTGCCTGTAGTCAGAAAATATAATTAATGTTTAAAACATGATTTGTATGAAAATACCAGTTATATAACAGCCTACTTTTAGGGAAGTATTCGCACACTTGTCAGGCTAATTGCATACAGAAGTGTTACCAAAAAACATCAGTATACATTGCTTACTCATTACCTTCAGACATAATGCAGACATTAATAAAGACAAATGTCTTTACAATTAGCTACTATTTGGGAGTAAACAACTTCTAAAATTTTAAACATTTTCTTCATATGGGCAGTAGAGAACTTAGACAAATCAACCCACCACTTTTAAATACCACCATCATTCTTCAAAATGAGAAGACTTGAGATCTTGCAATTTTGAGAGTCAATATCATGGAACTTAATGTACAAACTCCTGTCCCCAGGAACTGAAAGCTATCTTGTAAGCAGTTAAGTGACAAGTGACAATACTTTTCCAAGAGCAATGCTTAAAGTCAACTTTGGAAACATTGAGTCCCATAAAAATTTACCAAAAAAAGCCCAAAGGGGTAAGGGAAGATTTACCAAGTTTGTATTAATTTGGTTACTGCTGATCAAGGAAAGAAACAAAACAAAATAAAAAACCAAACCTTGGTGTTAGTTAGACAGGCAGTGACAATGGTATCAACTAAAGGATATAATGGAACATGACGGACTGAAAGGTAAATGACATAAAAGAAGCCATATTATGCATGACAAGAACAGTGACAGCCTGTACCACAAACTGAGTTTGTGAGCATGCTCAGTTAATAACACTGCTAAGCACCCTCAAGAGTCTCAAGTATGACAGCTTACCATGAAGAGGATAAAGCTTTAAAGCAAAGATTGGAACATTTTATTCAAGTGTCACTGAAGTTTTAGTTAAGTGAACACAATTGAAGTGATACAGAACACTTAAAACAGAATTAATAGCTAATAGAGAATATTTTACGACTTAAGTTAAACAAACAGATCTGGAGCAAATCAGACATCATTAAAACACCAAGACACTGACATATGCAAAAGAGTTAAGAGCCAAGAATGTAAACTGTACAAAAACTACTTTAACTCAGTCATAGTCAATGAGTGAACAGTCAGATTAGTTATCAGAAAATGCAATCTGAAAACCCCTAGAACAAGACTGTAACACAAGCCAAGAGTGCTCCATGCTTATCACCATGGCAAAACAACACACAGCACTCCAAATCCTTATCCTTCCCAGTTCCTTTTTTTTTAAAATCACTCCTCACATATTTGCTATTTTACAAAGCAAAGTGATAATACAAGTGCATTCCACTTTGTGAGTTAGTGCTTCCAACAGGCAATGTTTTGTTTTTTTAAAAAAAGGTAGGGGAGATAATATGTAGACTTTAGTTTTTCCAACTGGAAAAACTCCAACAAGGTCAACCCACATGTTGTGGGGAGTGTTACCTGGCTTCAAGAAAAAGCGGACCATGGGATGACTCCATGAAGATGGAATCTTCTACAGAGCTGACGGCGTGCACCTGGTGAGTAATACTGCCTTCGTCGTCTGCTAACAGCATGGCACCCCACTCAGCTAACCGGGCTCTTAACCTTTTATACACATGCACACAGTTTGCAGTTCACAGCAGAGCTCACAAAAAGAAGGGGACTGAAAATAACATCTCTCAATTAAATATCCCACACATAAATTATGAGTTGCCATCCTATATATATGGTGCATCTCATGCTTTCTATATTTAAAACAAATATATAGCAAATTGCTGAACTTAAAAATTTATCTGTATGTACTCTTTTAAGCCACACATACCAGTCAAGGAAACCTAGGACTGCTACAGAAATTCTCTATATATCCCTCAGAGGCTGGTCTTGGTATATCCAAAACACTAAGAGAAGCCCTTGAAAGCAAAACCATAAGCAGAACCTGACAGTATGTGGTAACCCTAAGCATTCATTCAAAAGGAAGCTAATACTTATTAGTCATGAAGTTTATAGATGCTTCTAATTTAAAACTACCAAACTACCATATACATCTGTGAAAAATTTAGTCCAAGATTCCAAACTCATAAATAGCCATGGATCTATGATGAGCATCTCCAAGTTTACAACTCTGAACCAGCAGAGATGTATATGATTAAAGTGACAACAACAGGCTAAAAGCATATTAGAGCTTTTGCTTCAGTTTTGGTCTCCGTTTCATGCATCTTCACTGATGGAGGATAAATTTTTTTTTTGCATTTTGGCTTTAGTTTTTCAACAGGGGGAAAAAGGGTTACAGTTAAAGCTAGCTGTAATCATATTAAAATCAGTCAAAACTATTTTGCACAAATATTCTTCAGGCATGGAGTCTTCCACATAGCTCCCTGTTATATTTTAAGAAAGTACTACTATTCATGAAATAATATATTCTGTCTGACTCTACTGCTTAGTTTTCTTTTGCATTTCAAGATATTTATTGTTTTCTCCAAGCTACAGCCTTCAACAGGCAAAACAGTTCATATTTATGAGAAACAACATAGATACATGCTTAAAATTTATAGTTAATTAAAAACAAGGCAACTATTAACTAAAAATTTATTTCAATGGTTCCATCAATATTAGAGTAGTTGTCTTATTTAAGACACTTTCAGACATGGAAACTATTTCAGATGTGGAGAACTATTTTATGCTTTCACCACGTGCATTTAAAAAGCTGCACTAACCAAACTATTTGAAAAAGGGAATGCATTTATAATGGATGGCACATTCATCATTTCTTTGCTACCTCACAACACTTAAATAGTGAGTAAGTACGATATTAACTGTATTCCCTGAGTATCAACAAGTGAGTCATGCTTATCACTTTAGGTCTCAAGAAGAAGTAGACTAACAATTTCATAAAGTTGCTTCCTAACTCATTTCTAAACTCAAGCAAGTAATTCTTTCACAATTCAAAAGTTTATTTTTTAATTGACTCATAAGATGTCATCTTAGAATAAATTATAATCTTATTGCATAGTTTTTCTTTTTAAAATTTGGGTGTTTTTTTAACTATTAGAAAGGTAATATAGGGCCTCCCTGGTGGCGCAGTGGGTCAAGCAACGCACTATGAAGCAAACTGCAGCCTCTACAGCACAAGTTCGATCCCTGCTGCCGGCCAGGGAGGGGACCCACATGGCGCAGCAGACCTCTCCTGCTGTGCCCACTGCTCCCCTCAGCAGTGTGTTTCTGTTGATCTGCCTGTTCTGCTCCCCACTCTGTCTGTGGTGAATCCTCTCACCCCCCACACCTCTGGCCTGTACCCCAGTGCTTGTATGCATAAATAAATAAATCTTTTAAAAAAAAAAGGTGATATATGCACACTATATGTGGGAAATAAAGAAAAGTAAGAAGGAAAAAAAAACACCTGAAGTCCTATCACACAAAGTAACTAAAAATTTGGGTACTGCCTTTTCGACTTTTTCTATATAATTTTTACGTAACTGCAAACATAATGTGTATAGTTTACAAACTTATATGTCATTAGAAAGTCCTTACATAATAAGGACTTTCCCCAAAACATAATTTTAAGTAACTGCATTACATTTTATTATCTTATTTGTGACTAGCTCTACTTAGTGGTGACTATAACTAAAGTGACATATATCTATATAAAATTTTTCCCTGTATTTTTTTCCTAAGATAAAAAATTTTATGGTGTCGTGTATGAATAGAGGTTCTTTTTAAAAATATAAACTGCTATAGAAAAACATTTTCTATGTGGATTAAACCTTATCTGTGTGGATTAAAGTAGTTTAGGTCAGCAGTATTCTTTTTAGAACATAAGAAATAATGACTAAATGCTGAAATAGAACCTTAATTAATCATCTGAAACTTGTCAGTGCTTTTACATTCTTAGGAGGAAAATTCCTGAGTGTGAGATGCTGGCTTTTTGGCTTAATGGTGCTGAGGGTTCATCTATCTATCAGATGACAAGTGCTTCTTGACCATAGGTTGGAGCTGAACAACATGTTTGGACTTGAGTCTTATTAAGGTTGCTACTTAACAAGGTAAAAATAAGAAAATAAATTCCAAAATTCGGGCAATAAAGAGTTAAATTAAGAACTACTTGTGTAAACAATCACACAAGGCCTGTAACAGGGTGACCAAAATTCCTTTATATCTTTGGACAGAATGTCTTAAAGGAGGCACACCAGGAAGATTTTGATTAACTCTGCAACTTATGGTGACTCTAAAAAAAAATGAACTAAAATCTTTTTATGTATTCAGTGTAGTTGCCCAATAATCAGAATATTCTAAATACAGTATTTAGAAACTAAAATAATCAAATTCTAAAGGATTCAATGAAATTCCAGTTAATCCTAAATAGGGTATTTTTAATACTGCTTTTCATTATCTGTCATAGGGCTTTTTATCTGGGATAAATTAATTATACTAGAGACCTGAAGGTTTGTAAATATCAGGCTTTGAGGGAGGGGGAGAATTCAGAGATGTCCAAGTATCAATTATCCTTGGTTTAAATTATAGCCTATTATGCAAAGGAAAGAAAAGTTCAGTAGATCATAATCAAAAGCAGCGAAGCTAAGAGATTATAGGAAAAGTAGTTCTACTCAATTCAATTACTCTTATACAACTTCTCTGAAATAAATTTGAAATTCCTATTTTTTTTATTCTTCTCATTCCACTATTTTATCCTTTCAAAACACCTCGGGCATGTACAAAGGTGTGAATATGAATGCTTCTAACTTTATAATTCTGTCCATAGGTGTATTTCAGATATAAAATTTTAAGTTAACACTTTAAAATAGCCTATTTAACTATAATAACATAACCTAAAGTTACTAGGGTTCATATCATATATAGCTTTGTCCTATTTACAAGTATATATCTAAGGTTGAAAATTATACTGAGATCATCAAAGTTGTAGTTAAGTTTTGTTTAAAAATATTCTACTTTGTAAGAAATAGTCTTTTAAACCTTCCTGCTTTTATCCTCTCAATATTTCTGCCTGGTGAAGTATTTTAAAACATTATTTTTAATAATGATGCCATTACTGCTAATAATTATAATAGTGGCAATTCTATTTGAACTAGTAGGCAGGGAATATTTTTAAAAGATATTGCTAGAAATAGGTTAAGAAATTAAAACAGTGTCCAACAAAGATAAATGCAAAAAAATTAGTAAGAACACTGTTAACTGAGCATGCCTAAATAGAACATACTTTGGAAAAGGACACCGGTGTGCATCAATGTCACCAATGCTTCATCAAGCATTAAAAAGAATCAAAACTTAGATGATGGCAGAGACATGGGAAATACTCCCTAGCTACGTGTTAGTGACTAATACTTAAGGAACAGACTAGGCAAATTCCACCTTCTTGTGTCCTTCAATATACTAGCCAGATGACAAAAAATTTTTTAAATTATAAGCAGCTTAATGAGAATCTATAACACAAGCTCTTGTGTAATTTTAAATGCACCACTATGTATTTAAGCTCAAAGAAAAGCCTTGTAAGGACCTTCAGGGCAAGCAAACAAAAGTTACATATGAACTTCCTCCAATACCGTATTTTACTAATGTATAATATCTTATGAATGTGTAGAATTCTTACAGGATCTCTATAAAACTAAGATTTCTTGCCTTTGTAAGGCAAGCTTATGAAAAAGACATTCATCTTGGTAGGACAGTAATAAAATCCTTCCTTCAAATAGGGGCTGCTATATTAAGTAACATAATTTTAAACTATATAAAGGAGGATTTTAGGTGATCTATTAAGACAAAATAAGCACATGACGTTAAGTCTTTAATGAATGGCTAAACCAAATGTCACATATAACCAATGTGAGAAATACATAAAAATAGGGTAAAAAAACACAATGGCTCCATGATTGTCCACCACATATTTGGTTCCCTATAAATACTCAATGTGAACTATGTACTTGGTTGCTAAAGTAAAATGCTGCACCAAACTTAAGAAGCAACATAGACAGTTTATATGTCTAATAATACTAATACTAATAATAACATGGGATAAAAGAAATCCTAAAATCAAAGTATTTTCATCAAATAAAATCACACCAAAATAATAAAATTATAAAATAAATAACTGATTAAATTATAGGTTAGGCAAAGTGGGAGGCTTATACACAGAAATCTAGATGGGAAAGAGATTTAGAGGAATTTTTAAAAAATGACTAAGGGGCACAGATAAACAAAGGAAAATGAACAACTAAAGGAAAGGACAAATTTCACAGCACACTACAGTATAACAATCAATCTCATGAAAAGCAGGAGTGTTCTGAAGTGAAAATTTTAAGTATTTAATAAAAATCCTGGATAGTTCAAACCAACAATCAGGCTCACTCCTCTCTAATCATTTTAACACTTTCATATTAAAAAGATTAATCTTAAAATTTACAATATAATCATGAGGTATTTTTTCCCCAGTAACACTACACTATTTCATTACACTATTTGAAATGAAAGCTCTCACCCAAAAAAATCATCTGATCACAAATTAATCATCTTCCAAATGTATTAAAATAATTATTTGTAAATTATTCTAAAGAAAAACAGAAACTATTCAGATCAGAAGGGTGCAATTGTAATTACCAAAGAACATTGTTGCATGTCAAGACAGTTAATTCTCTTATGTTGAAAAAGATATACATTCAATTGGAAAGAAAAAAATTCATCACTACTTTTTACTTCAAAATGTAGTGTCTGTAAATAAAATTAACAGACATATTTTCTGGTTAAAAACAGATAGCTAAGGAAAAAATGGACAATTTCAGAAATGAAGTATGTTGAAACTGCCTAATTACAAATTAACTACCTTGACTTATATCTTCTTATGGCTTATATCCTCTTATAAATTACAGTACTTTTTTAGGATGAGGGACTACAGTTACTGAGAATATATTCAACATTAAAAAATTAACAATACAATATTTAGAAAGACAATGGTAGATCTATACCCATTTCATCTTATTTTGTTCCAGCTCACAGGAGGATGCTATCTAAAGCAGGTACTTAAATCAAGGAATTAAATAAATACATCAAAATAAAGGGTATAATGAAGTAAAGGGAGAATATAGTCTCAAACCTGAATTATTTCTGGAAATAAGTTTGATTTCTTTGACCAAAAGTTTTATAAGCACAATAAAACAATGCACTAATTTGAGATCAGCATCTATGTACCAATATTTGTATATTAATTTCTTTGCAGACACTCAATGAAGCGTTTTGCTTAAATTTTTTAAAATTCCTTTTTTACAGTTCTAACTCAAACACCAGGCAGACTTCTAAAAACATCAGATATAGTATTGAGTGAGAAGCCTCTCTTACTAAATTAGAGGTGAAAAATTCTCAAATGACCTTTACTCAATCAATTCTTTTTCTACTTATTAAGATCTATCGAGCAGTGACCAGCCACCAATGGATGCCAAAACCTGAGAAAGAGTAAGGAATCTTGCCTTACTCTTGCCTATCACCCTGGAACTTATACAAATTTTTCATGAGGAGTAAAATTGGGAGTAGGGGATATAAAAGTCATTCCCATTCCTTATACTTCCCCTCGACAGGCTTTTTCACAACTCTAGGCTTGTGAGACTGTAATAACTGAGGTTGCAAACTAGTAGCCTATAAACACACTATTTGTCCTGATTAGTTTAAAACTTAAAATTGTTTAAATTTAATTGCCATTGTTTAAAATAATACAAAATTTCATATAAAACCCAAGAATTCTAGCAGCTCATCAATCAGAAGACATGGCGACACCAGGCCTGGAAAACAAACGTCCAGAGCTGAGTGGTGGTTGTTTCTTTAAGGCTGGGCCTATCAGAGTCCCCACTTATTTCTGAAAGGTACACTGGTTTTCCTCCTCATCTTTTTCATTCTTTCCATTCCTGATTACCTGATGTCAGTGATGTATGCTGACATTACCATTAAATTACTTCACGCTTATAGATATAATAACATGTAGTAATTTCTCTTCAAGGATTATTGTACAGAGTAATTTACTATGAGTGAGTATATCCAACCTATATAATTTGGAAAGTAACTAAACCAACCTAAGAATAAAACTGTCACTAAAGATGCAGACAATAAGTCAGTCTGCATTTATGGATAATCAAAAGCTTCCAGAATAAATAAAACTGATGGCTATAATAAGCAATATCAGTAGCCAAGGCAGATTCACCATGAATAAGATATCAAATAGAAGTCATTTCCTATTTAGATAAAATTACTATGTTAGTAAACAGAGGAATGTAGCAGGAAGTATACACTGATTTCAAAAATGCCCTCCAAGAAATCTCTTGTAAGATAAGAAAATATGGGCTTCATAATAAAATATTTTTAATTGACAGAATAATCTTTCCTAAAGAATTCTGAATCTGTGTCACTGGGAAAAGGAGTTCTCTAGTGGAGTACGAGGGCTTGTTTACTTTATTTAGCTTTTTCTAATTTCATGGAAATTAACAATGTTTTTTTAACCGGTAACTTAAAAGGTAAAGAAGACATAGCTACCAAATTTGCAAACACAGTGCTGAAAGAGATATCAATGGGACAAATGACGGAAATGTTTGAAATGACTGAGCTAGAACAAATGGATCAAAAAGAATATGACAATTGAAAAAGGTACATATGTATTTGCATTAAAGAGTAAACTAAAACTGTCAAATACACAACTAGAGAGAAAGGGACACTGTCTGAACAGACATCAAATAAAAATATCTGATTTTAATTACCCCAAGATTAATACACATCATTAGTGGAGTGGGGCTGATAGAAAGTTTACATGCAGTGGACGGGTGCTGCCCTGACTGTGGAACATGACAGCCCACTGATCTGGACGAGGCAGATCACACCTGGGGACTATTCTCCGTTCTCAGTGGTACTTAAAAAGGTACTCTGAAAGCCTAAGGGGCTAACAGATGAAGACAACCAGGAATGGTTAGGTTACTAATCCATCTAATTTAAGAACAGGCTGAAAGAAATGGGGATGTTCTACCTGGAGAAGAGAAAATTAAGGAAGACATGATGGCCGTCTTCAAATGTCTGAAGGATTGCTATGTTGAAGAGGGAGTAGAATAGTCGTATGTTGTTCTAAAGGGCAGAACTAAAACTAAAGGAGAGAAAGTTATAGGGAAATAATTTTAGTTAAAAAAATAATAAAAAGCAAAAACCCTCTCCAATGAGGGAAGCCATGAGCAGATAAATAGCACTCTCAGGAAGGCTTGCAGGAAGGCATTCTAATGGGAAGTCAGAAGGATGAATTTGAGGATCTCATCCAGTTCTAACATTTCCAAAACTCCTAAATCTTGTTTGGTTTGAACTCATCTTGCATTTTCTCACACAGTCATCATGCGAGAATGTGTCTGTGGTCCCGTTTTATAAAATATTGGTCCAAGAACAAAGGTAGAACATTACCACTAAATGAGTATGGTGACTCCTTCAAAGCAGTCACCTTAAATGACTGCATTCTTATTCTAGAGCATGGTGCTCAAAACATCACTGAAACTCTTTTGGGATGCCTTCAAAGTTTCTGACTCACCTAAGATTTAGTCTCATTTTTTCATAGCATTCCGTACTGTATTTCTGGTAAACATAACTTACTCAGTGAGAGTCTCACCCTCAATATAACTGATGAATTTGTAGTCAAAATTTATTATAGAGCTTGATCATTTGTCTTAATCAAGCTCAGCTCCCAGTGACATCTGACTGATTAAAAAAAAAACCCAATTCATCCCTAGACACATGGAATTGACATTGAATTAAGTGCTCACAGAATATAAGATCAACTTGAACAAAGGTAGTATGACCAGAATAAGAATATAACCCTCCTAGTTCACTGCTTGAGGGGACATACATACCCTATCTTGTGGCTGTTGTTTTCCTTTCTTTTTAAAAAAACCTATTACTTTCTAGGCATACTTCATGTTTTGGGCTCCATTATAAAAACCTCCAAAACTAGTACTACAAATCTTTCCTTTTCTGTATTTCTTTGAGTCCTTAAAGGTGGCTGTCATACTCATTTCTAGAAACTGTGTTCCTTCAAAAAACATTCCAGGTACTTAACATTAAAAATATAAGTAAATTATGATTAGAAGGGGATTTCACTAATACAGGAAAATTTGAAACCCAAAATATTGCTCATATCAGCATGGTTTCAATAAGTTGACTGAAATGTAAGTTGAGTACTGTATAGCATTTGGGATCAATGTCTTTCCTCTACTATATGACAAGTCCTTGTTTATTTCTATAACTCTCACCAGAAAGATTTTAATCTTCCTAACACATATTATTCTCTAAAATGAGGTACTTCAACTTCCTTAAAGAAAAATACCCAAAATCTTATTTTGTAGTTCCCTAAATATATGTATTAACTTAAAAACTCTAGGATGACTTCAAAACTAAACCTTGTCACCACAGTGAGAATTTTAGTGGAAGTTAGATGGGTATTGGTCAGCTTGTTGTCCTTATAGCATCTGTATTAAAGTTATCCACTTTTCTCTTTTGTATTTTAACAGAATGCCTGGTACCCAGTAAATAAAGTTAAGAACCTGTTAAGAACTGCAGTGAAGATTTTGTTCTTTACAGATTGCAGCAAGTCTGAGTTGAGGAAGTTCTGACAGATGCAAAATGTACACCTGTTGCAGGTGCACATACAGCGTAACCGGGCATGGCTGCGAAAACACACAGAAGGACAGGCATTGAGTTCTTACAAATATGGCACAAGTCAGGGTGTGCCAACTTAAAAAAAAAAGATTTAGGCATAAGCAACACTAAGGAAAAAGAAGAGTGTGGGGCATGCTAAAGTTGTGCAGAATTCCACATTTACCAAAAATGTAATAAAAAGCAATAGCTCCCTCCTCCCTCCCTATAGGAAAGCTAAGGAAAATTTGCTAACACTTTTGCTTTTTCTTTTTTTTTGGAGGGGGGATGGAATTATCATCACAGTAGTTTTAGTGGAATAAATATGCACAGCAATAGATGGCACCCTCATCTAAATTAATAAAAAAGAAAAACTGAGTAAGCCATAGCACCCATCAAAAGGACAAAGTTTACTAGCATTTAAATGCCATTCCCTCCTCCTCCCTCAGCACACACACATGCCTGAAAACCAGGAAGGAGAAGAGTGACAAATACACAAAAGAATAAAAGACGAGTATATTCAACCCTGAGAAGATATGAACAACATCGTCTTTAATTCATCAAGCACCCTGGCTCCCAAAGGAAATCAAAGTGCTTCATAAATTTCCACTTGAACAAAATATAAGGTTAATTTCATCTGCTACCGAAACACAGCAGCTAAGTATGATTGTATGAAGCTCTAGGTAAGGATATAAAAATCATCAACAATGGATCCAATTGATATCAGGTAAGAAATTTAGGGAGGCTTCTGACTCCTTTCTGGTTGAGTGGAGTTGTACTAGTTGTTAAAGACAAATGGAGCCACCTACTTCACCTCCACCCTAACAACCAAAGTAGGGGGCCTCCAGTTACTGCTCAGTGGTCAGAGCCACTCAGATATAAAAGCCATCACACCACCCCTGAAGAGGTACTGGCACAGAACCAACTAAGAAGGGCGCCACATGATGAATCAATGCCATCACTTCCTTTAACACCTGAACAGTTTTTAGAGGCTTCTCAAAGAAGTGACCCAATCTGACTTGGCTTAGCTTGTGAGATCTGATGACACCACAGCATACGGTGACATGGTTGTAGAGATTAGCAGCATCCCAATAAGGCCTAATTCCCAACATGAAGAAAAACAAGGATTAATTTTTTTAAAAAACTCATCATATTGGCTCAAGACATTCCTTTTTTAAAACTTGACTTGTGATGATGACCATATCACATAAGTCACTGCAGCTGTCATACTGGAATCCATCTGTTATTTTATAAATTGAACCTGATTCTTCAACATACACAGGCTCCACCCACCAAAAAGGAGGGATGCAAAGTATGCTTAGCAACAGGGAGATGCTTCATGAGAAGTAGTTTGGGATTGACTATATAAACAAGTGTCCATGTATGTACATTTATCATATACACACACACACAGACACACATACACAGACAGGAACTGCAGTACAATGTTTTAAGTGTGCAAATCTAAAACACAATTGCCATTATTTACAAGATTAAAATAGTACATTTACATAGTTAAAACAAAACCATAATATACAGTTAGGCAGTGAGCCTGACCAAGCAGTGCGTTTCTGGATAATTATGAAATATTAATTATGGGAAGAAAGGAGATTTGGTCATCCTGTAAGAAAATGTCAACAAATTCCCACAGAAGTCATAAAGAAAAAATAACTTACAAAGCAGTTTTTAGAAAGACCCAGATTTTTCTCAAATTCTCTATTCTATCAGTGTTGCCCAAGTCTCGGGAGAGTCTGTCTCTGTAATGATCCTCTCTGTAGATAACATACATGAGAGTTTTAAAGCAAAGGTAAAACATAAATATGGTTTTGCTTATCTTATTGTAATAGGAATGACTTCTCTTCTAATAAAAGCAGAATTTCAAGGGTTTGCTGCATTTTTTAAAAAAAGCATTAGTCAATGGAACAGCAGTAAAATTAACTCTGACTTGAAAAATCTGTATAAATTAATACCTCTCTGAAAAACCTCAATTTACAGCAACGTCTATTACTGTTTTACATTGTAGCTTTCATAATAATTTATAGACTAACATGATAACAAAATAAACTATGAAGTTTTAAGAAACGCACTGCCTGAAAAACTATCTTGTTATGAAACAGCATTTATACAAACATAGTATTTCAGAATGCCATTAAGAACCATGCAATTTTAAAGCAGTTAATACACTATGAAAATGACCACAGTTATGTGCTTGTGCATATGTATGTGTAGATATATAATAAATGTACATAAAATTGTGGTTCATAACACAATGTAAAACATTTATATAGCAGGAATTCCAATTACAACTACCTTTTAAAGAACTTAAAGACATCATATGCTGAACTCAAAATACCTATATTTAAATGTCAATTTAATGATTTTAGAATCCTTCACATATTCAAGGTTGATTAATCAACAAAAAAAATGTTAAAATTAATGTTTTGTTCATATGCAAATGCCCTGTAAGTATGAAATAACATGATGCCAATTCCCTTTTACTACGGTAAGACTATATTTTTTATGCTGGGTGAGGGGCTGAATTCCACTGTACTAGTCTTATTAAGACAGTTATAACCTGCTCAAAAATATACAAATATTGTCAGAAGTACTGTTTAAATAATTTCTTTATGGCACCCAAACCAAACTTGCATCAGCTCAAATTTGGACCTTCTCATTACAAAATCTCTTTCTGTTGCTGAACAACTTCCATGTGACAAAGATTCCACTCTCGTGGCTAATAATGGCATGCAATGTGGTTATGAACCATGCAACATAAACATGACGGCAGAGCAAGTACTTACGGGTACATGGCCATTGTCGTCAATTTAACAAAAATATCTTTACTAGGTGCATCAGCAGTATTACAAGTGAAGGCTTGTGGTGGAGGCATTTTGTGTTTCCTGCAGAAATCAGTAGGTGAAATACTATATTCTTGTTTTACATCATGCAGGTCTGACTTTGCAGCTATGATTAAGCAAGGTATTCTGCTATCCATGAAGTGTTGCTGTGGAAAAAAAAAAATTAGATCAAAATAGGATGACAAGTTCAAAATATACTAAATGTGCACTAAAATTTTCTCTGGATAGGTAGAGCATCAAATTAGCTTCAAAAAAGAAAGTAAACAAAGCAGCAAAGAATGGCAGCAGTTCAGTCTCATAATGAGACCAGAATACTTTCCTAATTAACACTTGTAATAATACAAACTATGATTTTTCAGTCACCACATTTGAAAAATGATGTATTTTTTTAACTAAAAAGACATAATACCTGAAATAAAGAGAAATCCACCTAAACTCCTGTATCCTAAACACACTATTTTCCATTTTCTCTTTCTCGTATTACATTAGTCCTTAAGCATAAACATTTACATATCTGTTTATATAGTTGCAATTATGAAGGTCATAAGCATTTCAAAATATAATACTGAATCTTCCATGTTTTCAGAATTCAAGACTATTATTTTTAATGGTTGCTTCATAGTCTACTGGATTATTTCATCTTAATTTAGTCAATGATCCTCCTATTGTTAGACTAGTATTATTTAGTATGAAAAACAATGCTAGAGTAAATTCCTTTATTTCTATTGAATCTTGCTGATATTCAAAATGACTGATAACTATTCAACTCTTTGATTTAGACCCTTCTCTGGTTATTACTATTCTTGGTTTAACAGGCAAAATATAATCTATATGTATTACTAGGAGTCAAGAAGACCTTCTAGCAATGCAGAGGTTCTTAATCAAGACTGCAAATAAGTCATGTGTGGAGGGAAAGTATTTAAAAAAATAGAGATGTTAGATGTCTATCACCTCACAATCGGATAGGACACAAATTCATGTGTTTTTAAAAAACTTCCCAAATGATTTTCTTGCATTTCCCTGGTTACAAACATCATTACAAATTCATTAAACTCCATAAAATTTAAATTTATAGACCAAAGAACACAAACCTTAAAAATTCTGGCACAGTATTCAAACGATTTGGGATTACTGACGTCATACACCAGGCACACAACATCACAAATGATCTCAGCCTCAGTTAGGAATTCCGATTCTGAGATATCATGCAACTTGTAAAATGAAAACCAGAACGAGAAATTTAAGTATCACAATATTGAATATAAAGTCATGATGTTTTCCTATTTAATTTTTAGTAAAAATGTACCAGTTAAGCATAACTCTTGAGACAATTTTTAGAAGAAGCATAGTTAAGCAAGTAATTTTTGATTTTGTGGATTAAAACTGGTGACTAAAGTTCTACAAAAGCTAAGATGTAATGATGCATGTAAAAAGAAGACAAAAGAGGTCTTTACACACATTCTCCATTCTCTATCTTCAGTAACAGCTTTCTCTCATTCATTTTTTTTTTTTTAGGCTAACACATGTATTAACTATACTCCTCTGTGTTAAGATTTGATGCAGATTATAGATAAAATAAATACCCACACTAAGGTTTCATATTAATTTCTAGTCAACAGAAGGGGAGATAATTTTTAAAACTAAGAATAGAGGAAAGAATAAAGGGAAGCTATATTTTTCATATTACCTTCTTACTGTGGTATAAAACATACAACTATACACACAAACTTTTAATTATATTTATACTCAGGTAATCACCAGAGAATTAAAATTAATTTCAATGAATAAACCAAGTGGAAAAAAAACCCACAAAAGTTCTATACAGAGCCATTAAACTCAACTGTTTTCAGAGTCACTTTAAAATGTACTAAAAATTTATAATCTTTATATGCCAGAGAAGTTCTTACCAACAAGTATTTCTCTTGTCCATATACATAAACAGTGTTAATTGCATAGTAGGATTTATGATCATCACGGATTTTCTTCTGCCTCTGAAAACAACCAAAAATCTCAATATTTACATTAAGAAATTACAGCAACCAGTTTTCATAAGCCCACACTCTGTGTACCTAAGTGGGCATGTTATAAATGAAAGGGTATTTCTCCCTACACTATGTATTCTTTATTGGCACAAGTACTGATTTTTTTTTGTTTCTTAGTTCTTAAGATCTAAGAGAAGAGATTCATTTGCTCTGCATAAAGTGAGAGCAGTAGCTGAAAAGGAAGTAAACAAAATTGTTGAATACATATTCCAGAGCCACCTGCTGGCAATTCTCAATATACTAAAATTTCATCTGATATAAAGTTCATAAGGAACCTTACTCCTTATGAAATAACTCAAACTCCTTACTCCAGGCAGTAAGTGGTCAGATTAGAGAATCAGTAATATCTGAGTATTTGAAATATTTAATGTAAGCTAACTATGTTAAGTGCTTTCAAATGTGTTTTCATTTAATCTCCAGCTAAACAAAGTTTTTAATAAAGAACAAATGGTAGCTAATATCAATGAAACAATCAAAGTCAGTTCATCAGGATTATTGTTATACTTCAGATTATACTTTGCTAGTAAACACAGATCATTAATTTCTAATAATCATAGTCAGAGGCTCTGAAAAATTATGTAACTCGTGACTATACAAATTTGGTAAACTTGTTAAATTTCTATTTTCTGAGAACGCTCACCATTAAGTTTCTTCCAAGAAGAGCCTGAAGAACACCACTTTTCCCACAGTTTTTCATCCCAATTACATTACATCTGAACACATTTCTTTGAGTTTGTTTTTTCTGAAGGTCTATCTTTTTATCTCTTGTTACTAAAAAAAAAAAAAAGGAAAAAAGAACTAATTATGTACCACTTAGACACAGCCTGTTTCACTGTTTTTACAATAGGATGTTAATTACATGACTTTTATGAAGTATTTGATAAATAATCTATGAGAAGGGGTTTGTGAATTAAAATAATATAAATATAACACAGATAGGCCTCAGTGGAAAAGATGCATTGCTGAAAGCTGGATGTAAAATGAGCTTCTAGGAACCAAATAACTATTTCATCAAAAAATAAGTAGCATAGGGGCCTCCTTGGTAGCCCAAAGAGTTAAGTCGCAGCACTATGAAGGTATCTGCAGCTACTGCAGCCAGAGTTCGATCACAGGCCAGGGAGCTAACTCACATGGCGCCACAGACCTCTTTTGTCTTATCTGCTGCTCCTTGCAGTAGTATATTTTCATAGATGCCTGTTCTGCTCTGCACTCTATCTCTGGTAAGAATCCTCTTACCCTGCCGACCCCCCGCACCTCTGGCCTGTACCCCAGTTCTTGTACGCATAAATAAATCTTAAAAAAAATTAAAAAGGGGTCTCCCTGGTGGCGCAGTGGGTTAAGCAACGCACTATGAACCAGACCGCAGCCACTGCAGCACAAGTTCGATCCCTGCTGCCGGCCAGGGAGGGGACCCACATGGCGTGGCAGACCTCTCCTGCTGTGCCCGCTGCTCCCCTCAGCAGTGTACTTCAGTTGCTCTGCCTGTTCTGCTCCCAGCTCTCTGTGATGAATCTTCTCACCCCCCACACCTCTGGCCTGTACCCCAGTGCTTGTGTGCATAAATAAATAAACCTTTAAAAAAAAAAAATCATGTTTTAAAAAAAAAATTAAAAAGTAGCATATTTTCATAAGGAAAATGACAAAAGCAAATGAGAATTACAATGAATATAAGTCAACATTACATCCCATTTTTTTTTTTTTCTGTGATAAATTGTCCTAACAAATTACAAACTGCAAGATGCTATCCTTGGATCTATAAATGGAAAAGGGATATGTACTTTGGTGGTAAACAGGCCTTTCAAATGTAAATCAGTAAAAGATGCAGGCCAGAAAACAATGCTGTATCAGCAGAACAGTGGAGCACAGAGCCCTCCTTAAGCTGGACCCAAAGATCCAACAACAACAAAGCTCACTGGAGGCATGATTTATAGTAGCAAAAAACCTAAATCGATGATTAAAAAAAAAACAACACATAATCATTATGGGAAAATTAAGTTATGGAACACCTATATAATGACACATTATTTAACATTAAAGATACACAGAAATATACTTACTTATAAGAAAGGATATCCACAATATTGTATTGCATTAAAGACTCTCAAGCTATCTAGCAATTAGTTCCTTATTCTTTGGCATTGAATTAAATATTATATAACTGACTAAGCATTTTAAGGGTACTTGCTCTTTGAATTTAAGATAGGCTTTCTTCTTGCCTGAAGCTTCCTGTATGATATGGCATTTCCCCCCAACAATTAGGATGGAAGATTTTGAACTGATCAGTTACCTAATTTGTTATTTCTATACCTAATGGTTTTTTTTTTAAATTTTATTTATTTAAGCATACAAGAGCTGGGGTACAGTCCAGAGGCATGGGGAGTAAGAGGATTCACCAGAGACAAGAGTGGGGAGCATAACAGGTAGATTGATTGAAATACACTGCTGAGGGAGCAGCAGGCAAGACAGGAAATGTCTGATGTGCCATGGGGTCAGCTCCCTGGCCAGGGATCAAACTCATGCTGCAGTGGCTGCAATAGCTTCACAGTGCTGAGACTTAACCCCTTGTGCCACCAGGGAAGCCCACCGTTTTAATATTTATTTTTAAAGATTTCTTTATTTATACAAAAAAGAACTGGGGTAAAGGCCAGAGGTGTGAGGAGCGAGAGGATTCACCAGAGACAGAGTGGGGAACAGAACAGGCAGATGGATTGAAATACACTCCTGAGGGGAGCAATGGACGAGGCAGGAGAGGTCTGCGGTGCCACGTGGGTCAGCTCCCTGGCCGGGGATTGAACTCATGCTGCAGTGGCTGTACATAGCTCTTAGTTCAGTGCTAAATCCCTTGTGCCATCAAGGGGGCCCCTGTTTTAATATTTAAATAAAACTAAAGAAAAATAAATGCTTTTTTTTTTAAAGATTTATTTATTTATGCATACAGGCACTGGGGTACAGGCCAGAGGTGTGGGGAGGTGAGAGAGTCCACCAGACAGAGCAGGATGCAGAACAGGCAGATGGACAGAAACACACTTCTGAGGGGAGCAGCAGGCACAGAAGGAGAGGTCTGCCTCACCATGTGGGTCCCCCCACCGGCCGGCGGCAGGGATTGAACTCGCTGCGGTTTGCTTCATAGTGTGTTGCTTAACCCACTGCGCCACCAGGGCGGGCCCGAAAAGTAAATGCTTTTAATGCTCACAGCCATTTCTGACTTTCATGGGGGATAACCTCAGGGGTAAAACAAAAATAAACCTCTACTTTTTTGATAAACAACAAAATTGAGCATCTCAACTTAAAAGGGAAATAAAAAGTAGAGACATGTAAGATTAATGAAGATGAATTTGTTTTTACTCTTATTAACATATGAAACTGAAATCTTAAAAAATATTTCTAATCATGAACTAAATAGTACTCAGATACTTACCTGTAATGGCTGAAGCTTGAGACTCCTGTTCGGTCAGTATTGAATAGCCTAAGTAGCCCAGATACTCCAGGCACCTCTGTACATCTAAGTAGGTCGTGAGTCTAGAGAAGAGAATGTCCTTAGTGAACATTTATAGAAAATAAGTCCAAATAATTTTAAATAATTTTTCAATAATTCAAATAATTTTATAAACAGAACCAGATAATTTTTGTAAGACTGTTTAAATTCCCCACATACCCAACTGTGGTATTCTCCTACACTGTCATTCTTTTTTTTTTTTTTTAAAGATCTATTTATGCATACAAGCACTGGGGTATAGGCCAGAGGTGTGGGGGTGGTGAGAGAATGCACCAGACTGTCATTCTTTTTTAAGTTAAAGTGTTTTTCTTTTTTTTTTTTAAAAGGTTTATTTATTTATGCATACAAGAGCTGGGGTACAGGCCAGAGTCGCAGGAGGTGAGAGGATTCATCAGACAGAGTGGAGAGCAGAACAGGCAGACTGACTGAAGTACACAGCCAAGGGCAGCAGTGGGCGAGGCAGGAGAGGTCTGCTGCACCATGTGGGTCCCCTCCTCGGCCGGCAGCAGGGATTGAACTTGTGCTGCAGTGGCTGCAGTCTGCTTCATAGTGTGATGCTTATTAACCCACTGCGCCACCAGGGAGGCCCCCCTAAAGTGTTTTTCTTATATCATTGTAGTCCCCATAGTTCTCCCACCACCGTATCACCTGTGAACCATGAACATATTCCCTTTTGTTCTTCCTTCCTCTGGTTTGTCTTCCCCTCCCACCTCCTCCTATATTGTATGCCTCAGTTCTATATCAGCTTGTTAGTTTTGATTTTTTCTTGATCTTTCATTTAGTTTCTCTATATACTACATGTGAAAACAGCTGTTATTTTTTTCCCTTCTAACTAATTTGGGCTAGTATTATCTTTTCCAGTTTCATCCACGTTGCTACAGATGGCATGAGTTTGTCTTTTTTGATCGCTGAGTAATATTCCATTGGGTAAATATACCTCAACTTTTTGTTCCATTCATCTATTTTAGGGCATTTGGGTTGTTTACATATCTCGGCTTTTGTAGTAGTGCTACAATAAACATAGGAGTGCAGATTTCCTTTAGAATTAGTGTTTTTGTATCCTCTGTGTATATTCCTAGGAGTAGAATCACTGGATCATCTGATAGACCCATTTTTAGTGTTCTGAGGAATCTCCACACAGCTCTCCATAGTGGCTAGACCTACACTGCCATTCTTGAAGCAGAGATGCAAGGGAGAAAAAATGCAAGATGATAGCATGGAAATTCCTATATTTACTCTACCTTCCCAGAGAGAGCAAGCCATATAGATGAGCAGTAAGCTGCTGGTAAAATCTACAGCAGGAATATCATATTATTTGCTTCTCAAGTTACTTAGTGTATTGCAAATGTTGGCTAGTTGAGAATTTAATGACAATTAAATCTTTAAAAGTTTGCAAAGGTGCAAAGATAATTAAAAGGCACTTGATATTAATCAGTCTTTCTATTGATTAAAAAAATGATAGATCCTTGGCCTCCCTGGTGGCGCAGTGGGTTAAGCAACGCATTATGAAGCAAACCGCAACCACTGCAGCACGAGTTCGATCCCTGCTGCCGGCCGGGGAGGGGACCCACATGGTGCAGCAGACCTCTCCTGCCCTGCCCACTGCTCCCCTCAGCAGTGTACTTCCGTTGATCTGCCTGTTCTGCTCCCCGCTCTGTCTGTGGTGAATCCTCTCACCCCCCACACCTCTGGCCTGTACCCCAGTGCTTGTATGCATAAATAAATAAATCTTTAAAAAAAAAATGATAGATCCTGGTGTTGAGAAAGTTAGTCTTATCAAAGTCAAAGTAATTATGTCATCATGCATGACCAGAGGATTTCCTTAGCAGACTAGACACAATGTCAACCATGTTGTAACTAAATGTAGATTAATTCCCACTAATCTATGTGTATAAAAATAAACAATAAAAAAAATCTCAAAATAAGTCCTCAGTATCAAGTAAAATATGCCACCACATATTCTGAGTTATATGTAATAACAATGATTCCAATTTCCTTTAATCAAAACGTACAAAAATTTCATTCAGTTTTAATATAACTTTTTACTGCTTCCCTGTACATAATCCAAAAGTAAAGACTATCTCTTCCTGGCAAATTTATAGAACACCTAAAGTTAATCTTTTTTTTTTTTTTAAAGATTTATTTATTTATGCATACAAGCACTGGGGTACAGGCCAGAGGTGGGGGGGGTGAGAGGATTCACCACAGAGAGCAGG
>JAGFMF010010436.1:0-15432 GCA_019455555.1 Galemys pyrenaicus
GAGATGGTGATGGGGAATACATGGGGATTACAATTAATGGCAAGTATATGTAAATTTTAAAATATTTTAATAAAAAAATGAAAAAAAATAAAATAAAAACATATCATAAACCTAAAAAAAAAAAAAAACAAAATGCACATATAGGGGAGCAGAGAGTGAGTGCACTCAGAGTCACTTGCTCTAGCCCAAGCTGCAAGGGAGCCTGGCAACTGAGAACCTGGAGTCACAGCAACAGGCAGCAATTTATAAGATGTAAAGTTTGCTGCACAGGGAGGTATTTTAAAGTTCCTGTACGGCAAGAAAAGTACAAACGCTCACTAACCTCTTTAGGCAGGTGGCCACGGAAGAGCTGTTTCCCCATTTATGCCACTGACTTACCACGCTGGAAGGCGGCAATAAATCATCCCCTAGTTACCTCTCTCCTAGTGGTGACAGCACTGAAACCATTTCCCAGAGGCCTGTCCTTAATGCCTCTTTCTTTTAAAGACACAGGAGATGGCTGAATTGTTGTCAGAGCAGCTCTAATCGTTATTCTAGCTCAGCATGAAGTCAGCCTCAGAATCAATGTGGCCGCACCTGAAAGAGTTTATAGGCTAAACAGCAGGCAGAGACAGCCTGGGAGGAGCTGGAGTGCGCCCCAGAGTTATGCACCTGAGAAGGGGAAGCAGGCAGGAATGGGCTGTCCAGGGTCTATGCTAAGCTTCCTATTACTTCCTTCCACCCCTCCCTCCCTCACCAATATGTGTGGAATGCCTGCCATCTGCCAGCCAATGCGCTGGAATCTAGATAAGCTTAGCTGAGAAAATCAACCCATGTTGCCTGTCACTGTGGACAGTTCATTTGGGGGTAGAGTTTGGGGAGAGCAGATAGTGACCAAACAGTCATTCAAATAAAAGTCCTTTGTTAACTAAGACAAGGTCAATAAGATCAGTCACTGTCCTGCTCAGGATCCTCTCACTCCTTCCCCACCACCCCCAAATAAAACCCACCCAGCCAGTCCCACGGGATGTGGCCATGGCTGCCTCTGCAAACAGCCTGCTAACATTCCGCCCAGATTCACAGCATCCACTGGCCTGTCTCTGCTTCTACTTTACTGTGGCCACTGTTGTTTTTTTTAAGATTTATTTATGCACATAAGAACTGGGGTGCAGGCCAGAGAGTCACAGAAGGTGAGAGGATTCACCAGAGACAGTGGGGAGCAGAACAGGGATGGACTGAAACACACTGCTGAGGGGAGCAGCGGGGAGGCAGGAGAGGTCTGCTGCGCCATGTGGGTCCCCTCCCTGGCCGGGGATCGAACTCGTGCTGTTGTGACATGGATGCTTCACAGTGTGCTGCGCTACTAGGGAGGCCCACTGTGGGCACTGTTAGTTCAAGTCTCTACTGCTCACAGTAAAACCCAATCCCAGCTCACAGAGCATGTGCAGGAGCAATTGTCTTCACTTTCAGGCTAGATGAAGCTGCAGAGGCATCCAGACAGCAGGTGGCTGCCCTGAAGGGACCAGGCTGGCGGTCAGCGCACGGGAGGTGGTGTTTGAGCCCTCCTGTTCTCCCACAGTGTGAGGATGCTGAGGCTTCTTGGGGACACTGAGGCAGTGGGGAGAGATTATATTGGGAAAAAAGGGAACTGAATGTTGGAGACCAAATAGGCCACAAGCAGAGTCTGAGTGGCTTCCCTAAGTAACTATATGGTTTGAAGTAAGACCACAATTTGCTTGTCTGAGAAATGGGAAGCTTAGAAACAGTATGTTTTAGAGGGTCTAAAGATCTGAAGGTCACACGGCCTCTGAAGGGCAAATCTCGTCAGATCCACTCTCTGAGTGTCTGGCACCAGGGCCTTTTCTGCTGCCCCACACAAGTCAGCAGCAAAGAGCAGAAGGGAAGTCCCAGGGGAGAAAACATCCCCCTCCCCCCAAGCAGCCCTGAACCTGCGCTCTGGGGCGGCCACCCCTGCAGGTCCAGACAATGCAGCTTCCCTCCGGGAGGAGAGACAAACACGGATGGCGGATGGTGCGCGAGCGCCACAATGCCTTCAGGGGCTTCACTGCCCTTCCGAGATGGCCACATGGACATTTCACCTCATCTTCACATCGACCCTTGGAGTTGGGGGCCGATTGTCACCCTGTGACCCAGGAGGAAACTGAGGCCTGGAGGCTCTAAGCTGTGAGTGTGCCAGACTCCTTCCAAGTTAGACAAGAGCCGGACACTGGATGGCCCTGGGGCAGTGGGGGACACAGCATTCGCTATTACTGGGACTGTCCGGGGAGCTGGTGACTGAGGTACGCCCAGGGGCTGATGTGTGCATAAGATTGGAGCCATGGGTGGAGCCGGGTGTATACCAGGGACTCAACCCTCAAGCTCCGGATCCTGTGTTCAATTTGACCCGCCCTTTTCTCTGTCAACGAAAAGGTCAGGAGCTTGTTCTTAAGCAGCATCCTGCATCCCACAGCCTGCTCCGTGACTCCTGCTTCATTTTCTTTATCAGTGCGGTGTTGCTGGCAACATTAAACAATCTTCCCAAGGCTGTGGGCTGGAGAGGACTGAGTCGGGATTGTTATCCACACTGTCTAACCCCAGAGCACCTACTAGTCGCGGCCGGAAACACACGTGCACACACACATGCACATATACACACATGCATGGGAGGTGCACGTGCATGTGTGTTCACACAAACTTAGAGAAGCAGCAGCAAGTAACATCATACACATTCACCCCTATGCAGAGTCACAAGAATGTCTGGGAAGCTTTTTTCATGAACTGTGACCGCTGGGCTGCAGCTACTTCGTTCATCCTGTCCACAAGGGACTCGGGGGCACACAACCCTGGGCGCATGCAATCCTGATTTTCATAACTCCAACACATTTCACACCTTATTCTGCCAGCTGGACTTTTCATACAGAGAGCGTGGCAAGCAGACTGCAAACACATCCACCGTCCACCTCTTACCTGTGATACCAGAGAAACACGTCACCGTTCCGGGCTGCAGATTCCTCGGTTGCTAAAGGGGTTGAGCCCAGTGCTCCCCTCTTTGAGGACCATGGTGAGGATTAAATGAGGACACCCCAAGCGCCTGAGCCCGGCTTGGTGCCCACTCGTGCTCCAGAAATGCTGGCTGACGTCACTCACCCCGAGCATCAGGGGCTCCCCGACACCCTCAGACCCCAGAGCCTCCAGGAGGAGTGAGAGCACTTTGGAGTTGGTTCTTCACGCGTCCTTGTTCCCTGGGCCCGTGACTGGCACACGCCCGCCAGAGACTTGACTGCCCTCCCCTCTGCCAGGCCGATGCCGTCCAACCTCACGGGAATCCAGGCCCCCCTTTCCCTGCCTGTTCCTGTCTTGTGAAGACCACCAACCAGGACAACAGCCGCACAGCCCTTTGTTTTAAGCATTTAATAACGCACATGGCACTGGTGGCTCAGGGACACAGTGTCGAAGACCTGTAGTCACCATTGTCACCGTGTCAACAGAGCAGGTAGAAGCAGGAGCCTGGGGGCAGGACAGAGAAGGCCCCACGGGGCTGGCGGTGGGCAGCCCGAAGGGCCTCCCAGGTCCAAATTCAGTTAAATACGGATAGTGCTTTCTTCACGTCAGAAGTTCCCAGTAAGAGAAGGAACGGGCGCCTCCCGGCAGTGAGTTGAAAAGGACTTAGCTCCCCCACATTGCCAGCAGGGGCAGGCTCAGCTCCCCCAGGACCTGTAACGAGGGAGCGACAGACAGAGGGATGAGGAGGAGCTCAGGGAGCAAGAGCTGGGGGCTGGGTGGAGGGGGCAGGAGTCAAGATGACACTTGATGAGGGGGACTTTGGCCCACTGGAGGAAGGTATAAGGGGTCTGAGTGGTTGACTGGAAAGAAGGAGGCAGGAGGGGCTGTAGACGAAGTCCAAGGTGAGCAGTGGCAGGAGGAGCAGACACCCCCAAGACACTGGATGCTGAAGCCTCATTCTACACCGCAGCATTCAAACTACACTTGGGTTATTTTGAGTATCAGAGCATTTGAAAGCAATTCTTTTTTTATTTTTTAAAGACTTACTTATTTACGCATACAAGAACTGGGGTACAGGCCAGAGTCCTGGGAGGTGAGAGGATTCACCAGAGACAGAGCAGGGAGCAGAACAGGCAGATGGACTGAAACACACTGCTGAGGGGAGCAGCCGGCAAGGCAGGAGAGGTCTGCTGCGCCATGTAGGTTCGCGCCCTGGCCGGGGATCGAACTCGCGCTGCTGTGCCATAGTCGCTTCACAGTGCGGCGCTCAACCCGCTGCGCCACCAGGGAGGCTTGAAAGCAATCCTTAATACTCTAGTAAAATCTTTCAGAGAAGGGCTCTAGACAGATGCCCTTCTCTGTACTAGAAAAACGTCCTGTGTTGACTAAGGTGGGAGGATTTAAGAAGGAGAGCCCATCACCCAGCATCGCCATTGGATCTGACCATTAGACCCAAATTGGTCAGGATGCTGATTTTAAACAGCAGAGCACAAAAAAGTCCAGCCCCTTTCAATGCTCAGATGCATGCGTGGTGATTTCTGCCCTGTCCTCTTAATGGGACCAGCACTAAGCCCAGAGATCAAAGGATGGTGCCCTGTGTTCCCAGTAGCCCAGCCAGAATACCTGGGAAGTGGGGACCCCCTCCCCCATGCTGTCCAGATGGAAGGAGCTGGACTCAAAGGACCCGCGGCATCTCACCGCCAAGACCTCGGTCGCCCCTGTGTATGAGCTTATTCTGGCAAGCCCTGTTGGGTTCTGTTTTGTTTGAGGTTTAACAGGATTTCAGAGTTTGGGGTGGTCTCTTTGGATTTTCTCCTCCATTTCTCCTTTGATGCTTAAAAATACCCCCACGACACCAAAGAAACAGCCATGGCTGAAAAGATTGGAATTACACAGGACGTCATTCCCTTTCACGTGTATGAGGAGGGGCCCAGTCCTCCCGGACTTGGAACTTTTTCTCCCACAAGAGCCAAAAGGAAACAGATTTGGATTAAATAAAAATAACCGTGAATAAAGTGTGATCACAAGGACCCCACCTTGAGGCCGTGAGCATTGGTGAAGCAGGAAGCAAACAGGGTTCGTTCAACTGCCACGGCACACAGCCACGTGGCCAAGGGAGGAGAAAGTGAGTTAGGTCTCTTTAGGTTTGTAAGTTTTCTGTGTGTGTGTGTATGTGTGTGTGTAGTGGTTCAGATGTGCATGTTATTATCCTATGGGGAACTTGAAATGTTAATTTTTAGTTGCACAATAATTTAAATTGCTCAAGATAAGTTCCTAAAGAGGTAAAATGACTATCGTGCAAACATTCAATGACGATGTAGCAAAGGTTTTATCTGACTCAGTAATGGATGAGGCAACAGAAATGTGTTAAAATCAATTCAAGGGAAAGTCCAAAGCACGTCCTGCCTTTAGGAGTGCTGAAATGAACTGGCTTTTTAGATGCAACATTGGTTTCTTCCATAACAGGGGACAGAGTGGATTAAACCCCATGCACATTATGTGTATTTCTGTAGACAAGGGATGTTTACATTACTGTCAGTTTGCTACCAATTATAAATAGCTTAGTCAAAATTATAAATAGCTTAGTCAAAGACAAAGAAAGCCCAAGGTCACCTGGGCTCATGAACTAGCTGGTTAAGACATTCACTGATTATCAAAATCTTTCCCAACTTATCCTGATGACTCTAGTGGCATTTAGTGGACAGGAGCCCAGGGCAGCCACAGCTCCTGCACACACAGACAGCCCCACTGCTCCCCTGAGACTTTTCAACGTCCTCTACGGACATTCTCCCAAGCAAAACCCTCCTCCTGTAATTAACTAGGACTCAAACCAAACTTCATAGAACACAGTGCTGCTGCACCTGTTAAGCAGTCTAAGCAGACTTTATTCCAGTGCCCACCCACAGAAGTGCTCTCATTTCCAGTCTTTCTTGTCCAGAATGACTTCTGCTGTCTTGTTGCTTTTAAATCCAGACTATTTTATCAAGCACAAGTGCAAATAACTCACTTATAAAACTCATTTATAGTCTGTGGCTCCCACGTGACTGTGCTTTATACTTTAACTCTGTATGAGTCTATTGTTTTGTTATTTTTATTATAAGCAATATTCTAAAAAGTTAGTCCCTTTATTTCTCCCCAGGAGTTGAGGCAACATTGTATAATATTTGTCATAAAGGGGAGAGCTAAATTAGTTGGTAGGGTTTTAGTGGAATACCAGAATACCTGTCTCTTTCTCAATAACAGGGCCCCTATTCTTTTTGGGGGGACAATGTTTTCCCCATTGGTTGCAAGGCCAGACACCCACAAGGGGTGGGTCCGCCTGTGCTCTGTTCTCAAAGACGAGTCTTCAAGCCACACCTGAAACTGGGGAACCAAAACTTAAGAAACTCTTGAAACTGGTTTACTCTGGCAACCAGAGCCTATTCCTGTTGCTTACAAAGACTCCTAACCTCAAAGAAAACAAACAAATAAAACCAGTAAAAGATTACCCAAGTCTTACTGGAATGTCAACCTAAAATACTTATAATATAATATTTTAAAACCAAAAAAAAGAAAGATAAACTAATTTAGGACCAAGAAATTTTTCATTCATCTTTCACACAAGAATCAACTCCTGGGCAAAATCAAGATTGTAAAGAGATGCTTAAATAAAAACAAGTCTGAATGGAACCTGAAAGGAATCAAACATTTAAATTTTTTAAAAGGTGAAGAAAAATGCCAACAAAGCTCACATCTTGTGGACGGTGTTTTTTTTTTTTTTCTTGTCTTGTTTTGTTTTTTTTAAGATTTATTTATGCATATAAGAGCTGGGGGTACAGGCCAAAGGCATGGGAGGTGAGAGGACTCACCAGAGACAGAGTGGGGAGCAGAACAGGCAGATCGACTGAAATACACTGACTGCTGAGGGGACCAGCAGGCGAGCAGGAGAGGTCTGCTGCGCCATGTGGGTCCCCTCCCTGGCCGGGATCGACTGGCACTGCTGTGCAGCGGATGCTTCATAGTGTGACGCTCAACCCACTGCGCCACCAGGGAGGCCCATTCTTGTGGACAGTTAAAACTAGCAGTCTTCCAAGGTGACCATATGACTTCACACACCCCTTTTCTGGATACAAGTAACCTCACCCACACAGGAGGATCCCAGGCTTAGGCTGAATCAAGTGGAAGAGCAGTGCAGAAATGCTGAAGCTCTGGTCCTTAAGATGTCTTTGGATAGCTGGGTTGAATTCTACTGCTAGAAACCAACATGTTCTCTAGCTGTTTAAGCCAATTTGAGTGTGAATTTCTGTTACTGGTACCCAAGAGTGCCCTACCCACAGTTTATTTACAGTATACACTGGAGACCCTGAGCTGATTTTGCTTTCATCTCAAATTGTCCATGCGAACACTTAAAAGTTTGAATCATGTTTGGAGGGGTCCAACACCTACGCTTGCTGAGGGGGCCCTAAAAAGGAGCTATCCCATTTGAAGCAAAGGATGGATATCAGATTGTGTTTAGAAAATGCCATGTCCTGAAAGCTAAAAAACAGTACAATCCTAAGTTCTTCCAAAGATGCTAGAGTGATCAAGATTGGCACCTGAGACGATTTTTCCCCCAACTGGGGGGGGGATCAACTCTGTATCCTGGGGCCCATTAGCTGATAAGAAGGATCTGCCCACCTCACCACAACAAGGTAAAATTGTGAAACCTAACAGTAGAGCCAGCAGGGCGCGGGGCAGTTTCTCAATGATCCGAGCAGACGGGTCAAGGAGGAGTCCTGGAGCCCTCGGTGGCTTTTTCAGGCTTTTATTGATCTTTACATCAGAGGTGACCAGGTACATGGCAGGTGGGGGGGCGGTAATGGCAGGCCTCCTAGACTCCAGCGAAGCTCACTCTCTCTGGGCTCTCTAGCCTCTGCTCTCCTTTTCTTCTCCTCTCCTCCCTGCAGGTGTCCTCATGACACCAACCTTATAAACCGTGTGTCTCAGCCCAGGTGCGCCCACTTGCGCATGCGCACAGCCTATTCGAGGGACTCGCCATCAGCCATCAGGCGTGCGTGCAGAACCGCAGGTGTCCGTCATAGATACCAATGGCGGGAGGGAGGAAAAACCTGGTCACTTTCCATTTACCTTACAGTAACCATTTGCTCTTGTTTGTTTTGGCATCTGAGATGCAACCACCTGTCCCAGATCACCACTTCCTAAGTTTCCTCTTCTGTTCAACTTCCCAAGCCAACTGTCCAGCATCATGGAGTGAGGGGGACAGTGGGCATTACCATCAGGTGTTTCGGGTTTAAAACCCAGACTCAGAGAACACTTTTTTGCCCTTGGAGGTATTTTAAGATTTAATTTTTTTAACCATATTCCTATTTCCTGTACATTTTTCTAACACTTCCCCTGAATATAACCCAGACGTGGGCTCTTTTCTTAAAAAAAGAAAATAGGACAGTGCTAAGAGCATGGTCTGGCAGGTGCTTCCTTTGGTCGCTCCCCGTGCACGCAGATCTAGCCTTGCACTGATGGGAAGGGCTGGGGTGGTATAAATGCAAAACGTCCCAGACACTCATGGTGACCAGCGCTTTGCATGAGTAACGACAGCAGCTGGCAAGTGGGCAGGACTTGGCGACCAGGCGCCATCGCAAATCCGCTGCGGCACCAACACGCTCCGCCAAAGTGCCTGTGAAATCTGCCTTCAGTCACTAATTTCACACTCCGGGGACAGAGCTGTGAACAGCCCAGAGCACATAATCTCATTTTCATAACAGTTTCCTTAACCTTCAGACACCCTTTGATGACAATTTTCTCCATCTTTTAAAAAATTTAAATGCTCAATTCCGTTCAGGTTCAATCTCAGACTTGTTTTTATTTAAGTGTCTCTTTACTATCTTGATTTTGCAAACAGAAGAGATTTTACTTCATCTCTAGATCTTCTGCGAAGCTTTCCCTGGCTCAGTTGCATTTTTTAAAATCAAAGTGAATAGTCCGCATCTTCTGCCTTCCTCAGTCCCTCTCCTGCTGCTTTCTAAATAATGTAGGTACTTTGGATGCTTCTGTGATGAGCAGGGATGCATTCGAAATGCTCTGTTAAAATATGCTTTTCATCTCCCTTCAGATCAGAAAATAAGTCTTCTTCTCTGGCTTTCTGCAGACCTGAGAAATACTCTTCTCTTCGGGAATGTGTTCCAAAACTCAGAGATGGTCCTTTGAGACTGAGGAAGTGATGATCCTGGTTGACAACAGGAATCTTGGTGGCCAATTTATAAACCCTGAAAGGGTTTGCATTTGGGATTAGGGTTTTGATTGTTCCTGATGTCAGTTAACTCAATTGGGCATTTCCATCCATGAGTGATTCAGACATAACATCCATTCTGATCATAAAACATTGTGAAAACTGGTTCAGCTGCTCTAGGGGAAAGAAATTATGAGTTTGTTTTGGATATAAATTGTCTTGTTAGGGCTTTTTCTTTTTAATCAGCTGTGGATCTTTTGAATTAGGATTAGTTTAGCAATTAGGAAATCAGAGGCCTGCATCTCAAATCTGAATTCCCAGGCAAACAATAGATCCTGTCTTTATTTTAAAATTTGCTATTTTGTTCATTGTAGTTTTTTTTATTTTTTTGCATCCATTTTGACTTATTTATTTTTGCATTCAGATGATGTTTGTCTTGATTACTAAGATTTTTGGTCACCCCAAAATTGTGCCTAAGACTAGTGCCTCACCTGCTAAGGATCTCCAGCTGAGGAGAGGAGCTTTGGGGATCCCTGATCTCTACCTTTCAACCATCAAAGTTGGTGGTGAATTTGGGTTTGCCCAGAGATAAACATCTCAGAGTTGGAAGTAGCCCCTCGCTCTCAGCACCCCTGAAACTCCCTAAACACCAGGAATTAAATCAATGTCATCAACTCCCAACCTCCTTCTTTCTTTTTCCTTGTGTTCTCCACCTGAGACGGGGCCAACATCCAGCATCGTTCCACATGAGAACACCTGAGTTCCAGCACACTCCTTGAGTGAGGGCCTCTCAGATGAAACTCAAAATGCCAGGATCCCGTTATCATCACAGGTTACACATTGGGGTCCCTATGGAGCCTTGGGGAAAGGGGGAGGATTTTCAAGCAAGAATGTCAAATTCAGCAACGATCTGGTGCATCCCTGTCCCTCTGAGTCACAAAGTCAGCTTTGCAACTCTAAGTGTTCTTAAGTCTGCTGTACCTACAAAAATTATGGGTGGAAATATTGGATGCCAACCTTTAGATACTTGGGGACATCTGGGAATATCTACTTTGCTAAGTGAATTTTCTCCCTCAACTTCCCCAGACCATTGAAGCCTTTATATGGTTGAGACTGGTTATTACAGTAACAAAATGTTCTTTCCATCACCCAGCAGACATTACCTTCCCTGATATAGTAACTGCAAGGCTTGCACACGTAGACGTGGGCCAGTAGGCACCAGAGTCTAGTCTGCAAAAATTTCATTACTCACCAGCCACCTCTCCAGAAAGAGTGTGTTCCTTACAGGGCACCCAGCCCTGCCAAGAGAGACAGCAATGACAAAAAATGAGAAAACAGAACTACAACCCATGCATGGAATTATGAGGCAGTGGGCACTTACAGATCATGTACACCAGGCAGGGTGCCCAATGTGGAGCCCAAAGAAGAAAGGCACCATCCCTTAGTGCAAAGAACTCACAGTGCATCCAGGAGAGGAATAAGCAGAATTATCACTCTCTACAGCAGAAGCCAGGGAAGGGCATCCTCATATAGGGCTAATTTTTTTTTAAGATTTATTTATTTATGCACACAAGAACTGAGATACAGGCCAGAGGTGTGGGGGGTAAGAGGCTTCACCAGAGACAGAGTGGGGAACAGAACAGGCAGATGGACCGAAACACACTGCTGAAGGTAGCAGCAGGGTCCCCTCTCTGGCTGGTGGCAGGAATCAAACTCGTGCTGCAGTGGTCTGCTTCACAGTGTGTTGCTTAACACACTGCGCCATCAGGGAGGCCCATATAGGGTTAGTTTTTAAACCGAAGCATGAATCATCCATTTGTGGTTTGTTCAGTTGATCACATCTTTTTTTTTTTTTTTAAGATTTATTTATTTATGCATACAAGCACTGGAGTAGAGGCCAGAGGTGCGGGGAGATGAGAGAATCCACCAGACAGAGCAGGGGGCAGAACAGGCAGATGGACTGAAACACACTGCTGAGGGGAGCAGCGGGCCAGGCAGGAGAGGTCTGCTGCGCCATGTGAGTCACCTCCCTGGCCGGCAGCAGGGATTGAACTTGTGCTACAGTAGCTGCAGTTTGCTTCATAGTGCGTTGCTTAACCCACTGCGCCACCAGGGAGGGCCCTAGTTGATCACATCTTGAAGAATATTTTTATGTTGGGATGGGATGGGAAGGGATGGGCTAGGGTGAAATAGAATGAAAACGGAACATATGAAACAAAAAAGTCAAGGCATGTATCTGTTAGTAAAAATAAATGTGTTCTTAATGTTTTGCTGCAGGTTATATGAAGAGTACATCGTGTACATCATGATGTGATATATAAAGTATATTTCTAAGGTGAATGGTTTTCAAAAAGGTTTGGAAAACACAGTATTTATAATTTGTTATCCTGAATAGGATTGTAAAACAGAGAAAAGACATTAGGGGAAAGTTGAGAAGTGTGAGTAAGGGCAGAGTTTAATAAATAGTAATGCACCAATGTTGGCTGCAGAGGAAACTACATTTGCAGCAAGGACTAAAAACAGACATGAAAATGTGTCACAAGTCAAAAACTCACCCTCAGATTTCAAAATAACTTTCAGGCATCGAGAAAACCCACATACCACATCCATCTAGATGATTCCAAGGACCCTAGGAGGTGACAGGCCAAGGTCTTTCTTCTTGGAGGAAAAAAATGGGCAAAATGAACTCTCAAAACATGACAAATGCAAGAACCGCTGCATTTACAATGCAAATGTATCTCTGTTTTCATCACTGAAAAGCAACTTTCTGTATTATCATTTTTTTATTTGAAATAATTCAAGAACTCCATTAAATTTTAAAAGGATGACCCAGGTAATTGAATATTCAACTCATTGTGCAAATAAAACTGCTCAAGAAAAAAAAAAAAGAATGAAGAAATGGAGACTTAACAAGGCCCCAGTACACAGCTGAGAGGCCTGAGGCCAGGCCAGAACCTGCAGCCCCACGGGCTGCAACAGGGAGGTGTGAGGACTCAAGTTTGAGGTAAGCGACTTCCCACCAGGATCTCAGCGCTAGCTCACCTCCTCCCAGGGGAGAGCTTCCTGCTGCCACCCAGACACTTTCCTTTGACGCCACCAACTGTCAGCTCCTAAAGACGCCGCCTGCTGCAGCTCAGGCTGTGACAAGGGAAGCAAACCTTCCAAGTTTTATTCCCCCACAGCCTGTGGCCCATCATTCCTCAGGCTGAAAGAGCCAAGAAAGAGATGGAATGTTGGGCTTCCCACCAGAAAAGCCCAGTGGCATGGGAGAAGTGCCACCGGCTGGGGTGGGTGCGCTGTGCCCCCTCCCAGACGGGGTGTGTGTGGAGGGGCCTTCCACACTGTCACCCCCTCCAGTGTCTGTGTGGGAGGCCGGAGTGTTGGTTTGGGGCACCAACGTGGAACAGCCCTGAGGCTGAGCTGAGTCTTGGGCGCAGACAGATTCCCTCTGGCTGGAGGGCCGGCAGGCTGTGACGACACCTGTCGTGTGTGTCACATGGCAGTGCAGCTGTGTGGGCAGGGCTCGACTTCCGGGTCCCACTTTTTCTCAAGTGAGCAGGTTGGACAGAACGACCTTGGGGAGTCCTCCCAGACCAGGGTGTCCATCCAACGGGCCTTGTGAGCATGTGCCCTGTGCCAGGCATAGTACCAGGCTCGGGACACAGCCATAATCCTATTCCGGGCTGAATTGGACCCAGAAATTACCCCCCTCAGTTCTATTTGCACCTGGACCCACATTTCAGCCCCTAGCACAGGGATACCCTTGCTCTCTCTCCTGTTTACACGATGGGGAGAGTGGGGAGGGGAGCACCCAGGTTTCCATCCATGCTCCTAATCATCTCCTTCCATCTACCCCCAACCTCAAGTCCTTGCACGGCCTCAAGGTACCCACCAGGATGCAATGCCTCCTCCAATGCCACCTATGTCCCCAACATCTGCACACACAATTTGGGCTGCACCCCTCCACCACCCCGGACACCCAGGCCCAAAGATGCACCTGCAGGGCCTGGCACCACATTCTCCAGACATGGCCAGCTTCTTGGAGGCAGAGACAAGGAAGAGAGATGCCCACTACTCAGGGCGGCTCAGTTTCCCAAACCTCTTCTATCCACAGGTGAGCTGCTGCCCTCCGACCAGACCTGATCTCCAGCTGGAACTTGCGGAGTCCTGCCCGCATTTCAGTCTTAAGAAGCAATTTGCAAGAAATAATTTGCCTGTCTGGGCAGCTGCCAGGAATCCCTGCTCATGGGTATTTTCTCTGGAGGCCGTTCTGGGACTCCAGAGCCAGGATCGGGGCAGGGGCTCCCTCTTGGCCTCAGTGGCTCCTCGCCTTCTGCCCAGAGCTGCAGGGCACAGGCTGATTTCACGGATGTTTATGGGCCCTGCAGGAGGCTGCAGCAAGCTAGTCCCCTCCTGATGAAAGGACAGAGGCCAGTTGTTCCCCAGCAGGGCTTACAAAAGACTATTGCTGTGGTCCCAGGGAGCTTAAGGAGGATCTCAGATGCCAGAATCTGGTGTCTGCCATCTGGCATTCTCTGGAAATGGCTCTTTAAGAAGAGACCCTAGTGAGACCCTCCTGGTCCAGGTGGGGTCTTTGGAGGCATCAGCTCTGCCCACACAGGGGTAGGTGCACAAAGTCCTGAACCTGCCCTGGCCCAGAGGGGTTGGGGGTGCCTAGGAGGGAGTGGGGCAGATGCAAATGCCCATAGGCTTGGAGCTCAGGGGGACTCTCACAGGAACTGGGATGCAGGGACCCCGGGGCCATGAGACCAGCCCTGTGTCCAGGCAGTGGAGGTCATATGGAAATATGGCAAATGGGGCCTGACCTTCCAGTACCCAGGGCAACCAAAGTCTCCACCCCTCCCTATTGTCTCCCACCACAGAGATCCAGGATCTGCCACCCAAACACCCCCACTGTGTTGTCCTTGTGTCACTTGCTGTCTGTGAGCTGGACAAGCTCCTTTGTCTCCCTGGGTGTTTCCCCTTCCTGGATGGAATAATCAGCAATAAAACCAACTCCGCAGGGTTAGGGGCCGGCTGACTCAGTATCCAGAATCTGCTGAGGTGTGGGGCCGGCTGACTCAGTATCCAGAATCTGCTGAGGTGTGCCTGACAGAGCTAATCCCTTAGGACGGGCCGCCATTGGCTGGTTGGATCCAGCCTTCCTCATTCCTGCTGTCGATTGTCAGCCCTGTTCAGGCACTGGGGTTCGAGGCCCTGCTCCAGAGGGGAAATCCAAACCCGGCTTTTCTCTGCACCTCGCTCACCCACCCTAGCCCAGCCCACCACCCACTGTGTCCTCACCTGGGGTGCAGGGACTCAGTCTGGAGCCCTGCCCCCTGGGCCCAGCCTCCCATCATCCCCACCCACCCTGACCTGCAACCCCTACCTGGCCATACTCGGGGCCTCCCCACACGTCCTGCTGGGCGTCAGCCCCCCTCCAGCACCCACGTCGTCGGGACCACACAGAAGGGTGTGCTTTCTTCTCTCACCCACATTCTATTGGCGAGGCCTTTAGAACGCACCCGCTGTAATACATCTTTGGGACCCATGCACCACGTTAAATACTCTGAAAGCAATCAACAATATAATCCAATTACTCTTGGCTGTGTTTTTCAAGCTACTTTGCCCCAACCTCATCCTTACCATGTGCTGAACGCCACATGTGCGTGCGCACACGCACACGTACACACACACACACACAGAGCAGATGCCAATTTCGTGCCTCGCTGCCTCACATAACAGTGGGAGGACTGAATAGCGAGCCGTTGATCTGCATGATTAACATGAGAGATGGTGGAAGCCCTGAGCTTTGAAACTTACACGCAGGTAGCAGGCCGGGTTGCCATGGAGAGCAGGTGGCCCGATGCCAGGGCTCGCCCTGAGGACTGGGCCCGCCCCTGATGAGCGGGGCCACACGCTCCGCGCGGAGGCAGAGGCGTGGCCTGGCATTTCAATGACCGCTGTGTCTCCGTGCACGGCTGTGTGTGTGTGTGTGTGTGTGGGTAAGCACGCACGTCCAGGCCCCACGTGTGTGGAGTGAAAGCAGAACGGCCCCATAGAGCCAGTGGACACGTTTCATTTTCAAACAGGGTCCTCGTGCTGGAGGGTCGCTGCGTGGACGATCTGAGTTTGAGTCCAGCGGCTGCTGATTCAGCGGGAGGAAGCTGCCCCCAGCCCCGTGAGCACCCACCCCCATCTCTCCTTCCGCTCTCCCTCGTATTCCCTTTCTGCCTCTCCCCTCC
>JAGFMF010010437.1:0-19241 GCA_019455555.1 Galemys pyrenaicus
CAGAGACAGAGCAGGGAGCAGAACAGGCAGATGGACTGAAACACACTGCTGAGGGGAGCAGTGGGTGAGGCAGGAGAGGTCTGCTGCACCATGTGGGTCCCCTCCCTGGCCGGGGATTGAACTCTTGCTGCAGTGGCTGCAGACGCTTCACAGTGCAGCACCCAACTCCTTGTACACCAGGGAGGCCTGAAACCCTCCCTTCTAACGAGCCTACCTGGCGTGCTGATGCGACTGAGCCAGGGGCCCCTCCGAGCAGCGAGGGTCTTCACTGCACTCATCGCTCCTCTGAGTCATGTTTAATAGGCTGCCCGACCAGGAGAGCCCACACTTACAGGGAAGAAGGGACCCCTTACTTGCTCTCAGCCAGCAGGAAGCCAGGGCCATGAAAGCACACAGTGGAGCTGAAACTGCAAAATCCCTTGCAGCTCCACTCTCCCCCCAGCCAGTGCTGCTAGAAAACTGTTGATTCTGGGCCTCTTCCTGACTTGGACTCTACGGAGGTCCTCCCTACCCGCTGCTCCTAACGGCTCCCCCTCCACCACCACCACCACCAAGAGACTTCAGTCCCTGGTGCGGGTCTCCCAGGCCCAGCACCACAGGAAGCTCTCTCTCACCATGGCAACAGACAGTCCCTGCGCCAAGCACATTCATTAGAAGAGTTGGAAGCAAAACAGCCCAGCTCTTTCTGACCCTGGAGGCCTCTGTGGACGGTGGAGTCTCCCCACCCAAAGCCCAAGCAAAGGGCCCGAGACACTCAGTCTCAGTGAGAGAAGGAATTTGGAGCCTTCACCTGAGCTTCTGAGTTTTCTAGATAATGCCAGGGAGAGCATGTGATGCACCGAGCCACAGGGCTGGTTAAGAGCAGGCTGGGGTGGGAGGCCTGGCTGCTGCGCTCCCAGCCTGGACCCTGCCCAGGGAGGGAAGCTCCCTGCAGGTCCACGCAATGGACTGAATAGTGGCCCCTCTAGTGGGACTATGTCTGGAGACAGGGTCTTTAGGAGCTGATTAGGGTTAAGTAAAGTCATAGGGGGAGGGGGAGAGGGCTGACTGATCCGCCTGAAGTGAAAGAGTGAGCACTCACTACCCCGAGTGAAGGCCTGCTGGGAACGTTGTTGCTACAGTCTGGGGAGGGCCTTCCTGCCAGAACCACATGGTGACCACCCTCGGACTCCCCAGCCTCCAGAACTCTGGGAAAATAGGTTCTGTTCTGTAAGCCACCCAGTCTATGATATTTTTTGTTTGGTTTTTAAAGATTTATTTTTTTATGCATACAAGAACTGGGGTGCAGGCCAGAGGTGTGTGGGGGGTTTGAGAAGATTCCAGAGACAGAGTGGGGAGCAGAACAGGCAGACTGACTGAAACACACTGCTGAGGGGAGCAGCGGGCGAGGCAGGAGAGGTCTGCTGTGCCATGTGGGTCCCCTCCCCAACTGGGGATCGAACTTGTGTCACAGTGGCTGCAGATGCTTCACAGTGCTGCGCCTTAACCCCTTGTGCCACCAGGGAGCCCCCTCTATATTTTGTTATTGTTATAGGGCAACTTTAATATAAAGTGGGTTTGCTTGACTGGGTTTTTACTTGCGTGCTTGAATGGTATTTATAATGTTTTAATTGTAGGTACACACAACAAAGGTTAATAAAGGGTTTTATTTATAAGGGAAGGGGAAATAGCGTAGTGAATAACACAAGGGGAAGAGAGGGAGACAGATTTGTAAATGTTTTATTAGTTTTTTGGAGTTGGAATTTAATGGCGTGCCGAGAGCTGATTTTCAAGGAAAAGAGAGACCCCCAAGGCCCACATGTTTGCTTTTATATTTAGCTTGGCTGCTTAACTTTACTTTCAGGGTCTAGTGATCTGCTTTTTGATAATGACTTTATAGGATTTGTAGTTTTTGGATTTTGTAGGTTTGGAATGGGGGTTGAAGTTTATAATTTATTTGTGTAATTTATTTAGGAGGGTTTTTTCTCCCTAACATTATGACAGCCTTTGAACCCATGACTTTCTCATTCGGTGTCCCTGGTAGAGCTCGGCTCGGATGTCCTCACGGGGGGCTTGGAGAACTTGTTATAAAAAGCATCTCTTCTCCCTAGGAAGTGAATTGGCTCTCTACACCCTCACGAATGAATTTGCTTTTGTTTTTGTTTTAAGACTGAATCTGTTTGGCTGACGATGGCATTAGGTTGGACTGGGCAACTGAAAGTGGCCAAGAGCTTGGATTGGGGGTCTGCAGGGGCAGTGGGGCGAGCATGGGAACCTCAGTCCCACCTCTCCTCCAGCACCTGAGCCACTCACAGCTGCCTGCTTCCACAGACCCCCAGTCCCAGCGTCACCAAGGGCCTCACAGTGACCTCAGAAGTGCTGTGCTCTTCATTCCATCCTGCCTTCCCACATGCTGGCCTTGCTGCCTAGAACATTCCTTCCTGCTGGCTTTGTTCCCCTGACAAACCCTCAGCCATCTCAAGAGCCATACCAGTGATGTCTTCTACGAAGCCTCCTTCACCAGCACTCCTTGGCCCCATTCACATGTTCGCTTGTAGACCAACAGAGATCTGGTTGCTTGTGTGTGTGAGTGTGCATGTAAACACACACACGTCACTGAGAATTAATTTTCTGCTTAACCAATTTAAGCAGAAAAAGCCTTTATTAAAAGGACACTGGCTCATGTCCAGAATGACCAGAGAATCAGAAGGCCAGGTAGTAGGTCATGCAGCCACCAGTGGGGCCCCACTGCACCCTTAGAACCAGATGTGGCACCACGGGCACTCAACATGCATTGGCTTGCACCAACAGCCCCCCTTGCTTTGTCCCTGGCTGGCACTGCTGCCACCTTCTCCAGCACCAGATCATTCTCAGACTCTTCCCTTCTTTGTGCTGCTGGCTTTGATCCAGACTCGGCTGGTGGATCCAACCGACAGAGCCTGGCCTCATGCTGGTCCTGCTCCAGAGGGGCAGGTGGGCATCTTGCCTCGCCAAGACCCAGCAGGGGAGGAATCCCCCCACGATACTGGAGGGAGTTCAGGTGCTGGAAGGCCACAAGTCATCACAAATATCCCAGATGTAGACTGAGATAAGTGACGGCTCATCCCTGGTAGTCCCGAGGTATAAAATCACCAAGAATGAATGAATATGAATGCTGAGCCATCTGCCCTCAGGGAAATCCATGCGCAAGTGTTCTTAAGCCTCTGGTCACAGCCTTTCTGTTAGCCGATCATTACATAATCTGGTTTTACATGTGTTTCTGTTTAAAGACCCCTCTTTTAATATATGCTGCTGATTTACTAACCTTGAACTCACACGAACGACAGCTCTTTAACAGCTAAAACAGATGCCTGCACAAAGCTCATTTTCTTAATAATGCACGCATTTTCTCTGTAAGGCACATCGCCGCCTTCTCGGGCTGAGAAACACTAGACAGTATTTCAGGATAACTTTCAGGGGGTGGGGATTTGAAACAGTGAAATTGTTAGGGGGAAAGTAGTCCTGAAGGGATTACACAAATAGGTTTATGGACTCCAACCCCCACTCCAGTATCCCAAAAAAACACAAATCCTATAAGGTCATTATCAAAGATTGGATCACTGGGACCAGAGGGAGGAGTTAAGCAGCCAGGCTTGGCATAAAAGCAGATGTGTGGGCCTTGGGGGCTCTCTTCGTTTCGAGCCAGCTCTCAGCGTGCTGTTGGGTTCCAGTTTGGAGGATCTGGTAGGATATTTACAGATGTGTATCCCTCTCTTCTTGTGTTACTCATTATTTTATTTCCCTTTTATTAACCTTGTCGTGTGTGTCTGCAGTTGGGCTGCTTATAAGTGCCTTTCGAGCGCACGGGTAAGGACCCAGTCAAGCAAACCCATTTTATTTCAGGGTGGCCCTGGAACAAAATCCCCAACAAAAAGAATAAGAATGCAGGCAGTTTCACTAAATAGGCCCCGAGATGGACTCGTGTCCGTGTTGAAGCCAGACAGCAGATGTCGCCGTGTCCAACCTCGGCCAGGCAGGTGTCCTGCGGGCAGCTCAAATTCTTCGCCTCTCTTCGCGTGTCCTCAGATGACTGTAAAAACAAGTATCAATTTGGGGGTTATAAATAAATTGTAGCAAGTAGGCAAATTTGAAAATACAGAATCTGTAAATATAAGGGCTCACTCTCCAAATATCTCTATAATTATAAATACAATTCTATTTAGTATATAATTATAAATACAATTTTATTCTAGGTATCAGTCTCTCTATGCATTTCCATGCCTGTAGTTCTTGCGGTGGTGACGTTTTTCACCCAGTGAGGGTTTTGGGGGGCAGAAGACAGCTAGTGGACAACCTCTGCGCATCAGTGTTTGGTTAGATTTTACCTTAATGCCGTAGCAGGACAATAAGCTGGAGAGCAAGGCATTGTGCAGGAGGAGGATTTTCACTTCCTCTGGTGGAGGATCCCATTGCTTTCTTGGTGGGTGGGTGGGTTCTAGGGAATCTCTGCTCTGGGACAGAGAGTAGATATAACATAGAGGAAGAAACAAGCCTTTCCAGTCCCAAGGAACCTGTTCAGAATGAATCATCCCTGCTTGGGATAAGAAATGTACAAATCTATGGGGACCTATGGACGTCAAACTCATGGCCATTTCATCCAGCACGTAACTTTGTAGCATGGAATCTCTTTCCTTGGTCAGTCTGAGCTGGCCAGGTCCGAAGCGAGGCACCTCAGTTACAGAGGAAAGAAGTGGTATTTTCTCTATAGCTATAATCTCGGTGCACATTCAGCCCTGCTGCCCCTTGACCCAACCAACACTTGGATATTTAAGCACCTGCTGTGCCCCTACTTTGCTAGATGCAGGAGATGAGTCAGCAAGTGGACTCACTGGTGCAGGTGGGGTTGGAAACTTGTCCTGAAAGGAAGCTCCCACCTGGCACAGTGGGAGGGGAAGGGTCAGGTCCTGGTGAAAGGAGATGATGTGTGTCTTCTGAACTGGCATTGTGGGGCTCCAGCAGGGAACAGGGCCACCCTGCAGGGGCTCGTGGTTATGGGAGAGAGGTCTGGTTGAGCACAGGGTCCAGGTAAATACACGAAGTAGATTCTAGTAGATTCTCGGAAACGGTGACTTTAAGCAAGACAAGTTTTAGCTTAAAGCAGGCCCTGACCAGCTTTCACTCAACATTGGCCAAGACTGATTTTTTTCTCCTCTACGTTATAATGAAAGGACATTGAATGAAACTATGTTATGTAAGGAGCTGCTGTATATAAAAGTCTGCAGACAACAGGGCAAAGTATGATGGGGTGTCAGAGGAGAGGTGCCACCCGGAACTAGGGATCAGGTGTGATGTGAGTCAGCAGAATCCCTGCAAGAAAAGGCCTCCGTATGGTTTTTGAGGTTCAGGGTCCTGAGGAGTCGTGAGCTGTCAGAAGGGCGCAGTGAGGTGAAGCCGCATTGGTTAGAAGAGTGTCCTACTTTTGGCTGCAGCCTCTCTTTAAGAGGGGGAGGCACAGATTCTTTAGATTTTCAGTCCCCTTTGGAGGGAGTGGCTCTTCTCTGGAGTGCCTACCCAGGGCCTTGGGGCCAGAAGGGGCATCAAGACTGGCAGGCTCAAGGGTGCACCTTCCAAGGTGCTAGTTCCTTAGTCCCTTAGACATTTGCTCCTTATTAAATGAACTGGAAAATGGGCCTCCCTGGTGGCGCAACGGGTTGAGCACCGCACTGTGACACATCTGCTACACAGCAGTGCAAGTTCAAGCCCTGGTCAGGGAGGGGACCCACATGGCCCAGCAGACCCCTCCTGTTTCACTTGCTGCTCCCCTCAGTAGTGTATTTCAATTGATCTACCTTTTCTGCTCCTGGCTCTGTCTCTGGTGAATCCTCTCACCTCCCATACCTCTGGCCTGTACCCCATTCTAAATGCATAAATAAATAAAATCTTTTTTTAAAAAAAATTAGGGCCTTCCTGGTGGCACAAGGGGTTAAAGTGCAGCACTGTGAAACATCTGCAGCCATTGTGACACAAGTTTGATCCCTGCTGCTGGCCAGGGAGGTGACCCACATGGCACAGCAGACCTCTGCTGCCTCGCTCGCTGCTCCCCTCAGCAGTGTGTTTCAGTCAGTCTGCCTGTTCTGCTCCCCACTCTGGGTCTCTCACTGCCCACACTTCTGGCCTGTACGCCAGTGCTTGTATGCATAATAAATCTAAAAAAATTAATTAAAATAAATTAATTGGAAGGAAAAAACCTTTCCTGGTTGCATGTCCCTTACTGATGCCTTTGCTCCCATCAGCCCTGCGCCATGGCCCTATCCTGCTCGCAGCGTGTGCGGGGCTGATGGGAGCAAATGGCATCAGCAAGGAAGAGGACAGGGAATGGGAACGTGTCCAAGATAGGTTCCGCCTGTACCAGCAGGTCTGGTAAGCTTGGGAACAGAAAGCACGTGCAAAAAGGAGAAGAATCCCCAGAGTGACAAAGTGAAAGAAAAAGAATGAATTTTTCATAGCAGAGAAAAGAAACACTGCATGTTGAAGAAGATCAGTTATTGAATTAATGTAGGAATGGATGTGCACTTCCAAAGTTCTTGAACCCTCAGCTGCTGGGAGCCGGTGGGCCGTCTCTGCAGAAGGACTGGCTGGGAATGGGTTGAAAGGCATTGCTCATGGCCTGGGCCACCATGTTCGAGATTCTGGCCAGATGGGTGGGGTGCAAAGAGAGGGGAGGGCATGTTGGCTTGGGGGTTTGCAGAAATATTTCCAGCCGTTAGCTCATTTGATAGTCGCAATAGCTCTTGGGAAGTAGGGAGTTCGGCAGCCGTTAATTCTGCTCATTTGATAGTGAAGTTGCTGCTCCGAGGAGTAAATGACCCACTCACAGTCCAAGAAGCTGTGCTAAGTGTATCCCCCAAAGCTGCAGTCCCGGGGGGGTGGGGGGGTGGCTGCAGGCCACAGGGTGAGTGTGAGCGCAGGCCCTCTCTGTGCTAGCAGAACCCGGAGCTGTGGGCTGGGCATGGGGAGGGCAGGCTCTTTTGGCCTGGGGTCCGGTCAGCGTGGTTGCCAGGGTCATGTCGCTGCCCCGTGATACGCTCTGGCTTCTGGCACCCTCTCCCGAGCCCTCGCCCTGCCGCAGGCCTCCACAGGCCCAGTTCTGCAGAACTGAGCCCCAGGACTTAGCAGGTAGGGGGCCCTCTGTCCACCCTGGTGCTGCTGTGCCCAGCCGCTCTCCTCGCCTGGCAGCAGCCCCCACGGGGCACAGTACTGTGTGCTGCTGAGCCACACCGCTAACCGCGGTCCAGTCTTTTATTATTCGAACAAAAGTCCACAAAAGAAGCAAAGTCACATCGAACCCCTCCTGGGCACTTGGCTTTGGCAACAAAAGGCTTGGTCCTTGTCTTCGAGTTCGGAGGCTGCAGAGTGATGTGCCTGCTGAGGGGCACGTGGAAAAGGCTTGGGCATCTGGGTTGTCCCAGTGGCTGGGGCACTGATGGGGCCGAGGCCAAGGATGTTAAATATCCCATAACACGCTGGAGGGGTCTTCACCACAAAGACACAGCCTGCCCCAAAGACCAGTAGTGCCCTGGCTGAGAAACGCCGACAAACTGGGCGCCCGGGTCGGGAAACTTGGCGCTCTCCTCCCGTTTTGCAGATGTGGGCCTGAGGCTCAGGGAGGCTCAGAGCACTGGAATCAGACTTGGTCGTACCAGTCTCCAGAGCCCGGGATCCTCCTTGGCCTTCGAGGCTGCCCCTCCAAGCCTCCGGGAAGTGGGGGCTGAGATGGCTGACCTCTGCAGCAGCTCGCTGGACTCCTAGGTGACCGTGGCCTCAGACCACCAGTCCCAAGCAAACAAAGATTATCAGTGGCCTTGGAATGGGGTGAAACTCACATGATGTGCAGATGTCGCCGTGAGCCAGCAGAGAGGGAGGGAGAAGATGAGGGAAACAAGTCTCTCTGGACATTTTCTGTTTCTTAACACAGAAGCTCCCAGAGTCTTAACAGAGGCTCTCGGTGGGCAGATGAGTCTCAGTGCTCCTCCAACCCACGATCTCCAAGACAGCAATGGAGAGGATCAGGATTTGTCCCTAGCTGTCCCCTGCCCTGGCGGGTCTCAGAGGACCAGTCTGCTATGCGAGGTCCCAGGTGATCAGGAAAGTGTGCAGGGGTGGGGGGAGGACGCCCCTAGTTCCTACTCCCCGGGCCGTCCTTCTCATCCCCAGGGTCCTGGCTACTCCGGGGCTCTCAGTGTGAACAGTCTGTGAGAGTACTTAGACTGGAGACCCGGATGCCTCCTGGTGAGCTGAGTGGATTGTAGGACGCAGTGGACATGACAGGGACTGGCGTGGAGGTCACTGGGCTCTGTGCTGTGACCTTGGGTATGATCTGGGTATGACCTTGGTCTCCCTGAGACCAAGGGAGGATGGAACATCATACATTCCTTTTCTCTTTGGTTTCTTTTTTCTTCCCCCCCTTCCTTTATTTTTAGTATTTTTTAATGAAATATTTTTAGCATCAGAATAATCCGCCTTGCCCGTTTCCTAGTCCTGCCAATTTTTTATTTTTTATTTTTACATTTTACTGTACTTACTTCAGATCCAAAAGAAGAACATACCCTCGCAGACAGACTGAATCCCCCAGGAGTCCTCCCCAATGTCATTCCTTCCCCCACCACCCTCCTGTCCTCACCAGAGGAGACGGCCATCCTGGACTTGTTTATTATTCTACATGTGTTTTCAATATATATGCACAAGCAACCCCTGTGACTAGAAGGGATGCCTAACTTGCTTAGCCCTGCCTACGGATTATAGGGCCAAACTGTTCAGGAAGGGAGGGAAGAGCGGGAAATGGAAGGAAAAGAGTACTGGGGAAGAGGATTTCTTATTGATTTTTAAGAGTTCTTTATATGTTAAGGCACTGACCCTTTGTCAATCACATGTATTAACATTTATCTTTTCCTAGTTTGTTGTTTGCCTTTTCATTTTACTTTATTCATTTTTGGTTAAAATCGTTTGTTTCAAAGTGCTTATTACAGAAAATTTATAAAATATAGAAAAGCAAGGAGAAAGGAATTATTAGTCGAATTATCCAGAGATGAGCCTATCTCAGTGTTACTGTCCCATCTTTCTATTTTTTTTTGCACTATTCCTGTTTTCCTTAGGGTTAAAAATCATCATTAGGTATTTACAATATGTTGAATGAGAGTAAACAGTATCTATATACACACATACACATATAAAAGTCTTTGTCCTTGCTTTATAGGAGTTTATCATTTATTATAGGAAACATTTACAAAATCTAACAGAATGTGAAAAGCCAGTAATGGTGAAAAATAAGAATTTAAAGATATTTCTGCATTATGAGCAGGACCTCTGTACTATTGCGTGAACGCTCAAGGGCAGAACCGAGAACGATAGACCCGGTATTGGTGGTTACGGTTTTCATTGATCTACTGAGCAGAAATTGATCTACTTGGGGAGAAATTTTGGAGCTTTTCTGCACATTTTTAAACAAACATTATATCAACGTTTTAGACCTTTCTGTTACCACATGACAATGTATCACCCAGTTTTTGTCATGGCAGTGGGCTTTGATTTACAGATTTCAGTGGCCAGAGGTGGTTCATTATGTGAATATGCAATTATGTAATTTGAGCTCCTGTTCTTAGAGGCTTCAGTTTCTGCTTTGTGATGACTCCTCCGAAATTTTGTATTTGTACATAGAAAAATGACATATCTTTATATAAAATGTACTGAAATTCATTATATTCTCTTGTGTTTTTTTTCTTTGAGATGAAGCTTAGAGAGGCTTTCCCTAGCTTGGGAACATTTGTAAAGTGCCAGCCGAATGGCAGCTTGTGTGCTAGGTGCTTTAGGTCTATCAGCGGCCCAAGCAGATAACATTCCCAGCTCTCCTGGAGCCTACAGTTTGGTGTGTGTATGGGGGAGAGGAGGGAATTAGTAGTAAATCTAATGAGCACATTACATGTTAGAAAGTGATGAATGATATTGGAAATTTTGAAAGTAGAGCAGGGCAAGGGGAATGAGTGGTTTGGGGAGGAGTAAAGAGTGGGGTGTCAGCCAGACATAGGGGAGTCATGGCGTCCAGGCTTTTTAGCCAGGGGCTAAGCCGACAGCCACAACGAGAAGGGGCCTCTGGCTCTGAGCATAGCACAAGCAGTCAGATTTGCTGCTGGAATGGCTCGTGGCTTCTTTGGTTAGACTTGGGGGAATGTGGTTGGCTTGCACTGAGCTATATTCTGTCTTTAAATGTTACACTCATACTCAGCTCAACAGGATGCCAGCTCTGCATGTGTCACTCAGGATCTGGGAGCAGATGAGGGGACAGAGAGTTGTCCCCTGCCCACCTCAGGCTCCTGGTGTGCACTGAGTGGAAAGGATTCAGAATGCCCTGTGCTACTCACATAGTGCCAACTCTATACCTGTATCTTCTAGATCTTCATTCATGCCTCAGATTTAATTCAATCGGTTAGGGATTCATGGTGGACTATGATACAGTGATGAGGTCCTAACTTTTTGTCCCAAAGTGTTCACAGAATTGAATAGTTGTCTTTCCCTATTGATCTGAAGCACCACTTCACTGTGAGTTGAAGACTTAGCACACACCATTACAGCCCTGTAACACCAGTTCCTCAATCAGCCCTCTGCTGATGTTCAGCTCCCATTCGTGAGAGTCTCATGTTTTTCCATTTGCCTACAAAGATGCCCTGAGTGGTTGGAAAGTACTGAGATTCTGCTGTTGCAGAATCTGTTTAATATTTATTGGGTACTTTCTCCACACCAGGCTCTTTTCTAAGTCCTTTATATTTATTTTGCATCTCAATACAAGTCTCTGAAATATTATCTTACAGTTGGAGAAATGGACGTTGGAAAGGTCAGGTAGCTAATTCAAGGGCCCACAAAATAGGACATTTACGTCTATGTTTGAACCCCAGTGGTCTGTGCTGTTAGTCACTGTGTGTGGCCTCACTGTTGGAGTGGAGGTTTTGGGGAGCAGGGAGACAAAATGATCCTATCTATGACTATAGATTCATCATACTTCATGATGCCTACGTCCAGGTTGGGCTCTGATTACGCAAAGCCAGACAGGAGAGTTCCCACCTATTTACATGGCAAATGTGTCATCATTAGCTCTTCAGGAAGTACCAGCTGCCACCGTGGCTGTGAGCACATTTCAGGGCCCCCATCCTTGATGCTCTCCTCTCTCTGGGCACTGGCCCCTCAACCTTCTAGCTTCTGAGCCTGCTATTACCTTGACATTCCTGCCTGGCCAGAACCCACCGTGAACCCACCAAAAGCCCCTTTCTGCTCAGCATTGCTCAAAACCTTACACCTGACTCTTTATGTCTTCCTCCCCAATCTGAGTCACTTATTTTTTTAAATATGCCTGTATGTTAATTTTAATTTATGCATACAAGAACTGTGGTACAGGCCAGAGGTGCTGGGGGTGAGGGATTCCAGAGACAGAGTGGGGAGCAGAACAGGCAGATGGACTGAAATACACTGCTGAGGGGAGCAGCGGGTGAGGCAAGAGAGGTCTGCTGCCCTATGAGGGCCCCCTTCCTGGCCGGGGATCAAAGCCAAGGATGCTTCACAGCAGTGCTCAACCCGCTGCACCAGCAGGGAGGCCCCAATCTGTGCCACTTTTACTTCCTTTTTGAGTCTTAGTTGCATAGACTAGTACTTCTATTATAATGTCGAAAAGGCATGGTGAGTGAGGTGAGATGTGACAGCTGCCTTGTGCCTCTTAGTGGGAAAGCTTTGAGTTTCTCACTATTAAGGAGGAAGTTTGAAGGAGTTTCCCTGTTTCTAGTTGACTGACAGGTTCCTATCATGAATGGGTGTTAGCTGTGATCACAACTTGCTTTTAAAAAATATGGCATGATGTATTTGTTGTCAATCAACGTTCATTTAGAATGTCATTCTAAATAGCTGGACTATCCCATTTATATTGTTATACTGGCCAATACTTTAAGATCCCTCCACTCTTGAATATTTAGGTTGCTTCTACTTATGGTATTTTTTTTTTTAAGATATTGAGGTTGATAAAGGCAAATGTAGTAAAGATCAGTATACCTCATTCCGGGGCCTCCAGCTAGGAGGGCTGGGAAAGCAGAGACCCAGGCGTGAAGGGAGCAGGGGCGCTGGAGAAGGAAGGGGAGGTGCAGAGGATGCACAGAGCCGGAAGTGCTGCCCTCACTCCTTGTCTTACATTTGGCTAGTCTGATGGGCTAGTCTGATCCAATCTCTGCCGGCCCCACTCCTGGGACCCCAGGTCAGGAGGGAGGGGAACCCACAGGCTGTCAGATTCTGCAGAGCCGGGCCCCTGCCCAGCTGCTGGTGCTGGAAACTGCGTGGCCATTCAGTCCAGAGTCTGCTTGAGCCAGCTGCCTCTGCCACCCAGAGAGGTGAGGGCTGTCAGAGTGCTGGTCACCGGCTCTGCAGTTCCCCACGCACAGCAGGACTGTGCTTCCCCTGGCTTTGAAGTCCAACTTGGCCACAGCTTAGCTTTGTCCCTCCGGGAAGACAGTTTCAGAGCCAACATGTGACTCGCCACGCTCCTGCCTCATGCCACGGTGACCAGCAATGTTCCAGACGGGACCGCTGGCTCAGCCTGCATCCTAGAGTGAGGAGGAGGTGAGGGGAGCTCTCAGCCGAGGTGCCAGGACTTACAACAGGACAGAGCAGTGAGCCTCGTCACTGAACCTGTTGGGATGTGGACGTACACTGCTGCCTCAGCATGACCTAGCGGTGAGCGAATCCTCCTCACTGAGGCTGTGTCTCCTCAAATACAAGGACCCCAAATTAGAATCACTTCCCATTTGTAATAGGCTCCTCAGTCTTCTAGAAAATCCTAAATGGCATAAAATTGACAAAAATCCCAACACGCACCCTACAAGAGCTGTGTCTGTCTTGTCCAATCTGATGTTGTAAATATCAGAAGTGAAATCACTTTGCTGAGACTCGTTCTTGCCGAGCCAGGTAGATTTCCAGGGAGCACCTCTGCTCCCACCCTCTGCCCATACCTTGCTCTGGGTGTCGTGCAGGAACACACATTGACTGAACCCTCCCTTGGTGAAACTGGAATTTTATTCCTTTGTTCTCCTGTCCTCTGCCTCTTCCCTAATTCTCTCATTTCTCACAAACTGTTGACTGGTCTGTCTTCACAACAGCATATTCTCAGTTTTTTCATCCATCTTGATCTTCAGTCACATGTATACGAGGTATGTCTTGTCCTTTCCAGTTTAAAGATCGTTCTCGATGAAGTCAGAAGCAAGCTGTATGCAGCTTTCTCTTTATCACCTGTTGACACCACATCAGAATCCCCAAGCCCTGACCTACTCTTGCGTTTTCCCCCCTTTCTCTGAAGAGACCTTAAAAAAAAACTTGCATGTTTTCTTTAGCACATTTCACGGGCCTTAGCTCATTCTGGATCAGTTTCTTTCCTAACACGCTCTGTTCCCAAATATACCTTTAGATGTTGTTCTGCTGGATTAAAATCATGATAAAATGTAACATATCTAAGATAAAAATTGCTCATAATAATGTAGCCTAAGCAAACCAAAGATTTCTTCATGACTTCTAATCTTTGCCTTTATTCATATTTTATTTTTAAATATTGGCAGCAATGTTATCTACAATAAACATTTGGCAGTATTTGAACCATGAGAGTAAAAAATCCACACATCTGCCTCTCTGTGGATAATCATGCCTCCCCAAATAGCTCCCTTCCAATATTCCAGAAGCTTCCATTATCCCTTTCCCAGCTACTACCTCTACCTCTCCAGGTAATTAACCACAATCTTGATGTTAATCTTCCTGACTTTTCTTTATGGCTTTACCCACTAAGCCATAACTCTATAGTTATGTTTAGTCTGTGTCTAAACTCTAGTTAATTCTGCTGTGTTTTGAACCGTATATAAGTATGTGTTGGCTTATTTTTTCAGTATTACATTTATGAGCTATATCTGTGTTGCTGCATGTGATTGTGTAGTTCATTCATTCTGTAAATAGCCCAAAATGTATCCATTCCATTTTTGATGGCCATGGGGGTTGGTTTTTAACTTTGGGCTTTCTTTTTTTTTTTTTAAAAGATTTATTTATTTGTGCATACAAGCACTGGGGTACAGGCCAGAGGTGTGGGAGGGTAAGAGGATTTACCACAGAGAGCGGGGAGCAGAACAGGCAGATCAATGGAAGTACACTGCTGAGGGCAGCAGCGGGCCAGGCAGGAGAGGTCTGCTGTGTCATGTGGGTCCCCTCCCTGGGTGGCAGCAGGGCTCGAACTCGTGCTGCAGTGGCTGTGGTTTGCTTCATAGTGTGTTGTTTAACCCATTCTGCCACCAGGGAGGGCCAGGTCTTGAAGAATTTTACTTCTATTGTCTAAAAAGAATTCTCTCCCTCTTCTGCCCTCCCCCTTCCTCTCCCACCCTTTTCCCCCCTATCTTTCAGCTTTCACACTTATCTCATACTTTTCACATAAGTGGGTATGTGTTCTTGCTTCGGAAGAATGTGTAATTATGTTATCCAACATCATTTATTGAAAAGATTGCCATTTCCCTACCGCTCTGTAGTGCTACCATTGTTCTAAGTCCTACACATGTCTACATCTGGGTTTGTTTCTGAACTTTTTACTCTAGTCCACTGATTAATTTGCTCCTAACACCATATTGTCTTAAATGCTGTATTTTGTAATAATTCTGGATGTTCGAAAGAAAAAGTCCTCCCATCTTTTCGTTTAAGAATGACATGCTTTTCTTGACTTTATTTCTGTATTTTCATTTGTATTCTTGAAACAGCTTGTCAAATTCTACAAAAAGGATTTTCATTGCAATCGCATTGAATCTACAGAATAATTTGGGCTTGACAGACATATTTACAATGTTGAGTCTTCCAATCCTGAACCTGACATAGTCCTTTTATTTTAATCTTCTTTGCTATTTCTCATATTGTTTGAAGTCTTACACTGTAACATATATTATCAGGTTTTTCAAGAGTCGGGGGAGGTGAGAGGATTCATCAGAGATAGAGTGGGGAGCAGAACAGGCAGACTGACTGAAACACACTGCTGAGGGGAGCAGTGGGCGAGGCAGGAGAGATCTGCTGTGCCATGTGGGTCCCCTCCCTGGCTGGTGGCAGGGATCGAACTCATGCTGCAGTGGCTGTGGTTTGCTTCATAGTGTGTTGCTTAACTCACTGTGCCACCAGCGAGGCCCACAATGAATTCTTACTTATTGTAGAAAACATTGTTTCTGCTGCTTCACTAAACTTATTCTCAAAATATAACTGTTAATTCTGGATTTTCTATATAACATTTTACATGCAAATAATGACATTTCTTCCTTTTCATATTTTTCTTATGGTCTTAGGCTAGTACAATGTTAACAAAATTGATGATAAAACAAATATTCTTATTTTGGGAAATCTTTCAACATTTCACCATTACATATCAAGAGTCAAATTTTATCAAGTTAAGAATGTTTCCTTCTATTCCCCAGCTTGCTAAGAATCATGATTGGGCATTAAATTTTTTTTATTCATTGTATTTGACATCATTTGTATTCCCCAGGGAGTACCCACCACCATTCCACCCGTGCACCATCACCTCAGTCCCTTGTGCACTTTCTGCCCTCATCCCCGTTTTTGCCCTCCCCTCCCCTCAATTGTCTCTTTGGTTTATCTTGGCTTTTTGGTCTTGTTGATTTTTTGTTTGCTTTTGGTTATAATTGCCCAATTCCTTGAGCTTATTCTTTGTTATTGATGTTGTTCTTTCATATTCCTCCTAATAGTGAAGCCATCCCATATTTTTCTCTTGCCTTATGACTGGTTTCACTGAGTATAATTCCTTCTAGTTCCATCCATGTTTCTATAAATGTCCCTAGTTTCTCATTTTTGATTGCTGAATAATATTCCATTGTGTATATGTACCACATCTTCTTGATCCAGTCCTCTACTTTTGGGCATTTGGGTTGTTTCCTGGCCTTACCAATTACAATTAGTGCTGCAATGAACATAGGAGTACAGGTTCTCTTTTGGATCAGTGTTTTTGTGTCCTTTGGATAGATTCCTAGGAGTGGGATTGCCGGATCACAAGGTAGTTCCATTTCTAATAGACTGAGGAACCTCCATACGGCCTTCCATAATGGTTGGATTAGCTTGCATTCCCACCAGCAGTGTACTAGGGTTCCTTTTTCTCCACATCCTCGCCAGCATTTGTTGTTGTTGGTTTTTTTGATGTGTTGAATGGACATTAAATTTTATCAAAATATTTTCCTATTTCTATTGAAGTAACAACAAGATTTTTATCCTTTGTTATTTCAGTGAATAATTGCATCAGTTGATTTTCAAATGTTAATTCAATTTTGACTTCCTAGATTAAATCCAATTTGGTCATTCATAAAAATGTTTGGAAATATTTTGTATATTTATTACATTGATTTTAGTTTAATTGCATAGAATAAATATACCCTATTTATTTTCAGCTCTTTAAAAATTCTTGAGATTTGCTTTGTGACCTGTTATGGGTAATTTTGTAAATATTTAGTGTATGCTTTAAAAAGGGTTTACTCTGCACTGGTTTGGGTGCAGTGCTTTATATATTTCCATTAGGTCAATTTTACTGATCATATTATTTAAATCTTTATCTGGATTTAACAAAACTCAGTAACTGGAGCTGTTTTCGAAGATCTTTCACTCTGTAGAATTTTCTGTTTCTCCTTATGGTTCTTTAATTTTTGCTTCCCAAATAATTATATTTGTATTAAATATTATCTGTATTAATAGGTGAATACAGATTTGAAGTTGTATCTTCTTGGTGAATTGAACCTTTTATAGTTATGAAATTTGATCTCTAGTAATTATTTTTGCCTTAATGGAAGATACTATTTTTGCCTTGGAAGATACTATTTTGCCTTGGAAGATACTATTATAGCAGCACCAGCTTTACACATGGTATACTTCCCACCAGTATTTCAGGTACAACTTTTCCCCATAGTTTTACTTTCAGTCTTCCTGTATCTTGACATTTTAGATGTACTTGTCAACAACAGTGTTTGTTATCCAATGTGGAGCATTTACTGTAATTACTTTCTTTATAATTACTGATATATTTTCTTTGAAGTCACCATCTTACTATTTTCTTACTTCCTGCTATTCCATGTTTTTTTCCCTTTCCTTCACTGACTCTTTCAGATTGATTGACAATTTTCTGACTGTCCATCCCCTATTAGCTCAGAAGTTATAAACCTATTTACAATTATTTGACAGGCTAAGCTAAAGATAGCGGCATGTGTCCTTGATTAATCAAAATCAAATGTTAATTGGTGCTGTTCTTCCTTCTTGAACAATTTAAGGACCTTAGCACATTTTCACTATTTACCCTACTCTGTCTTATATGTAATACTTGAATTTTCTCTATACATTTGCATCTTATCGCAGATAACTAATATTAATGGCCTGATGTCAATCTTTCATCTTTCTTCATGTTTGTATTAAGTATAAGAATTTTATCTTGCTTTACTCACATTAACACCCTCACTGTTTTGTAAGGTCAGTAGATGCTGATCTAATTAAGTTTTTATATAACTCCATGTTAGTCTATACTATAGAAGAATATATTTAAAATGCTGGGAAAAAAAGAAAAAAACTTAGAGAGTTGGGAATTCTATATCCAGTAAAATTAGCCTTTAAACATAAAGGAGAAGTAAAGATCTTCTCAGAGAAACAAAATGAGAATTTACTGCTAGTGGACCTACCCAATAAGAATCACTGAAAGGGGTCCTTCAGGCCAGAATGATAGGACTTTGGACAATAATTTGAATCCACTTGAAGAAATAAAGAAGTAATGGCATATATAAGGGATAGCATAAATGCATGTTTATCTATAATGCTTTATTTCCTTCCTATCTGATTTAAAAGTGCATAAAACAATAATTATAAACCTGTGGTAAAAGACACACAATGTATAAAGATGTAATTTACACGAAGTTAGCAGCACAGAAAGGGAAAAGGAAAGGGAGCTATATAGAAGCAAAGTTTTAATACTAAATTTAAGTTGGTATAATCTGAACTAGACTATATATTAAGATCTTAATTATAATCGCCAGTGTAACCACTAAGAAAATAGCTCAAAAATATAGCAAAAGATGTGCCAAGTAAACTTAAATAGTGGAAAACATACTTAACACAAAAAAGTACTACCAGAAGAATAAATAAATAAAAAGACAAAAGAAATATAGAAAACAATAGCCAAACTGGAGCTGCAAATCTTACCTTATCAGTAACCACATTACATATCAATGTATCAAACACTCCAACTAAAAGGCAATGATAGAATGGATTAAAAAAACCAACAACAAAACATTATCCAACTATATTTTATCTATGAGAAACCAGAAATTGAAAGAAAGTAATAGTTGGCAAACTATAACGAATAGCTGTAGTGGCTCTTTCACACGTCCCTCCACGTGTTTCGTTATCCTCCCTCTAAAGTTAGGGTGGAGTTGTACTTCTAGTCTCTACGGTAGTCATAAATTTTAATACTTTGGATTTCATAAGTGGGAAAGAAGAAGAGAGATATGGGGCAAGAAGCCAAGTTAGAACTGCTACCCAAGGGAAGAATACAGGAAAGGGAGAAGTCATGGACACAAGAACCTAGAGTGTGAGCCTGACTTTGCCAAGTACTTCTCCTTGGGGGCCCCTTCTGGCTCCCAAATTATAAGTCCCTGTTGAGAGACAGCAAATGGTAACAAGAGCATCAGCATGGGAACTGACCCAGCTTGGGTTCTAGCTCTGTCTCCGACAGGGCTGTGAGTTTTCAGGCAAGGCACCTTGTTTATCGTAGTTTTGGTGTGTGTTTATTAAGATGGACTGTATTATGTTCAAATAGTTCCTGTCTGTCTCTGAGAGGACAGGGACTATTCCCCCTTCATTGTCTTCAGATTTGCCTACGTGACTTGCTTTGGTCCATGAGATGTGAGTAGAATTGACATGTACTAGTCTGGGCAGTAGCTTTTTTGTTTTTGTTTTTTATTTAAATATATTTGACATCAATTGTAATCCCCATGTATTCCCCATCACTATATCACCAGTGCACCATCACCTCAATCCCCCGTGCTCCTGTTTGCCCTCAACCCCTCCCCTCTTCCCTCCCCACCAAGTGTCCCCAATTTGTCCTTTTCATTTTTGGTTTTTGTGTCTTTATTGGTATTATTATTATTATTGTTCTTATTCCTTTCCTTGATCCTTATTTGGTTCCCTTATATTCCTCCTAG
>JAGFMF010010438.1:0-52738 GCA_019455555.1 Galemys pyrenaicus
TGACTTGCTTCGCTAAGCATAATCCCCTCCAGATCCATCCATGTTCCCATGAATGAGTCTAGTTTTTCATTTCTGATTGCTGAGTAGTATTCCATCGCAAAACACATAAATTTATTATCTCATAGTTTCTTTGAGCCAGGAATCAGGGCACAGCTCACCTGAGGCCTCTGCTTTGGGGTCTTACAACTGCAATCAAGGTACAATTTGGGGCCATGGTGACATCTGAGGGAAGGATCCAACGGGAGTAGGATCTGCTTCCAAGCACGCATGATGTTGGCTGCATTCAGTTTCTTGTGGATTCCTTGTGGGACTGAAGGGCTCAGTTTCTTGCTGGCTGTCAGCTGGGCCCACCCTCAGCTTCTTATCCCATGGGCCTCTGCAGCATAATTACTTATCCCTCAAAGTCAGAAAGGGAGTAAGAGTCTCTTAGCTAGAGGGACATTAACTTTTTTTTTAAAATATGTCCTTGTGTACTTGTCTTTTTAAAATTTTTATTTATGTATTTTCACATTGTTCATTTTTAAAAAAGATTTATTTATTTATGCATACAAGAGTTGGGGTACCGGCCCAAGTCATGGGAGGTGAGAGGATTCACCAGAGACAGAGTGGGGAGCAGAACAGGCAGACTGACTGAAACACACTGCTGAGGGGAGCAGCGGGCGAGGCAGGAGAGGTCTGCTGTGCCATGTGGGTCCCCTCCCTGGCCTGAGATCGAACTCACACTGCTGTGCCATGGATGCTTCATAGTGTGGCACTCAACCCGCTGCGTCACCAAGGAGGCCCTTTACATCGTTCGTTTATACAATGTTTGATTTTTTTCTCTCAGTTGCTTCCCGATAAATTCCCACCACCAAGATACCCACGAACCATCACTATAGACTCTTGTGCTTTTCCCTCTCATTTTGTTCCCTCCCCCTCCCCTTCTCCTGCAGAATGTCTCCAATTTATAGTTTGCCTGCAAGTTTTGTCTTTTTCCCCCCACCGACCCCGATCCTTTATATGGTTTACCTGTGCTTAGAGGGACATTAAATCTTACAAAATGTAATCACATAATATGAAATCATATAGCTCCCATCTTCTCTGCCTTATTCAACTCTCTCTCATGTGCTAATCTGTTAAAATTGGCGGCTGAAGTAATTCAGTAGTATTAACTGAAGTTTCTCCACACAGAACGAGTAAAGGAAGCAAAAAAGGGTAAAGGGAGCAATTTCACTGGTAGAGTCCATGTATGCAGGTTTGCATGTGTGTGTGTGCATATGTGTGTATTTGTGCATACACATATATTTATGTTTCTCTTAGTCCGTTGAGATTATCCTTGTGCAAGAACATACAAAGTATTTGATTACTTTTCATTTTTCCCTAAGTGACCTCTCTATATAACCTCCTGGACTTCTGTTGAGCCATACAGATCTTACCCATAGAAGGCCTTGACATAGTTTAGATTAGTACTTTATTTAATTTAGATTTAAGAGTACACATTCTCCAAGATTAAAGTAATCTCTCAATTATTTGGGCTTACTAAGTGTTTACAACTATGTTATGCTATGGTATATGTCAGAGGTTACAGAAAGAATTGTCATACACATTACCTGTTGATAATTAGCAATAGGCTTTTAAATTTCCTAATCTACTCTACCTTTCTTTTCCTTACCATTCATCTGTAGCCCTCAGGTGGGGTTAGCATCTACTTTGAAGATGTGGGAATTCCAATTCACAAGGAACAGGTTGAGCAGAAAGCCTCCTGACACAAACCAGCCAGGCAACTTTTGACAATACATTAATTTGGCTCTCTCCCCTGTAAAATGCAAGTGATTATTACCTGCCTTCTTTACCTTCCTCAAAGGGGTGTTGATAGAATGAAATCAAGTAATAGGTAAGGACCTTGTGTGAATGGTTTATAACAAAAAGTCAGAAAGTAACAAGTGTTGGTGAGAATGTGGGGGAAAAGGAACCCTCATTCACCCTTAGTGGAAATGTAAACTGGTACATAGAGAAGATGGTCTGGAGAAGCCTCAAAGAACTCAAAATGAACCTAAGGAACCTAAGCATTCACCCAAAGGCTATGAAAACACTGATGTGAAAAGACTTACACTCCCACGTTCATAGCAGTAGTGATCACTCCAGCCCGGACATGAAACCATCAGAAGATGACTGGATAAAGAAGTAAATAAAGGGCCTCCCTGGTGGCACAAGGGGCTGAGTGCCACACTGTGGGACTTCCACAGCTACTGCACTGTGAGTTTGATTCCCGGCCAGGGAGGGACCCACATGGCGCAGCAAACCTCTCCTGCCTTGCCTGCTGCTCTCGCCATTAGCAGTGTATTTCAGTCCATCTGCCTGTTCTGCTCCCCACTCTGTCTCTGGTGAATCCTCTTAACCCCAGGCCTAGGGCCTGTACCCCATGGGACTCTTGTATGCATAAATAAATAAAATCTTTTTAAAAAAGAAGTAAATATATATCTGTGTGTGTATACACACAAATACACTCAATAGTATATGTAATCCATGGAATACCCTTCAGCTATTAAGTAGTGCCTTTTGAGACAAAATAGATGCATCTTGAGGTGACTTTGTGAACTGAAATAAGAAAGTAAAAGACGGGGCCTCCCTGGTGGCACAGCAGGTTAAGCAACAACTCTGAAGCAAATCGAAGCCACTGCAGTACCAGTTTGATCCCTGCTGGGATCGAACCTCTCCTGACTCACCTGCTGCTCCCCTCAGCAGTGAACTTCAGTTAATCTACCTGTTCTGCTCCCCACTCTGTCTCTGGTGAATCCTTTCACCCCCCCACACTCTGGCCTGTACCCCAGTGCTTGTATGCATAAATAAAATAAATCTTAAAAAAAAAGAGAAAGTAAAAGACAATTATTGGATGGTTTCACTCATTTGTGGAATACAAATAATGAAAAAAAAACTGGCAAAACACAACAAAAATAATTCTTAAACTCTGTGGATAATATAGTGGTTACCAGAGGGTGGGAGAAGGAAGGTGAGGAAGGGGGTGATGTTACTGCATGATGGCCGTGGAGCTTGGAGGAAGCGAGGAAAAGCATGGGCAGGTGTGGAGTTGTGGAGCTGTACTCCCTGAATGATATAATTGCAGAAATGAATGAAATTCAGTAAAGATTGGTTTTTAAATAGTAACAGGTGAGGAAATTGGAAGAATTCCAGGGTAGCTATAACCACAGAAACAGTGATTTTTATTTATTTATTTATTTATTTATTTATTTTGGTGGACCTTGGCTTCTAACATCTTGAGATTTATACATTGTTTCCACATAGATTATCAACCACAGGGCATCAGAATCCTGCACCATCTTCTAAATTGCACTTTGAGCCTCAAGACCACATGATAGGAATATTACTTTTCTGCCAACATACAAAGAAGTAGAGGCCTAAACAGGTTTGTCCCATCATGAATTAGCTGATTCAGTTATCTGTCCCTTGCTTCTCTATCCTCAAAGATTTTTTTTTTTCTGGAAAAGTTTGGCATGAATACACTTTTCCCGAGGTGATTTTAGAAATCTTAAAATCAAATAATGTCCTTTCCCTCTTGTTCTGGTTGAAGATGTCCCTTCTTCAGGGGCACTTGGGGTGTTTGATAAGGAAGGGAGCATCTTTCTCTCTATATGCTCAGCTCCATCATCCCCACCCTTGGCTGAGCCCCCAGTCCCAGTCCAAATTACTGGAATTTCTCAAAATTCCCATCACTGCATGATTATTGTCTCCCTAGGGAATCAAAGTCTCTTTTAATTAACTTAGGGTATGCTGAGGATTTCTTTTGATTTGGTATTTCCCTTCCAACTAGTTATAGTTTAAACTAGTTTAAAGACAGGGTTTCCCAAGCGTTAGCTTTTCCTAGCTCATAATTCTTGTTACATCTGGATATCACATGCACATATGTCTGTCTGTCTCTGTGTGTGTGATTTTTTTCCTAAACTGACATATTCTCCCCCAAGTACTTTTGGTTCCAAAGAAACTTTTTTAAAATTACAGAAATACAGACCAGGATCATGTCTCTTAAAATAAAGGAATAATCCCTAAATATATGTTTCAAGGGACCTCCCTGGTGGCACAGGGAGTTGAGTGCCACACTGTGGGACTTCTGCTGCCACTATAGTGTGAGTTCAATCCCCGGCCTGGGAGGGGACCCATGTGGCGCAGCAGACCTCTTCTGTCTCATCCACTGCTCCCCTCAGCAGTGTGTTTCAGTCAGTCTGCCTGTTCCGCTCCCCACTCTGTCTCTGGCGAATCCTCTTACCACCCCACACCTCTGGCCTGTACCCCAGCTCTTGTTTTCATAAATTAAAAAAAAATTTTAAGATTTATTTATTTGTACATACAAGAACTGGGGTACATGCCAGAGTTGAGGAAGGTGGGAGATTCACCAGAGACAGAGTGGGGAGCAGAACAGGCAAATCGACTGAAAACCACTGCTAAGGGGAGCAGCAAGCGAGGCACGAGAGGTCTGCTGCGCCATGTGGGTCCCCTCCCTGGACGGGGATCAAACTCACACTGCTGTGCTGCAGATGCTTCACAGTGCAGCGCTCAACCCGCTGCCCCACTAGGGAGGCCCAAATTTTAAAATTTTTTTAAAAATATAAATTTTGAGGAAAAACAACGCAAAGATACTGTCCTCTAAGCCTGAACTTGAGGCTCGCTCTGCTGCACGGTCTCTCTCTCTCTCAATGAGATTATCAGGTGTTAGAAGGATTTACTAAGGCTTTCACCTTGACTTAATCAGGACAGAAAGATAATAGAAAAATGTTCTGGCCACAGAAGTCACTGTTTCTAGCTGTCCCTTCACGATTTACTTACCTCATGTTCCACCAATTTGGAAAACAAGATTCTAAGAGATTGATCTGGTGCAACATAGAAAAGTATGTTTTCCTTTGGATTGCAACGAAGTAGTTTCACTTTTACAAAATAAATACTTGGAGGAGAAAACCTTATGGCTTTGATCAGTGACAGTCTCCAAGACATAATAGTCACCACAGGATCTTTTATCACTTTTTTCCCTACAATTGGTTCTTAAGTTCCGAACTTGATTCTGCCTTCTCAAATTATCTGAATTCCTGCTCTTTCTCTTCCCCCTGCATCAAGGCTCTGGTGCAGATTTTTGTATCTTTCCCAGATTATCTTAATAAATAGAGCCTCTCTGTCTCCAGTCAGAGTCCTCTGCTAGTCTATTTTCCTCATTCTGCTAACATGAACTTTCCAAAGTATAGATCAAATCATGTTGCTCCCTGGCTTCAGTGCTCCCCATTGCTCCCCCGTACCTAAGGCAGCTCCACATCCTAACTCTGCTCTTATCTACCCCTAGTCAGATTCTATTTCCCGTCACCTCCCACATACACCCTCCATCCCAGCCACCCTGTTTTTTTGTTTTAAAAGACTTATTTATTTATGCATACAAGCACCGGGGTACAGGTCAGCGGTATGGGGTGGGGGGGGGTGCCAGGATTCACCAGATACAGAATGGGGAGCAGAACAGGCAGATCAACTGAAATACACTGAGGAGAGCAGTGGGCGAGGCTGGAGAGGTCTGCTGCACCATGTGAGTCACCACCCCAGCCAGGGGCAGGGATCGAACTTCTGCTGCAGTGGCTGTGGATTGCCACATAGTGTATTGCTCAACCGATTGCGCCACCAGGGAGGCTCCCCAGACACCCTATTTTGTGTCACATAATTGCTTTTGCACATCCAGTTGGCGTTGCCTCTTCTCCCTTTTCCAGAGGGAAGTCAGTTCCCAGAGTGGACACACACATGTGGTTTCCACCAGAGACTGGAGTCTTTCACTCTCTTGTCCCTACTCATGTGGCCATACGTGCCCAGTGGGTTTAGGCTGGATCTAAGTAGACTCACTGCTATTGGAGCAGTTACAGGAAGGCCCCTCAGGCTAAAACCATTTTGCTAGGCGTTTTCTGGGGTTATTTGTGTTTGTGTTGGGCCAAGGCATTGTGTTGCCTGGGAGGGCATCTGCTCATGCAATCATGCAGGAAGAGCGGATTGCTGTAGGGAACAGAACACAATCACACAAGTCTAGCTGGTTTTGGTCAGCAGTGGAGTGGGGAGGAAAGTGGGAGAAGACTGAGATAGACTGATGCCTCCTTAGGAACGTTTTTGAAAGGGGCAATATGGGCAGATAGGTAATGATTTGGAGGGTCCAGTGGAAAGAAATATGGATGGCTAAAGCCAAGCTGACTGGTCCACAACTGCCTTTTTTTTTTTTTAAGATTTCTTTATTTATGCATACAAGCACTGGGGTACAGGCCAGAGGTGTGTGTGTGTTGGGGGGGTGGGTTGAGAGGATTCACCACAGAGAGCAGGGAGCAGACAGGCAGATCAACAGAAGTACACTGCTGAGGGGAGCAGCGGGCACAGCAGGAGAGGTCTGCTGTGCCATGTGGGTCCCCTCCCTGGCCGGCAGCAGGGATCAAACTCGTGCTGCAGTGGCTGCGGTTTGCTTCATAGTGCATTACTTAACCCACTGCACCACCAAGGAGGCCCTCCACACCTGCCTTGAGGCAGGAGGACAAACTGTCAGTTATTATTGTATCGCTAGCACCAGCACAGAGCCTCCCACACAGTGGAAACAGTAAATACTTGTTAAACGACTTACTGAACATGATCCCCTGGGGGCCTCCCTGGTGGCCTAGTGGTTGAGTCTCAGCTCTATCACCACTATGGCCTGAGTTCCATCCCCGGCCAGGGAGCTGACCCACATGGCGCAGCAGACCTTTCTTGCCTCGCCTGCTGCTCCTCTCAGCAGTGGTTTTCAGTCGATTTGCCTGTTCTGCTCCCCACTCTGTCTCTGGTGAAGCCTCTCACCCCCTGTATCTCTGGCCTACACCCCAGTTCTTCTACCAAATAAATATATGAAAAGAAAATAAACATGATATCCTACATTAACACCTCATATAAAGCATTGTTAACCTTATAAATCTTATAAATATTTCTATTAATTTAATTCCAAAGCTATAATTAAGTTGACTTTGACATTTTACTAAAGATTATTGTACTAAAAATCTATTCGTGATCTTTATCACATCCTTTCGCTTCTTTATACTCTCATCTAATATTTATGTACTCCATTAACTTTCAATTATTCAATGGACATATTTGCATGCTTTTAAAAAATCAAAATTATAGAAGTATAATGAGTAAAAGTTGCATAATGAGTATATCATACTATTTATAGAATTGTAACTGTATATATGGTTTTATGTTTCTTTTTTTACTTCTTTTGTAAATATTTTTCTATATTTTTTTAAACAAAGTTTTCACATTTAAAAAAAGTTTTCACGGGCCTCCCTGGTGGCGCAGTGGGTTAAGCAACGCACTATGAAGCAAACCGCAGCCCCTGCAGCACGAGTTCGATCCCTGCCGCCAGCCAGGGGGGAGACCCACATGGCGCAGCAGACCTCTCCTGCTGTGCCCGCTGCTCCCCTCAGCAGTGTACTTCTGTTGATCTCCCTGTTCTGCTCCCCGCTTTCTGTGGTGAATCCTCTCACCCCCCACACCTCTGGCCTGTGCCCCAGTGCTTGTATGCATAAATAAATAAATCTTTAAAAAAAAAAAAGTTTTCACATATTTTGTTACTTTCTCAACTTACCAGTGCAGAAGTTGACAGAGACGAAAGTAATTTCCTAAACAAACATGTCCAACTAGTAGAGAAATTGTCAGCATAGGGCCTCCCTGGTGCCACAGCAGGTTGAGCATCCATGGCACAGCAGCGCAAGTTCGGTCCTCGGCCAGGGAGGTGACCCACATGGTGCAGCAGACCTCTCCTGTCTTGCCCTCTGCTCCCCTCAACAGTGTGTTTCAGTAGATCCACCTCTTCTGCTCCCCACTCTGTCTCTGGTGAATCCTCTCACCTCCCACACCTCTGGCCTGTACCCCAGCTCTTGTATGTATAAATAAATAAATCTTTTTTAAAAAAACTTTCAGCATATCATAGCACAATACTGGACCTCCCTGGTGGTGCAAGGGGTAAAGCATCTAGCTATGAAGCAGCCACAGCCACTGCAGCATGATTTCGAGCCCCTGCCAGGGAGGGGACCCACATGGCACAGTTGACCTCTCCTGCCTTGCCCACTGCACCCCTCAGCAATGTATTTCAGTAGATCCACCTGTTCTGTTCCCCACCCTCTCTTTGGTGAATCTTCTCCTGACCCCTCACCCCACACCTCTGACCTAAGCCCGGTTCTTGTATGCATAACTTAGTAACTCTTAAAAAAACCCCAAAACATAGCATAGTCATCTCGATAAGCATAAATGTGTACCATGCTACATGTGATTCCCCTTAGTCACCCAACTAGGTTCTTCAGTGTCACCTCTGGGAGTTGCACCTGTTTTCATTTGAATCCATTGGGGAATCAAACAATTCCGCTTTTGCTTCTTGGCCAGAAGTCACTTGCTCCTGAAAGTCTTGTGAGAAACACTAAACCACACACAACATGATGGAGGAGAAAAGGAGGGAAAGTGCCATATCTTTAATAGTTAGTAGTTTTAATTACTACAAAAATTGCACTGTTGTCATACTTAATTTAGCTTTTCCCATATAATTGTATATTTCCCCAATTTTTTACTACTGTATAACGTTGCTATAAACAGAACATATATGTCTCACTTTGAATTATTGAGTTATATTAAATTGTGGTGATTTTTTGGTAGGGATAAACAGAAACTATGAATTTACTATTCTATGGAGAGTTTCATTTTGCAGAAATGGCCAGTGGTTTAAAATTTTTTGAGCATCACTGATTGGTGTAGATAAGTTACCGAAAATTTTAATGATTCTATAGAAATTAAAAATTATAGTCAATGCACTTTTGACTTTCAGAGTTTATAATTTGAATGATCAGACTAATGAATTTGGCCTTGGAAAGGTAATGCAACTCAACAAATAAGTTTCAGATTTCAAATTCCAATGGCTGAGGGTGATATGTGAACATGCACTATGGGTTAAGCAATGTGATAAGTGCTTTGCCTCAATTATTTAGTTCTCAAAAAAGCCCAATGAGGTAGCTCCATTTTATAGGTGACACTTATGTTCTTCAGAGAGTCATATAACCTGTCTAATGTTGCACAGCTAGCAAAGTATTGGAAAGAGCATAAGTATAGCAATGAGATGGAATATAGACTGCAGAATCCGATTTCTTCACCATCCCATGAGGAAATTCAGGCCACTAGAGAGGAAGGATGGTCCCAAAGCCTTCTCAGTATTAATTATCTCTCTTCATTTAGGGTTTTTTTTAATAATGAAAATCTGAAAGGAACTTGAGAAAAGTAAAAATGAAATTGAATGCAACCTAATCAACAGATGAGGCTCTTGCCTGGAAACTTTCCTTCAGCAGTGTTAGTTATAATCTATTGCCTCTTAAAAGTAATTGTACTGAGTGATGCACCGCGTGGCCAGCTCATGCAAACAGAATCTGTGTCTTCTAAAGCCCTATCATGTGACTATGCAAAGGACATGGATGTTTGAACATTGAACCACGAACAAGTACATTAAAAGTCAAGATAAAATATTTACCCTGTATCAAGGCATTGAACTTTTCTGCTCCACCAAGACAGATGTGGCAGGAAAACAAAGTCTTCCTGGAAGGAATGGGAGAGAGTGAAGTGAAGAATGGGAACAATGATAGAAGCTACTTTGAGAAGCCAAAGACAGATGAATCTGAAGAGTGGGATTGAAGCCAAGCCATGCATTTGGCCTCCTGCCCAGGACTGTTTCTAACTCACCAATCAGAGACCAGCCTGTAGTTCCACCCAACGTCACTCATTTAACACATGCCATATATCTTCTACCCAGAAGGCCTGCCCATTGGACCTGAGTGTCCCACTGTCTCAGAGAGAGGCTGTGTTGTAAGTTGTGATAGGCATAAAAAGATGGCTCCCCTATCTCCTGGCAAAAGTACTTTGTTGAGATCACCCAATGTCCCCTGCACAGTTGAGGAGGCCCGGAGTCTGTCACATGTCCTCTAGACCTAGAGGAAAATTCCATTGGCGCTGTCTAGATACTTCTCTGTCCTCTTGGCTTTATCCAATCTACCAAATGTACAGTAATCAATTTGCATGTCTCCCAAATCGATTCTCTGGCTTATTTTCACTGCAGTGTGTGTCATCCCGTGACTCAACCTCAGAAAGGTGCAAGAAGTCTCTTCCGGGCCTCCCTGGTGGCTCAGTGGGTTGAGCACCACACTGTGAAGCATTCACGGCACAGCAGCGAGATTTCGATCCCGGGCCAGGAAGGTGACCCACATGGCGCAGCAGATGGCACAGCAGACCGTTCCTGCCTCACCGCTGCTCCCCTCAGCAGTGTGTTTCAGTCAATCTGCCTGTTCTGATCCTCACTCTGTCTCTGGTAAGTTCTTTCACCCCCTGCACCTCTGGCCTGTACCTCAGCTCTTGTATGCATAAATAAATAAATCTTTTTTAAAAAGTAAAAAGAGGGCCTCCCTGGTGGCGCAGTGGGTTAAGCAACACACTATGAAGCAGACCGCAGCCACTGCAGCACGAGTTCGATCCCTGCTGCCGGCCGGGGAGGGGACCCACATGGTGCAGCAGACCTCTCCTGCCCTGCCCACTGCTCCCCTCAGCAGTGTACTTCCGTTGATCTGCCTGTTCTGCTCCCCACTCTCTGTGGTGAATCTTCTCACCCCCCCCACACCTCTGGCCTGTACCCCAGTGCTTGTATGCATAAATAAATATATCTTTAAAAAAATTAAAAAGAAGTCTTTACCCTCGTGATTTATGTAACTTACCCAACATTTATATATCACTGGCCAGGTCTCATACTGGGCACTAAGTGGTTTTTTCATAATAATCCCACAGGGTAGGATTCCCATTTGGCAGATGAGGCACAGGTTAAGCATTTTGCCCAATAGTGCAGTTAGTAGTTGGCAAAGTTGAGGTTCAGTCCTAGCCAGGACAACTCCAGAGTTCCTGTTCTTAACCAATGAGCTCCAGGAGAACCACAGAGCAACCGCTGATGGATCAGTGAATTAATGCGAAGGGCACAGAGCTCAAGGAAAGGCAGGTCAGAGCTTCAGAAGAATTGCTGATCATGAGATGAGAACAGACCGTACAGATGGACGTATACTGCCTGGACGGCTCTCTCTTCAAGTCAGACTGCCCCTGCCCTCTGTAACGAGCGGCGGTGTCTGTTGTACCAAACCATCAGTCACCGCCAACTGAGTGACCTTGCTGGTTGGCTCCCTTCAGCAGCCTTCGAGTCTGGATTTTGAAGTTTTATTTACTCCTTTACTTAAGGGATTTGCACTAGGATCTTGGTGATATTCTCCCAACATAAACTTTTCCTCCTAGTTTTCTAGTTGTCTCTTCTCCCACTCCCAGAGAAGACTAACAGAAGTACCATGGTCATTCACTGGCAACGCTAATGCAGTGCTCCTAGGGTCAAGATTTTCTACAAAATGTTGCTTGGAGCAAGTAGCACCCTAAGGAGTGTCCCTCTTTATAAAGAGCTTTTGTCTTTTGTCCTGGTAGTTATATGATTTTTTTTTAAATAAAAGCTCTTCACACAGAATACATTATTTCATGGGATTCTCCAAACAACTCCATGAGGTAGGAGGCTGGAAAGAAGTGATCTTCTTCCTCGGTAGAGGAAGCTGAGACAGAGAGGACACGTGACTTGACCAGAAAGCCAGAGCTGTGTCAGTTGTGCTGCCTTTGACAGGTCACCATATCTCTCCAGACCTTCTTTTCTTACCCACAGAGGAAGGGGTTGAAATAGGTGCTCTGTAAGAGTCCTTCCACCTCAGCATTTGTACTACTAAAATTTGGAGAAACACTTCTCTCCTGAAAGATCAGATAATCAAGGCTACTGATGTCCACATTTCCATCCATCTTACTTATAGCCAGCATCCATCCTGGAATATGACTTCATTATCTCCCGGTGAGCAAGGAGTATCTTTTCTTTCTCCTTGTATCACAGGGACTGTTTTTTGGAAGGGTTTCCTCCCCCATGAACCTTAGGGACATCATATACTCTTGACATACCACTATAAACAATGTATTTGCCTCAAAGCCTGTGGATTACAACTATTCAGTGAACTCTCTGATAATGATAGCTGAGATAAGTACATCAAGAGACAGAATCTGACACTGTACCAAAGTTTGCCATTTATTGTTTTGTTTATTCTTCACAACCATTTGAATAATAATTCATTATTGTCATGTTACAGAAAAGGGGATAGTTATGGAGAAGTAAAAGGACTCACTCAGGGTCACCTAACACTTAGGTGATGGGATCTGGATTCAAACCCAAACATTTTGCCAGCAATTCTTAACTACTACACAAGATCACAAAGCTTCTCTGAGGAGAAAGGGGAGTTGGTATTATACACATTTTATTTCCTTTAAACTTTTATTATGTAATTTAAGATAATGACTTTAATGCAATATTTAAATATAATATTACCTATTATAAAACATTATTTTAATTTAATATTATATATTGTTATATAATATATATTATTATGTAATATTTAAGATAATGTAATATTTAACATAATGCAGTTAGTGTTTCATTTGTTCTATCTGTGCATCCATCCATCCATCCATCCGCCCAACCACCATTCATTTATCTAATTACTCTCTCCTGTCTTCCCTCATTCCCTCCCACTGTGTGCCAAGTGCCCTTCTTGTATTAGGAATGTAGGGACCATTCCTCCTGATGGAAAGGATGAGGAGGAAACTAAGGCAATGTTAGAAAAAGCAGTTAGTTTATTACACCTGTGTGACCAGCATCCCTTAGGGCAAGTCTGAGTATAGAGAAAGACCCTGTTATGAGGGTCTAAAGCATAAGAAGACCCTTCCTGAAGTAAACCACATGAAGATAGGAAAGCCACTTGGTTTGCCAACAAAGAAATGAATCTGTTTACAAAGATAAAGTAAAAACGGATATCATTATTTAGAATCACATTTTATAAGTATCACAGGCAAAAAAAAAAAAAAAAAACAAGGAAGTGGGTTTTGGGTAGTGGAAAGTGCTTGATTCTGAGAATCTCATTGTTTACTCAATAGAGCACTTCCTGAGGACTACAGTCCAGTAAGGTGGGAATTCACTGCCCTCCTGGAGTTTATCATCTGATGAGTCGGCCCTGAGTCACTGCCAAGCTCTAGCTATGCGACCTTGGACGAGGAAGTTCTATCTTTATTCTGTAAACCAACAGGGGCCAAACTGGCGAATCTGCCATTCTTAATTCCAGATCCACGGCATTTCCGTGACCGCTGTGCCCAGAGAAGGGTGGGCGAGGCGCTCTGGCGCTGCGATATCACGAGCGGGTCAGTGGGGGCGCTGCTCAGTCGGAGAGCGTTCGCGTTCGCATTCCGATAGCGCTTGTCCCTCGCGGGGTCCCGTCGGCCTCGCCGCCGCCCGCGGAGCCGGAGGAGGCGGAGCTGACGCTGTCCCGGCTCGGAGCGGGGAAAGAAGCGCAGGAGGCGGCGCCGCGGACCGGGGCGGCCAAGGCTCGGGCGGGGCTGTGAGGGAGCCAGGCAGGCAGCGCCGGCAGCGCGGGGAGAGCGGCACCGTGGGGTGGGCGCTCCCGGAGAGAGGAGTCCGCTCCATGCGTGCGGGCCGAGCCCGGCCCCTGCGAGCAGCCAACATGAAGAAAGACGTGCGGATCCTGCTGGTGGGAGAACGTGAGTCCGCGCGCCGGGCAGACCGAGGCCACCGCAGCCCCTGCCGCCTGAGGCCTGCTCGCCCCTCGCGATGCGGCAGTCCTCTCTCCATGCCCGAGGCCTCCCAGACCCTTCGCCCCTCCCTTTCGGCTGCCCGCAGACTGCCCTTACCCGCTCACTTCACCTGGGCCCTCCTGAGACCCTTCGCCCCTGTCGCCCTGCAAAGCCTAGTCCACTTAGCTTCTGACCACCGGCCTCATCCCTCCCTAGAGCCTCTCCTTTTCCTCTGCGAATCCTTTCCTGCTGGGCCGCAGTGTTTCTGAGGCCGCCTCCTTTCAGACCCTCTCGTCTTGCGTGGAGATCCCCTTGTCACTGCCAGGCAGGTGCTGGAACAGGCTGACTGACCAATTGGGATGGCGTGAGCCGGCTCCCGGCGAGCTAGGGGGAGGGGTGCACAACTATTCGACTCGCGAGCAAGGTCAGGTTTCTGCAAAAATTTTTTTTTTTTTGCGCTTGCACTCTTCCCTCCCTCCAGGCATTGTCATTAAGGTAGGAAGCGTTTCATAGCGGTTTTTATAGACTGCGTTGAAATAGCTCCAGGTATACTCCATTATTGACTCAAAAATATATTCTCAAGTCATGCAAGTGCTTTATGAATGAGTAATTATTTGAGGAGGGTCCTGAAGTGGAGAAAATTGTTACCCAAATGCCTGTTTTATTTATTCTCTCGCCTATTTATTCCTGCAGAGCTACTTGGTAATCATAAATAACAATAGGAACACTTGAGACCCAGACACACTCACATATAAGGCCCCTCCCAGAGATTCTTAGATTTCACCTTTTGAAGACATAAAAGAGAAATGCCTTCTGTTCACTGACTTGGGGGCAGAACAGAAGTGACTTCTTGATGTCTCTGTTCAAGTTAGGTGACTCAGTCCTTGGGTCTAAAATAAGAAGAAAGTGGGCTGGGGAGGACTAGATTGTTTGTTTTAAAGTGCATTAGTTAATATTCTGCAAACGCTGTTTTGAAACATTCTATTCTAAACTCCGTAGAATAACCCCTCCTGGTCTCAGTGATATACTCCCAAAGAAGAAAGCTAACACATTTTTAACCTCTTCTGTATTGTTCCTATGATGTTCTTTGAAAATTGTCCACCTGCTATTTGGTTCTTCCTTTTGAATCAGATTTAGATCTATACGTGTCCAGACACAGTTTGCTTTTTGTTTTGCCGATGTGAATTTTAGTGTTTAGTTATAACTGTCTTAATCTGTAGTTTGCAGGAACTTCCTTGACAAAGTTCAAATACTTGTGTTATTTAACATAGGATTCATACCATTGCATTTGGAGCAAGATAGGGAGATTTAGTGATCCATATGTAACTATAATAAAGTAGGTTTGTAATACAGTAATTTCTAATACTAACTTTTAAAACATTTTAAATTTATTTTTATTTATTTTTTTTCTTACAATGTTTGCTTTTTTTTTCTAGGTGTAGTCCCCATACAGTTTCCAACACCAATTCATCCATGCACCATCACTGTAGTCCCTTGTGCTCTTCCCATCCCTGCCTTGATCCCAACCCCTCTCTTCCATGCAGAATGTCTCTGATTTGTATAATACTATAAATACATAAAAATTATGTTTTGGCTTTAACTTTGAAGCTAGGAAGCAATTACATATGATTATTCTGTAAAACATTTAAATAGAAATGCAATACAGAGGTAACATATATTGTCAAGCTTAGATCATTTAAGTTAAAAAGTTAACAGTATTACTTTTTGGGGACTATATAAAATAATTCAAAGTTTGTAAAGCCCATTCTTTCTCTATTACTTCATTATGTTTTGTTGTCAGCTTTTGCCTCTGAACCATGCAGCAACAGCTTCATTCTCTGAACCTTCAAAATAGTTGCGAATAGTTTCAGTGTTCTGTTCACTAAACCTGTATTGTACTCTTCAGTAAAATGGATCTTTTCTTGATCCAATTCTGATCCATCCTAGCTTTAATGCTTTTAACAATTTTATTAAATATTAGTCATTTAGTGATTTTCTTTTTTAATCTTTAAAAATGCCACCACACAAAACTTGGTTTTTTGGATTATTATTGTTCATGATCACAGTTGTTGGGAAGAATTTTGTTTTTAATTAGATTTGCATTAGTATGTTTCCCAGATGTCCTTGTTACAATAAAATTAGTAAGAGCCTTGTCCCCTTTTAACTCAGTTAGCCACATTAAAAAGTACAGGACAGAGTTTGAGTTTTATTTAAGTCTTATTTTTAAATTAAAATCAAATATACTGTCTTGTCTTCAAATTTATTGAGAAAGTGGAACTGTTCTTTTTTTAAGGCAAATCCTGTAGCTCTTTGTCTAAATATGGCAAGTTTATCATTGAACCCTTTGACAAGCTCGTTCAAACTTCTGTTTACTCTGGTCTGGACTTTTGTAATATCTCTTTAACTGGTCTCTGTTTCTAATTTTGTCCATTCTCCACATAATACATAGACTCATCTTTAGAAAATATCTCAGATCCTGTTATCCACTTTAAAAATTCTTCTATGATTTCTGCTTTACCTGAAAATAAAGTTCAAGCTTTTTATTACAGGCCTGCAAAGTCCTTTACAATCTGACCCGTTTTTCACTCTTCTGCTGTCTCTCTCACTGCTTTTTCTGTGAGAAGCTCCTGACCCAGGCATTGTCTCTCTACTCTGCAAATTTGTTCATTTGTTTAACTGTTACTTAGGTTAAAAAAGCAGGCTTCCTGAGGGCATGGGACTCATTGCTATATACCAAGGTCCTAGAAAAGGGTCTGGTGAGGGCCCTCCCTGGTGGGGCAGTGGCATGGGACTCATTGCTATATACCAAGGTCCTAGAAAAGGGTCTGGTGAGGGCCCTCCCTGGTGGCGCAGTGGGTTAAGCAACTCACTATGAAGCAAACCGCAGCCACTGCAGCACGAGTTCGATCCCTGCTGCTGGCTAGGGAGGGGAACCACATGGTGCAGGCAGACCTCTCCTGCCTGGCCTGCTGCTCCCTTCAGCAGTGTGTTTCCGTCCATCTGCCTGTTCTGCCCCCTGCTCTGTCTGGTGGATTCTCTCACCTCCCCGCACCTCTGGCCTCTACCCCAGTGCTTGTATGCATAAATAAATAAATCTTTAAAAAAAAAAAAGAAAAGAAAAGGGTCTGGTGAAAAGTAGGCACTTAAGTATTTGTTGAAAGAATGAATGTGTTCGAGCCAGTTTTTGTTTATTTGGACTTCTCGTATTTCCAGACCACTCCTCTCAGTCATAGAAATGTAATCACACTTTTTAAAAAAATATTTTATTTACGCATACAAGAGCTGAGGTACAGGTCAGAGGTGCAGGATTCCCCAGAGACAGAGTGGGGAGCAGAATAGGCAGACCTACTGAAATACACTGTTGAAGGAGCAGCGGGAAAGACAGGAGAGGTCTGCTGTGCCATGTGGGTCAGCTCCCTGGCTGGGGATGGAACTTGTGCAGCAGTGTCTGTGAATTGCTACATAGTGCTGCAACTGACCTTCCCTGGTAGTCTAGTGTTTGGGATTCCGCGCTCTCATAGTGCTGTGACTTAACCCCTTGCACCAACAGAGAGGCCCCACTCTCTTTTTTTGAATTTAGTCTGATGTGGTTATTGTTAAATTTGAATGGGAAACATTTGTCTAGTTTCTTATTCCACAGATTTAGCTAATTTTGTCCTGGAGATTCCTGTATTCTGTTAGTAAAGTAGACCAGACTTAAGATGACAATGCTATGTCTGTTTCATGCTTTGACTGTCAGGAATTACAATCTTGTCAAAAGAGACCAGCTTCTTAGAACACCAGGCACCACCTTAAAGGCTTGTAGGGGTTGAGGAAAGATTGGTCAGGTGTAATAAGCTAGCGTTTGATTTAGACAGAAATTTCTCTGTTCCTTTTAAAACCATATTGCTACCCATTCTGATCTTTTGTTGACATGGTATATGACATTTAATCACTCCAGGTTTGATAATACTGTGTTCAGTACCTCAGTTCAAGCATCCTTGGCCAAAGAGAGCTACATACTCTACTCTGTTCATATGGAGTCTGTTTTACATGATCCTCTCATAGGTACTGAAACCTACTTCTCAATGCCTTTTTGGTGCCGCTGGTCACAGCAGGCACTGAATTGAAGGATAGACCTCACGTTTGTTCTGTAGTCCGCGTCATCTGTGTGTAGTCAGTGCAGTTTCCTTTGAAACAATGCTCAGCTATTTCCCTACATGCTAAAGTTTTCTAGTGAAAAGTATATCTCCATGTGTATTTTAATTATAGTAACTTAAGAAGAACCTACAAAGCATTTTAATAAAGAAGCAGATAAAAATAAGGAACAGGTGCCTTTGCCATTTGACGGCTCATAGAGTGATAATTAGAGTCAGAATATTTCTGCTTCATAAATATTAGGAATTCACCATCACTTAGAACTAGATGTTCAAGGGATGTGATGAAAAGACAAAATTCCCAGCCTGGATAAATCTAGATAATTTGCTCTACAGTGATGAACTATGTTTCCCATGGATGACCTACTTAGAAGCATGGAGTCTCAGACAAAACTGTGGCATGTTGTACTACACTGAATCAGAAGACCTTCTGTCTTTGGGAGTCATTGTCTCTGTGCCTTTTGTTTTTATAGATCACTACAATATTTCTCGGGCAAAACAGGAAATATAGGCCATTAGATGACTAGTTCACAAAGGATTTTTTTTTGTCCCTCGTATTTATATTTTGTGTTTAATTTTTTACTAAATTTATTATAAAATTACATATCCCTATACTACGTAAATGTATAATTTAATTGGTCTAATAGAGAAAAGCTTGGGATTTTGTTCCTTTATGAGATAATTTTTGTTTTTTGGAATGGTTAAAAATATGTAGTTTATATTGTGCCACTGTTAAGGGACCTTTTTGATTACAGGCTTATTTAAATAGTTAGTGTAGTATTCTAAAGTATTTTCCTTTCCTTTAAGGTACTCATTTGTTTTTCAATTAAAATGAGCTTAAAAGTAGCTAATTTTGGGCCTCCCTGGTGGCGCAGCCCGTTGAACATAGCAGTGCGAGTTCGACCACTGGCCAGGTAGGAGACCCACATGGCGCAGCGGACCTCTCCTGCCTCGCCCGCTGCTCCCCTCAGCAGTGTATTTCAGTCCATCTGTCTGTTCTGCTCTCTGCTCTGTCTCTGGTGAATCCTCTCACCTCCCACAACTCTGGCCTGTATGAATAAATAAATAAAATTTTTTAAAAGTAGCTAATTTTAACTTTGAACCTACTGCTCCACTGTTTTTGATAGTTTCACTCAAGGGTAGATAGGTAGGCCTAAAGGGGAGCAAAAAGCCTACTTTAGACTTACAGGTGCATTTCTTTTTTTTTTTCTTTTCTTTTTTCCCCTCCCTCCCCCCCACAGGTGCATTTCTTAACTAAATCACACCTGTATAATCTTCACTGCTTTTCAAGAAGGAAACCCAAAACAATACTAATGAAAATGTGCTCATTTTCTCCTATGTTCACTATAATCAGCCTCTCTTGCTCTAATTTTGAACTTTTTTTAAAAAAGAAGACCACTCTTAGATTTTTATGTGGAAGAGTCTTTGATTTTTAAAAGGCTGTTTATGATACAATTACTTCAGAAGCCAGATGGAATCATTTTATTGTAGTAAGTGGTAAACTGTCTTGAATCCTTTAACAGATGAGGCTAGATATAAATGAATAAAAGATCCCATTGTAAAAGGTAGTGCCAATGTAAATCATTTAACAATTGTTCCCACTCTGTGGTACCACTGTCCTCTAAGTCTGTGTGTTCAAGCAAGGAAAGCGCTTCAGTTGAGTTTTTACAATGCTTCCTGCCCGACAAGGTGTGTTCTTCTTGTCTCTGAGGCCTGCCTCACTGGAATAGACCTGGTGGCAGATTTATGTTTTGGTAGGAGCCTGCTGCTGCATAGCCAGCCACAACTGCCTGATGATTCACGTAAAGAAATCTGAATTTCCTCAGAGTTGATCTTTCTCTTCTGAGAAGATCACTGGGCATGTTGGGGGCACCATGAGACAAGGAGAAAGGGACCATGGCCCAGTAAAAGGTTGTGCTAATATATTTTAAGAATAAATTGTAAGGGTATAGAGTCAGGGTGGGGGGTGGTTCGTCACTTTTTTGGATACTTTTACACTTTTTATTGTTGGTAATTGACTTAATTCTGAAAATTTTGTTTAATAATTTGAGCTATGAATTAAAAGGTAGAGTTCTCCTGAAATTAGTGAGGGCTTTGGAGTGGTAGGATATGAGCAAAATTTAAAAAGGTACTTCTGAAAAGGGGATTATGAGAAAAATCAAGGTCTTAAGAGTATTACCATAAGTGCATTTCTCAAAGCCTAAGAATGGGACCTTTTGGTTACCAGGGAGAATCTGAGTACTAATGAGTATCGGATGTACTTTGCCATTTCTAACATAGCAAGTCAAGGGTACGAATGTGGAGATGTATAAATATCCAGGAGAGGTCTTCAAAATTGGGAATGTTTTGAGGAACACCTGTGCAGGTGGTGGTGGGAGTTTTGAAGATACAAGGGAAAAAACAGACATCTCTGCTAGGGCCAAAGGGTCTCAGAAGTTCAAAGATCACAGTTAATTGGATCTTCTAAAGACTTGTTTTGAGTACCTGGGAGTTAATATTACTACTGAAATAAATTATGGCAAGTACAGTACAGTATGACTTGATTGAATTTCATAGCAGAGGCATTTTTCTGTCTGGTGACCTATAGAGAGCTCTGCTATGTTGTCTTTTATTATACATAACTACTCTTTACAAGGGAACTTATTAGGGCTCTCCCAAATGTATCCTTTTTGCAGTAACAGTTGCTAAGAGTATAAAAAAAGAGGTCGTTGGAGTTCTAGGTTTCTTTTTTTTTTTTAATTTATTTATGCATACAAACACTGGGGTACAGGCCAGAGGTGTGTGTGGGGGCGGGGTGAGAGGATTCACCACAGAGAGCAGGAAGCAGAACAGGCAGATCAACGGAAGTACACTGCTGAGGGGAGCAGCGGGCGCAGCAGGAGAGGTCTGCCGCACCATGTGGGTCCCGCGCCTGGCCGGCAGCAGGGATCAGGGATCGAACTCTTGCTGCATTGACTGTGGTTTGCTTCATAGTGTGTTGCTTAACCCACTGCGCCACCAGGGAGGCCCAGAGTTCTAGGTTTCTTAATGCTGGATAAGAGGAGGATAACTTGACTCATTTTAAGATAACTATTTTACCTCCATTGGGCATAAGCATATAGAATTAGGATGGACTAATATGGATGTCGAAATGATACTAACTTGAGTTAACTGAAGTTTTGGGGGTATTAAACAAGGCCATGATGAAAGGAGTTATTTAAGGAAAATGAGAAGCACATGCTGAATGTTAGGTCAGCAAGTTAATAGAAATTCCTGGACTCCGTATTGACTTGGTGAGTCCCATTTTGTTCTTACAGATAGATGAATGTTCCTACCAATCGTTCTCCCATACACAGTGAAAATAGATAACAGCTATAATGTGGGGATCTATCTGCTATTTTTAGGGCAGTAAATCTTTTCTAATGTAATGTGTGCTTCTGTTACAGGTCTGTTCTCTAGGTATCCATGATTAACCATAGAATATAAGCATTGATAGCAACTAGTCCAGTATTTTCTTTCTTTCTTTGGACCTGATGAGGAGATGGAGCCCCTCAGAGAGTCCGTGGAAACTCAGGGGCACACTGTTAATGACAAAGCTGGTTCCTAAATTCAAAATTTCTGGCCTATCCAGTGTTTAACTCCTTTAATTCAAACTCAGCAGCAGCATCACCACAGTAACCTTTCAGATACTTACAATGTGCCAGGTATTGTCCTAAGCATTTCACACATGCTGTCTTAATGAATCCCTTTACCAAATCTGTGAAGCTGTTCTGCACTGCACTTTGCCCAAGGAAGCATAGCTGGTAAGCACTAGCACTAAGTTCAGTGCAGTTCTGATTCCAAAGCCTGTATATTTTTTCTTTTTTGGTGAAATATGTATATTGGAGGATAAAGTAACAAATGTCCATCACCCAGCTAAAGAAATATAGATCAGTTCTAGTCAGTTGTAGCTCTCTCACCATTGTATTTTCCTCAAAAGTAACCAACCAGTTTCCTGAATTTCAAATATCTAGTGAGTCACTAAGCTGTACAGCTGCATTTCCTATGTCCAGTGATATGCCAGGAGCTAGAGATTCAATAGTAAGACATGTCCCTTCCCTTACGGAGTTTTCTGTAGGTAATAGTGAAATACTTATTCCTTAGGGGGTGTTTTTGTTTTTTTCTGACTTCCCCTGACCCTTATTCCTTAGTCTTTCTGGAGATACTCAGTAGCTGGAAGGAAATGTCAGGTTTTTTCCAAGGAAGTCTAGGAAGTCCTTCAGGAGACCACTGATAATATGCTAGGGGATAGTCTACATATCCCACAGGCACAATACTGTCTTCAGAAAGCACATGTGTAGTGACAGGAAGGGCAGCACAGGGCAGGTTCTGGATGGTTCTAGCAGATGGGGGTAAAGGAAGGGAGTCTTGGAGCCCTCAGTGGCTTTTACGCTTTTTATTGTCAGAGGTGGCCAGGTACATGGCCAGGTACATGCAGCATGGAGTCTTGCCAGCCTCCCAGCCCCCAGTGCATCTCACCCTCTTGACTGCTTTGCTGCTGCTCTCACTGCTTGTTCATTAATCTTGCTGCTGCTGGTTGGTACTTGTGTCCTCTTGACGCCGCCCATATAAGCCCATGTCCAAACTCAGGTGCGCCCACTTGTGCATGCCCACCCAGCGTTGCACGCAGCACCGCAGGCGTCCATCATCATACCAATGGCAGGAGGGTGGAAAGACCTGATAGTTCTCGACCCTATAGTCCACCCCCTCGGGTTTTTCCACTATACAAATTAAACAAGTTTTTTCTGGGCAAATGTGAACATTGCAGCTATGACAAAAGTAAATACAATAAAGCAACGCAACAAAATCAACAGAATACAAATGAACACAAATATGCCTAGGCAGGGCACCAACCTAGGAGCAAAAGTCAAGATTATTGACACCAGCAGATGATCTACTACGTCTGCTGCCGAAGGCACTGATCATGTGAGGCGGGAACCACTCATGGCATTTGCCATCTCACACCAGGAGCCATCAGGCTTCCTAGTCTTCTCTGGCTGTGGTCTCAGCCACAAGCCACACACCACACCCACCCCCTGGATGCTTTTACTCTCGGGATTGGTGATTCTATACTCTTTGGGGGTAATCGCCCAATCCCCAGGGTACTCTCTGCTGTCACTCCAACACCAGTGTGACACGCAGACCCTGCACTCATGCCAACCCTGTGCACACACACATGAACCAGGGATCCATGGATACAAGCTCCACATGCGGCCTCTCTTGGGTCCCCTCTTTGGCTGTGGGCTCCACCACAAGCCACGTTCCTTTCCCGTCCTCCTAGGACGTTTCCGTAGCTCCTCGCCCTCACTCTAAAGAGGGCATCACCCACAGGTGATTTTAAGACTCACTGGCCTTCTTTACCTTCTTACATCTGCTGCTTTTGGCCACCAAGGCTCACTGGTAATCCTCTATTCTCATCTCCTGGGGTGTGCAAACAATATCATCCACCCCCAGCGTCCCATAAACAAAACATTAACCTGCCAGATTTTCCCAGCCTTCTGGCAGGATTGTCAGTCCAAGTTCATCAGTCCTTTCATCACCAGTGGACGAGCTCTGAATCGCAGTCCTCTTTTCCAAGGAATCTGCTGCCTCAAGGAGTCATGGGCTGGTCCTCGCGGGCATTTCCTCCTCCACTCGCGGTCTTGTCCTGCAGCTCCTGGACCTTGTGCACCTCCTATGCTCCTGCAGCGTCTCTGGCTCTTCCTGCAACGTCCTGGTCTTTGGCCACCTGTGCTGCCATTGTACCTCCAGCGTTACATGTTCATGGCCTGCCACCTCTCAGTCTCTCCTGCAGTCTTCTTAGGGCTCCGCACCCATCTGCATAGAACCATCCTGCCGACTAATGCCAATTGTAGTGGCAGGAAAGGGCATACTGGGCAGGTTCTGGATGGTTCTAGCAGATGGGGGTAAAGGAAGGGAGTCTTGGAGCCCTCAGTGGCTTTATGCTTTTAATTGTCAGAGGTGGCCAGGTACACGGCAGGCAGGGGTGCTGGGGGGCCAAGAGACTTGCAGACCTCCCAGCCCATCTCATCTTCTCTGCTGCTTTGCTGCTGCTGCTGCTGCTACTCTTGCTGCTTGTTTGTTGTTCTTGCTGCTGCTGGTTGGTACTTGCGTCCTCTTGATGCCGCCCATATAAGCCCATGTCCAAACTCAGGTGCGCCCACTTGCGCATGCCCACCCAGGGTTGCACGCAGCACCGCAGGCGTCCATCATCATACCAATGGCAGGAGGGTGGAAAGACCTGATAGTTTTCTGACCCTACAACATGTCTTTTTTTTTTTTTTTTTTAAAGATTTTTTTAATGCTCACAAGAACTGGGGTGCAGACCAGAGGTGCAGGGAGTGAGAGGAGTCACCAGAGACAGAGTGGGGAACAGAACAGGCAGATAAACTGAAACACACTGCTGAGGGGAGCAGTGGACAAGGCAGGAGAGGTCTGCTGCACCATGTGGGTCACCTCGCTGGCTGGGATCGAACTCCTGCTGCAGTGACTGTGGATAGTGTCATAGTGCTGTGACTGTTAACCCCTTATCCCATCAGGGAAGACCCTAGAAAGAACGTCTTTTTTTTCCTTTTTAAGATTTTATTTATGCATACAAGAGCTGGGGTACAGGCCAGAGATGTGGGGGGGGGTGAGAGAATTCACCAGAGACAGAGTGGGGAGCAGAACAGTCAGACAGACTGAAATACATTGCTGAGGGGAGCAATGGACCAGGTAGGGAGGGGTCTGCTGTACAATGTGGGACAGCTCCCTGGCCCAGGATCGAACTTACTCTGCAGTGATTGCAGGAGCCCCACAGTGTGGTGCTGAACCCCTTGTGCCACCAGAGAGGCCCCAAAGCACGTCTCATTTGATTATTGATCTTTTTCCTCCTAGAGATCAAAACATAGTCTTCTCATGAATTTTTGCATTTCTTTTTTGAGCTATGTTTTGAGACTTCTGAGAGTAGTTGATAGTCTCTTCTCTTTCTGCACCTTCCTTATCTTCCCTTTTTAAAAATACTGATTGAACATAGCACTTGATCCATACCTGTTTTATGGCAATTTTATCTTTCTTGTCTAATAAGATAGATAATTTTTATTTTATCCCCAAATAGTATCTAAGACTCAAATTTGTGTTTAGAAGGCAATCATCAGGTAAATACTTATCAATCAACCAAGAGCAGACGTCTGCACAGGAAAGATGGGTCATTTAGAAGCATAAGTTGAAACTATATCCTTTTAGTGTTTTTTGTAGTTTGGTATAGGTAGGGGCAAATGTGGCTGAGTGGAACTCCCACTCTTGGGTAGAAAATCTGTTATTTATATTGTGTTTCTCAGTTTTTTGAGTCATCACTTCTTTTTTAAGTATAAAACGCTCATGCCCTCTTGTCTACTGACAGTTCTCAGACAAACTGGGTGTCCTACAATTTAGTTTAGTTTGACACTACCGGGAGTTATTATCAGATCCCACAAGTTTAAGAGCAGGTCCTCAACAAGGCTGCCTTCATGTTCAGACACCAGCTGCAAGTGGAGTCCCCAGCACACCCAAGGTTTCCACAACCCCTGTAGGTTTGAACAATTCACAGAACTCGATAAAATAATACTTAAGACATAAGTGAAAAGCCTGGTGAAGAGTTACATGGGGCAAGATCTGGAAGGTACTTGAGCACAGGAGCTTTTGTCTCCATGGCGTGAGGATACACCATCTTCCTATACACCGATAGATTCACCAACTAGGACGCTCCCAGAGCTTTGATATCCAGGACTTTTGTATGGGACTCATTATATAGACAGGATTGATTAAATCATTAGTCACTGCTGGAGATTGGCTTCTAGCTCCAGCAAATGTTCCTTTCCTTCCTTGCCCTCCAGGTTTTGGGGTGGAGCTGACCATTCCAACCCTCTAATGACAAAGGTTGGATTTTCTGGCAACCTCAAGCTATCTATCTGGGCTCTCCCCTCAGCCCATTGAGTTACCTCATTAGGGTAAACTCAAGTATAGTTGAAAGAGGCTCATTATATGTAACAAAAGACACTCCTATCAGGAAATTCCAAGGGATTTTGAAGCTCTGGGCCAAGAACTGGGGATAAACACCATATGTGTTCTTTATTATGTCACACCCTCTTAATATTATTTGAAATTTAAACATTTTAAATAAGAACAACAATAATAATAACAACAAGAATGAAACAAAAACCAAAAAGAAAAAAAAGAAACAAAAACCAAAAATGAAAAGACAATGACAAATTGGGGACACTTGGTGGGGAGGGAAGAGGGGAAGGGTTGAGGGCAGACGGGAGCATGGGGGACTGAGGTGATGGTGCACTGGTGTTACAGTGATAGGGAGTACATGGGGATTACAATTGATATCAAATGTATGTAAATTAAAAAATTTAAAAAAAGAAATTTAAACATTTTAATAAAAAAATTGAACAAAGTAATTTTAGATTTTTTTGTATTGCCTCAATAGTTACCTACTATTCACAGCTCTTTGATTACTCTTAAAAGCCTTGAATGGGAGAGTTACACAGAAGCTTCAGGAGGTGGGGCTAATTTTCCAAATGGTAGTGCAGTGCTGAAAGTATTTACCAGCACTCACTGCTCTGACAAGGTGAAATCAAATCAAGTAGTTCAGTTTGGTTAATGTCCTAGAAGTCCTCAATCCTGGTGTGAAATGACTAGCCTGACTGTGGGTCCTCATCTGTGCTTAAAAGGGACTTAAAATGAGACTCAAATGTGTGGATATTGGGGTGCAGCCCCAGATGACAGTTTTCTGAAGGTTCTAGTTTGCATGAAAAACAACTGTGCATCACTAGCCATCGTCCACCATGACAAACAAGCCACAAGTCTAAAGCACCTTTTGGTGGGGACCCATAGGAAAGGGGCAGAAACAGCCAGATGAGTCTGGAAGGAAAAGAGCAAAATCAAAATCAAGAGCACCCTTGCTGTTCCCTGTGCCTCTTCCAGGTTTCCTTGCTGCTCTCCATCCTGCTTCCTTCCTTCCCCAGTCTCCTCTCCAGCTTCTCTTCCCTGCTCAGCTCCACTCTCCCTTGGTTGGGGTAGGGACCCTGGAACCTCCCCTTTTCCTGGGGACCAGTTTGTTATCCAAGTATTTTCACATATTTGCTATTTAATATCCAAGTGTTAATCTAGACTCATACATGTTAAGTATGTATCTTACTTATGTGTCAGTTATGTGGCACAAAAAGAAGTCAGAGAGGAAGGGGAGTGCCATGGTAGCCCTGGGAGTTCTTTAGGGGTCGAGTGGAATTTGAAGATGGTTAATATTTGTAAAAGAGATAATAATATTTTAGATGCAGTAAGCCATGTAAGGGGTTCAGGATTTATCCTGTGCTTCTGTAGAGCATAATGGCCTTCTTTAAGTAAATAATGTCTGTTGGGAATGCTGGAAAATGAAATTAGATAGATGAGTTGGGGGTTAAATTATGTATGATTTTCAAAGGTCAGTTGAATCATTTTCACCTTGATGTGGTAGACAATTAAAAGTCAAAGAAGGCTTTTGATCTAGTGAGTTACAAAATGAAAATGTAAGGAGATGGGCCAGCATTTGTATTGTTCATAGGTAAAAAAGAGATTGGCAAAGGGACAGAAACTTGAGAATTGGAGGGTGGTCACAGTAAAAAAATTTGCAAAGAAATTCAACAGTGCTAAACACAAGGAAGGTGAATCAAAAGTAGATAGTTTTTTGAGGTTTTTGCTTTTTCTGCTGCTGATAGAAGGTGTTCTCTTTTTTTTTTTTTTTCAAGATTTATTTATTTATGCATACAAGACCTGGGTGTAAACCAGAGGTGCAGGGGTGAGAGGAATCACCAGAGACAGAACCAGAGCAGAACAGGCAGATCTACTGAAATACACCTCTGATGGGAACAGAGGGCAAGGCAGGAGAGGTCTGCTGTGCCATGTGGGTCACTTCCCTGGCCGGGGATAGAACTCATGCTGCAGTGGCTGTGGATAGCTTCATAGTGCTGAGACTTTAACTCCTGCTCCACCAGCAAGGCCCAAAAATGTTCTTTATTGATAAAAATTTCATAAGTCTATTGGAGTAAAATCTCCATGAAAGTAAAAGGAGGGGGCCTCCCTGGTGGCACAGCCCTGTGAAGCATCTGCGGCACAGTGGTCATGTTCTGTCCCCCACCGGGGAGGGGACCCACATGGTGCAGCAGACCTCTCCTGCCTCACCCGCTGCCCCCCTCAGCAGTGTTTCAGTCAGTCTGCCTGTTCTGCTCCCTGCTCTGTCTCTGGTGAATCTTCTCACCTCCCACGACTCTGGCCTGTGCCCCTGCTCTTGTATGGATAAATTAAAAAAAAAAAAGTTTAAAAAAGAAAGTAAGAGGAGGGACGACTTAGCACCTTGATTGTTGATTTATTTCCCTGCCTTGGAGTAGTAGTACACTCCCTGGAGTAGAGTCTGGCATGTAGAAATTACTCAGTAATATCTGCTGAATGAGTGAAAGATGCATTTAATATGTCAACTTGTAAGTAAATTTCAGTTGTTCTTTATACCTTCAGAACAGGGCAATTTTACCATCAAAAATGAATTTTAAAATAGTACTTCTTGACTTTTTCTACTAGCAAACATGTACTTTTATTGTAGAAAATTTGGAATTTTTTTAAATTTATAAATACATATTTATAAAATGGGGTTATAGTTTACACTCTGATTTATAACTGCATGAATATCATTTGAAAAATAAAGTGGAGCAACTTACTGGAGACTCCAGGTAAAGACAAAAATCCACATCTCCAAAATATGTCTATTTGACAAAAAATTAATTTCATGAGAGGACCTCTGAAGACTGAGTGGAGGTTGACTTCTCAATTACTGGTAAACATTTGTAAGGGCGTGCACCTGGAAGACCTAGTCCCTTTATTTCTTTTTAATAGAGAAAGCAGAACTTAATCTACATATCTCTGTCTATTGTGCCTTTTCCTGAACCTCCCTAAGTAGCTTTTCCTTTCTTCTCTCACCCCCTCCCCCAAACTGTGTCTTAAGCTAAACTATTTGAGAAGCACTGTTGAGAAGTCTTGTTGGGTCTCTCACATGGATACAGGAGGTATACATGGCTATAGAGTTATTTTTGGCCTCTCATCAGTCTATCTGATGCTTGTTTATTTGCCAGGCCAGAAGAACCCAAAGGAATACTTTGTGTCTTTGTATAACCCATAGAATAGTACAGGAATCTCTGAGACCACACTAATATAAATTTGAAGGGAATGTTTTTCCTTATAGTAGAATGCAAAATAATGTAGAAGAATTGACAGAAATGAAAAATCAGGGCCCTCCCTGGTGGCGCTGGGGTTAAAGGCTCAGCACTGTCAAGCTGTTGCCAGCCACTGCAGCATGAGTTCGATCCCAGGTGAGGGAGCTAATCCACAAGGCACAGCAGACCTCAGACCCTCTCCTGTCTCGCCTGCTGCTCCCTTTAGCAGTGTATTTCATAAGATCTGCCTGTTCTGCTTCCCACTCTCTCTGGTGAATCCTCTCCTCTCCCAACCCGTACCTCTGGCCTATACCCCAGTTCTTGTATGCATAAATAAATAATCTTTTTTAAAAAATGGAAAATCACCATCTAGCAACAACCATTACCGCAATATAGGATAAGCTAAGAATCAGGAATGACTGCTGAAACTAGTAGGCAAAAGTTTGAAGAGAAACAGGATATTTAAATTGTCTGATACTATCTTCTTACAAGATACTAATTGCAAAGTAAAAAAGTCGTAAATTTACAGTAGGGAAACCTGGCAGACACCACCTCCGTTGAGTGAAGACGGCTAACATCACCCATAGTAGGAGACATCAGCATCATCTCCCTTCTGCTAAGGTGGCTAGGAAGGACACAGTATCACTTCTGGTATATTCCTGCCCCAAATGTAGCACCTGAAAGGAGAGATAACATGATATAAACCCAATGGAGGGATATTCTACAAAATGAATAGCTTGTATTCTTCAAAAATGTCAAGATCATGAAAGAGTAAAAAGATTGAGGAACCTTTCCAAATTGATGAGACTAAAGAGACATAACAACCAAATGTAACATTTTGTTTTCTGTAAAGGATCATAGTAGTGTTATAAATAATGAGATGTGAATAAATCTACAGATTAGATAATATTTTTTAATGTTAATTCTGATATTGAAAATCCTCTGTATTCTTATCTAAGAATGACCTTGTTTTATACATACATGTTAAATAAATACTGTGGGTGCTTAAGAGTAAAGGGGCATCATGTCTATGACTTATTTTCAAAGGATTTTTTAAAATTGTATGAGCGTGTGTAAAGAGCCAGCGAGAGAATGAATGAATAATACTGCAAGCATGTTAATACCGTAAGCAAATTGTTAATATTGGAGGATTCTGGTTAAAGGATAGACAAGAATCCTTTTTATGATTTTTGCAGGCTTTTTGTTAAGTGACGTTTTTCAAAATAAGCTAAAAAAAAAAGAGCCAGAGTTGCTAGATTAGTCACCAGTGAGTCAGTGAATACTTTAACTTACATAGTGCTGTGTATGCAGTGCTTGTAGACTTTAGTGGCTACCATTCCTTTTTTTATATTGTGTTAACAATATTTTGTAAAGCATGCCATAAGAAAATGGTTATTTACATAGATATGCAGCTAACCTATTAGGGAGGCCTTGAGAAAAATCTTTGAGACCCAGGTTCTTGATCTGAAGTTCTTTTGTTTTGGGGAGCTGGGTAAGTTGCCGTTGATGATGCGGTTCCAGCTGTCTGTAATGGGCTCTGAATTCTCTGACATGGTCAGCATTGAGGGAAATGACATTTTACTGTCAGCCACTTGAAAAGGTCCATGCCTTCTCATACAAGTCAACTGAAAAGATATCAGAGCTTGAAGACTTCTGTTACACTGTATGATCTGTCACTCCACCAGCAGTACCCCCTTTGTCTGCAGTACACCCCTTAAATTGTTTTTCCCAGTACTCCTTTCTAGCCTTTGGTTGTTTCTCCAGAGACTGTGTAACAGACATCTCCATGAAAGGGAGTGGTACCATGTTCCCTGCCTCTATTTACCGGCTGCTGCCTTGGATTAGTTACTGGGAACTAGGGTATGGAACTGAGTGCCCAGTGAAGCTGTATGACAAGGAAGGCAGGTGGACTGAAGAGGAGACAGGTGGAGATGAGCTTGCTTACCTCTAGGCTTTGGACTTTTACTAGAGACATAGGACTTTTACTAGAGACGTAGGTCACTTATAGAGACACACAGGTGAGAGACACACGCAGAGTTGGACTGTGGCAGTCATTATCCTGATTTTGCTCCTTTTGTCCCAGCTTGCCTAGCAGTGACTTTTCCTAACTTAAAAAATTTTCAGTTCTTTTATATTTAGAGTCCACTTTTGGAAACTAAAATTTGTGTTTATGGCAGAAGTAATAGGCAAATGGACTGTTTTTTTCTGTAGAGGAATCTAACTGTAAGCAGTTGAACATCTAACAATATGATCTGTGATGGGAACAATATGATCTGTGATGGGAACAAGTCACATTTCAAAATGAAAAAATTTAAGTTTGTACATTAAAAATTTTACTAGTTGGAAATATACCAGGAAAGTTGCTTCCTAACCCTTTAAATATAATATCCTAAAAAAGAAAGACTGTAAGGACATACGTAGAAGTAGGCATCTGATCTTTTGTTGGTGAAATTTTAAATTAGTTTATTCTTTTATAGAAGTAACTTAACAGTATCTACTGAAAACAAGGGATCATACATGGTAATTTGAACTCCAATCCTGGCAATTTGTCTTGTAGAAATACTCATTGTTTATAAAAAAGGAACACGAGCAAAGTTCATTGTGAGGAGATCACATTAATAACTTATGACATGGTACAACAGATTCAGAAGCAACTATCAAAAATAATGTAGGAGACAATCACTGCTACTTTTTAAAATGTGATAAAATACATAAAACACAACGCTTAACATTTTAACCATTTGTTAATTCAGAGTCATTAAATACATTCACAAAGTTGTATAATCAGTCACTACTTTCTGTATCTAAAACTTATTAACCTAACAAAAATTGGTGTCCATTAAATGATAGCTTTCCCTTCCCCTCTCTCAGGAGAATTTTATATATTAATATAGAATACTGCCCCAAATTAATAGTTAAGTGGTAAAGAAGGAAAACAATGTGAATACTATGATTTCACTGTGGTGAAAATTGTAAATGCAGGAAAATCTAGGGTACTATATATATTAAATTCTTAATGGAGGATATTTTGGGAAATTTTTAAATTTAATATTATATTAAATATATTTTGGTAATTTTTTGCTTTAAGCGATGAGTATATGAAACTTTTTGAAGCAGGAAAAAAGTATACTTTAAGTATTATACTAAAATTTGGTAATTTGGACTTTACTATTTGGTTGATTTTTCAGCTAATCCAGACCCTAAACACTTTATTAAAATGATCTCTTTTCTTCCCCTCCACAGCTAGAGTTGGGAAGACGTCACTGATAATGTCTCTGGTCAGTGAAGAATTCCCAGAAGAGGTGAACATTTTGATCTCTTTTGTTTGTTTAAAAAACTATCAAATTGTGTTAAATTCTTCCCCTTTTTGCATGTTTTCCTGACAGCTATGACTTTTTAAAAGTTTATTTTATATAATACATCTGTTTATATAAATACAGTATAGGAGAAAGACTCAAACTAGGTCTGACCTAACTCCTTTGCATTTTCTGCTTTTGACCTTGACTAGGACCTTTGTCATCTTTATGCCTTAGTTGTCTCATCTGTGAAATGCAAATGAAAGGGCTGTTAGATATCCTCTAAGCTGTGTAATTCTTTTTATAAAACAAAATGCTATCTATCAGCCGAAACACAAAACTGATGATCTTCGCAGTAAAGTTAGGGTGAAAAATCTATATCTCACTTGCCTTACACCTGACACATCTCGGTCTTTGTGGGATTAGCACCACAAGTTTTGTGACACACATATATAAAAATCTTCAACATACCCACCTCTATCATTTTACAAAAGAAAGAAAAGAATTCATTCCACATTTGCTTACCTCAAAAGATTGTTGTGGATCTCAAATAAGATAAGCTTAATAATGGTAGAGTGCCCAGATATAAGGTGGCTTTGTTATTACTGGCAGTATAGTTACTTACATTTTGCAAGTTATACTCTGAGGTTGCTGGCTAAGGCTTTATTTATGTTTTTTATTTTTTTGCTGGCTAGGTTTTATGAAGTTAGGCTATGCAGAATGGCATCAGTATAAATGGGATGAACACCATCTCTTATTCTCTTCACATAGTAGATATTACTAGTTCCCACTTACCCTCTCTTTCTTTACTCTTGTTTAGTTGGGACTGTCTGTATGATTTCTTTATTCATATAGGAATTTGGTGTATAATAAGGCAGTTACAATTGCAATATGAGTATTCATTGTTTTTCTTGCCTTTTTTTCTCTTAAATAAAACGTTAAATAAGTAATTTTTTATTTTGTGAGATGTATATTTTTATGTTTGACTTGTGGGCTCACTCAGTATAATAAACCTAAAAGTTTTCTATGATAACTTAACTTGATTTAGAATTGTCATTTTAGCCCTGACCTCCCAATTGTGCATAGGGGTTGTTCTCTGATTTAGAAAAAAACATGCAGTGTTTCTTTAAAAAAGGAACCATTAAGCATAAGGCTTTATGTGGCTAATCAGTTAACTTCAAAAAGAAATTAAGTTTGATAATTTATTTTTTTATTTGAGGGTTGTTTTGGATTAACACAGCTCCTTATTTGTAGACTGCTTTAAAGCCTTAAACAAAATAGAATGAAAATCACATACTTTAAAAATCTAGTGTCTGAAAAAACAAATTAACTTAAGCATTATTTTAATTATTGTCAGAACATAAGTGTCCATAATATTTTCTGTGCACATATAGGCAGAAATTTGTATTTAAAAAAAAAAAAACATGTTTCATACCTTTGGTATATATTTGCAGCTATGGTAAAGTACAAAAATAACCATTTAAAAGTATAGAACCTATAAGGATGGGTGAAAGGGGCTAACATAATAAATAAATTTACATAACCATTAAAAAGTTTGATTGATAAACTTCTAAAGGATTTTCCTTTTCTATGTTTGCAAATGAAGGTTCCTCCCCGGGCAGAAGAAATCACCATTCCAGCTGATGTCACCCCTGAGAGAGTTCCAACGCATATTGTAGATTATTCAGGTAATGAATGTCCTCTTATCGGTAAAGCTGTGGTGTTAATTTACTAGTCCTCAAAAAACGTACTAAGTTTTAAAAAATGTTCAAAGAGACATGATCCCTTTTTATCTAGCAATAAATAATCATTTACTATTCTTGTCTCATATTACCCTGCCAGCCCACACTCCATCAAAAATGTCCATCTTGTAGTTCTCTGCCCCTAGTTACCCAGGTTGGGTTCCATAATAATGAAAAGGGAAAAGGAATGGTAAATGGCAAGTAGATAAATCATTACTCTCCTTGAACTGGCATGTTTGCAGAGAGAAATTCTGAATTAATTTTGTGCAGTCATGCTCTGATAATTTAGAAGGAATTTTGAATTTGAAAATTTGTTGAGTTTGAAATTTGTTCTATATACAGTTGTCAATTTGCTTATATAGTAATAAAAGCACATCTGTATTGATTTTAATAATTTAAAATTTTTCTACACACTTTTTAATCGTTGGATTATTTTGCTTTGTTCTCGGACTTCTATTCAAAAAGGAATTATTTGTAGTTGTAGTTGATATACCATGCTGACGATAAATGTTTATAATGAGGGAAACTATGTGGGGGGCAGGAGGTGTATGGGGAAACTCTGTATTGTTGACTCATTTTTGCTGCAAACCTAAAATTGTTATAAAAAATAAAATCCAAATGTATTGAATTACATTGGTAATACTTTGTTTTGCTGTATTGGTATTATTCCTCCATACATTCTGAAAATGAAGTAGTAGGACTATACAGTCCAATATATGTAACTATATTACAGACTTAAAATGTAACTAATCTATGTCAAGTATTCTCTAAATATAAAATGCAAGAGGATTGAGGCTTGGTATGAAAATAATTTTTAACTTTTGTTGAGTAAATGTTGAATTTTTAATATTTTTGATTATTGACTTTTAAAAGGGATTTTTATCCTTTATTCCTTTTCTTAAGGTGATTTACAGAAAATTTAAAATTATGTACATGGTTTGCATTATATTATATTATGTACATATTATATTGTATTATATATTTCTACTGAACAACACTGTACTGAAAGCTGAGGAGAGTAGATGCATTCTGCTATACCTCATAACAAGCTCTCTTTTAAAAAACTATTCTTTTTCAACATGTGTAACCCCTACACCACCAGGGAAGCCCCAGGATGCATTTTGCTTGAAAAACAGAAAAAATATGTCATGACTTCTCCGACAACCCAGTACCATTGTACTTATTTATGATAGTAATTCTTATGTCAGAAATAACAGGCACTTGTTTGAGAAACAGCTATTGTAAGGGGTCTAAATTAATATGTCTATATTTGCTTTGTTCTTTATTTTAGCTAAATATCTCCTGCACCTGTGGGATTTATAGTCCTCTATCTACCCACTGACATCCAGTTCTTGCCAGAGATACGTACTAAAGAGGAAATTCTTAACTCTTCATTATCATGCTCCAGTTTTGCTTCTGGTGCCTGGTTAATATTACTCGTATCTGCTATCTAGATCTTAAACTGTGTTGCTCAGAGTCTCTCCTGACCTTTTGGTCCTGTGTTTATAGACTCTGTGCAGGTCTTTGACTCTTCGGCATCCAGTTTTCTAGCTTGGGTTTCTAATCTCTTTTGCCAGACCCTTTTCAACTCAGGATCAGATGCTAACCTAGATTTATCACACAATGCCTTCTGCTCTTCCAAGCTTGAGTTATCCTCTTGTAGACTTTTCTTTCCCTGCCAACCACCCTCCTTATCATAGTTTCACACTTCCCTTCTCTTTGCTTGCCCTTGTCTTTGTCCTCTAGTTTAGCACTACACCATGTAAATGACCAAGGAATGCTTTAAGGGATATTAGGTAGTGGCCATTAGTTTTTTGAAACTTTAAGTATAAAACCTTTTTTGACTTTGTCATTTGTAGAAGCAGAACAGAGTGATGAACAGCTTCATCAAGAAATATCACAGGTGAGTTTAAAAATTGTGAGTTTTTTGGTAGGGAAGCAGTCCTGTGAATCTATCCTTTTCATTCTCTCAAAGGAACCTTTTCCCTTAGAAGCATGCCAAGTTTTGTTTTGTTTTCAAATTCATTCTTCCTTTACCTAACTATATTGACTAGTTGGTAATGTTACTGTTTACATTTTTATTACTTAAAAATAACTTTAAATAACCAGGGGCCTCCCTGGTGGCGCAGTAGGTTAAGCAACGCACTATGAAGCAAACCGCAGCCACTGCAGCACGAGTTCAATCCCTGCCGCCGTCCAGGGAGGGGACCCATATGGCGCAGCAGACCTCTCCTGCCTCACCCACTGCTCCCCTCAGCAGTGTACTTCCGTTGATCTGCCTGTTCTGCTCTCTGCTCTCTGTGGTGAATCCTCTCACCCCCCCTACACCTCTGGCCTGTACCCCAGTGCTTGTATGCATAAATAAATAAATCTTTCAAAAAAATAAAAATAACATTAATTTGTTAATTTTTCTTGTAGGCTAATGTCATCTGCATAGTATATGCTGTCAACAACAAGCACTCTATTGATAAGGTATGAATATGTTACTTTTTTCATTATAGTAAGTTAGATTTCAATGCAGGCATTCTCAGAATTGATCCTTAATTTAGAATTTAGTGCTCCAAGAGCAGTAGTTTTCATAGAAGGTTTTTATCATGGCTCAGCTCTTGCTAATTTTCATTTTAGGTAACAAGTCGATGGATCCCTCTCATAAATGAAAGAACAGACAAAGACAGCAGGTATTTTTTTTCCTATAAAATATTGGATGTTGAAAAATTTCAAATTTATGGAAGTGTTGCAAGAAATATAGTACAATGAACATCTGTAAGCTGTTCATTTAGATCTACCAGTTGTTAACATTTTGCCACATTTGCTTTATCTGTAGTTTTATCTCTGTTTACACACATACACCTTTTTTTGGAGAAATTATTTGAGGCAGCACATATATTTGAGAACAAAGCAGAAATAATTTTATTTTGTGATCTATATACATGTATATAATCTAATAATTACATTATTAATGCTGCAGTAAAATTTGTGGTGCATATTAACTTTTGAAGTTGATGATTTGCATTTCTGAGATAGATAACCAGAAGTGAATTTCTGGATTACATGATAGTTCTGTTTTTAGATTTTTGAGGCGGGTCTATACCGTTTCCAAAACGGTTGCATTATTTATATTCCCACCAAGAGTATATATGGGTTTCTTTTTCTCCACATCCTCACCAGCACCTTTGTTAGCAGGTGTTTTTTACATTCTTCATTTTTGCACAGGGTATGTTTTCTCTTCTTCTGTATAGTGAACATGATTTCACTCAGTTCATTCATTTCAGTCCCTACCACCAGTTCACCCGTGTACCATCACCATAGTTCCTTGTGCTCTACCCACCCCTGTTTTGATCCTGCTCCCTCCTCTCCCCCTACAGATTGTCTCTGGTTTATAGTTGCCTGTTGATTTTGATTTTTACTTTATTACAATTGCTTTTTCTTTTTTTCTCCCTTATCCCCTATTTTGGATCCTCTACATTCTTCCTATAAATGAAACCATCTGGTATTTTTCTGTTTCTTTCTGGCTTGTTTCATTGAGCATGATCCCTTGTTAGCAGTTTATTTCATGAAAACCATACTCACAAGTGTAAGATGGTATCTCACTGGGGTTTTGATTGGTGTTTTCCTAATAAGAAGTGAGGATGAACATTTTTTCGTGTCTGTTGGCCACCTGTATATCTGCCTTGGAAAAATGTCTATTCACAGCTTCTAACCATTTTTATGTTTGATGTTTTCTTTTACTAAACTGAATGAGTTCATTTTATATCTTGCTTATTAAAACCCGTTATGGAATATGTGAAGTGCAAATATCTTCTCCCATTCAGTAGGCTGTCCCTTTAATCTTTTGATATTTTACTTTGTGCAAAAACTTTTTAATTTGATGTAATCCTGACTATTTGTTTTGCTTTCATATCCCTTGCCTTTGGAGTCAAATACCACGTCATCAATGTTTTCTTCAATGTAGTTTATGGTTTTAGTTTTTACATTCTACACTTGAATCCATTTTGAATTTATTTTTGTGTGTAGAGTTAGCAGGTGGTCTGGTTGCACTATTTCAGAATTGCTTGTCCAGTTTTCCCAACAGCATTTTTTGAAGAGATTTTCTTTTCTTCATCGTATGTCCTGGCCCTTTTGTCATCAGTTAGGTGTTGATATGTGTATGTTTTTGGATCCTTGGTTCTGCTTCAATGATTTGTATGCTATTTTTAATACCATAGTATTTTAATTACTGTTGCTTTCTAACATAGTTTAAAATCTGAAAACATGATGCCTCCATTTTTCTTTTTTTTCCCCCCCCTTAGAATTGCTTTAACTATTCAGGATCTTTTGTGGTTCCGTGTATATTTCGGTTTTTTGTTTGTTTTTTTAATTTTCTTCAGAAATGTAGAAACTTTGATAGGGATTGCATTGAATCTGCATATTGCTTTGGTTGGATGTGTTTTTTTTTTACTATATTAATTCTCCCTATCCAAGAACATGGGGAGTCCTTCTATTTCTTTGTATATTATTGGATATGTCTTAAGAGTGTCTTACAGTTTTCCTTGTGCCTTTTTGTAGCTCTTTCACTTTCTTTGTTAAATTTATTCTTAGGTATTTAGTTCTTTTCCATACAGTGATAAATGGGATTGTTGATTTCTTTTTTCTTACCTATTATTTGTATTTAAGAATGCAGCAGATTTTTTCTTTATTAATTTTGTAGCCTACCAGTTTACTGAACTTATTTACTGTTCCTAATAGTGGAATCTTTATGGTTTTCTATTTTTATCACCATATCATCTGGAAATTACTGATAATTTCACTTCTTTTCCAATTTGAATTCCTTATTTCTTGTTATCTCATTGCTGGCTAACACTATTAATGTTAAATAAAAGTGGTGAAAATGGACATCCTTGCTTTGTCCTGATCTTAAAAGTGTTCAGATGAGTTTCCAACATGACATTTTTAGTGTTGAGCTATGCTACATACCCATTTTGTTAAGAGTTGGGCTTTTTTTATCCTAAATGGGCACAATGTCATGTCAAATGCTTTCTTTAAATCTACTGATATCATCATTTTTGTCCTTTTGTTGATATAATGTATGACAGTAGCTGATTTGCATATATTAAACTGTCCTTGCATCCCTAGAATAAATCCCATTTGGTCACAGTGTGTGGTTCTTTTAATGCGTTGTTATGCTAGTATGCTAGTACTTTATTGAGAATTTTCACATCTGTTTTCAGAAATATTAGTCTGTATTTTTCTTTTAAAAACATAATAACAAATGGCTGTATTTAAAAGTGACAATTAGGGGTCCCCCTGGTGGCGCAATGAGTTAAGCAACGCACTATGAAGCAAACCGCAGTCACTGCAGCACAAGTTCGATCCCGCCGGCCAGGGAGGTGACCCACATGGGCTGCAGATCTCTCCTGCCTCGGCCGCTGCTCCCCTCAGCAGTGTATTCCAGTTATTCTGCCTGTTCCGTTCCCCATTCTGTCTCTGATGGGTCCTCTCATCCCCCACAACTCTGGCCTGTACCCCAGTGCTTGTATGTATAAATAAATAAATCCTTTAAAAAAAAAAAGTGCACTTAAATCATGTCATTCCCCTCCTTAAAATCTTTCTGTGACTTCCCATTTTAAACTTATGAAAGTAATATGCTTTTCTTACCCAACTCTGAGTCCCTTCTTCAACCCCCTTTTCTTTGCTCGGTACTCTCTAACCACTCTGGCATGGAGAACACCAGAATGTTTTGTTCAGTGTGGGACTTTTCCTCATGCTGTCCCTTCTTAGCCAACTCTTTCTTGGCTTTTCACATGGCAAATTCTATGTTCTCCTTCATTCCAGAGCTCAAATGCCACCTTGTCAGAGATTTTTCTCTGATAACCATATTTTAGTAGCCTTTTCCAGTAGTCTATGCCATATCCCCCTATTTACTTCCTTCATAGTACTTATAGAGTTGGAAATTGCTTTATTTGTTTATTAGTGTCTATTTTTCTAATTTTAATTTTCTGGGAGGGAGAGGCCAGGATTGTCTGTCCTTTCTCCTTAATTCTTAGAATGTTACCAGGCTTCTAATGGACAAATATTTGTTGATTATGAACATGCTCTCAGGTGGCTTGAACTGATTATAGTAGTTTTTGTTGGGGAGATTAAGTTTGTTGGTTGGAATGGGTTATGATGTATACATTAAAATATAAATCTAATGTTTTGCCCTCCTTACTATTATAATGTGTCCAATTTTCTTCAGGTTGCCTTTGATACTGGTTGGGAACAAATCTGATCTGGTGGAATACAGTAGTATGGAGACCATTCTTCCTATTATGAACCAGTACACAGAAATAGAAACCTGTGTGGAGGTATGTCTTATCATTGGTTTTGAAGTTTAATCTTGGCAAAACCTCACTAAATTGAGGTTTGGGATAAGAGGTGGGAAGATAGGGCAGAAAATATTTTCTGTCATTTGTGAAATTATAGAAACTAAATGAGACTTGAAGTTGACAACTGAGCTCTCGGCAGACATTAGTATTGTGATACACAAAGAAAAATGCATTTTTCAGTTTCTTCAAAGAATCTTATTACCTTGAATTGATCATTTAAAAGTTGATTTTAACTCATAATTGTTTTCAGAATATAAAAACTTTAACTCTTTTTTCAGTGTTCAGCAAAAAACCTGAAGAACATATCAGAGCTCTTTTACTATGCACAGAAAGCTGTACTTCATCCTACAGGGCCTCTGTACTGCCCAGAAGAGAAAGAGGTAAACTGCTTCCACACACCACCCCCCACAAATACACCTATGTTTTAATAGGGGTTGTCATGTTTATGTAGTAATTCCAGTATGGTAGTGATTTTTAATCACTTTTAAGTATTCTTCTTAACTGCTGACTTTAAATTTTTTTGCTTATTAGTAAGCTGTTAACCTCCTTTAGGATTCTTCAGACACATTCAGGTACTCAGGAGACCATTCCAGATCAAATGCTTTTTCAGGAAATGCCATTAAAACAAAGAGAAAAAGGGCTTCCCTGGTGGCGCAAGGGGTTGAGCACCACACTGTGAAGCTTCCACTGCACAGCAGTGCGAGTTCGATCCCGACCAGGGAGGGGACCCACATGGTGCAGCAGACCTCTCCTGCCTCACCCGCCCACTGCTCCCCTCAGCAGTGTACTTCAGTCAGTCTGCTTGTTCTGTTCCCCACTCTGTCTTTGGTGAATCCTCTCACCTCCGGCACTTCTGGCCTGTACCCCAGTGCTTGTATGCATAAATAAATCTTTAAAAAAAAAACAAAAAAAACCAGAAAAATTCGCAAGAGTAACAACAAAAAATTCAGGTTCTCAGCTTGTTGGCTACTTGCTTTATTACTGTAAAATTCACAAACTTAAAATACCATACACAAAAACCTTGTGTAGTTATTTGACATGGGTAGAACATGTAGTGTAATTTGAATGCTCCCTTTTGTTTCATAGCTGAGAACATAGTAATTCAGTGAAATAACTAAAATGTAACATTTTGCCATATACTTTAAAATTATTTTTTTATTGAACTGTAACTCACATAACATACAATTTACCTTTTGAAGTGTATGGTTCAGGGCTTTAGTACACTCACAGGGTTGTGCATCCATCACCACTGTCTAATTTCAGAGTATCTCAAATACCTCATCACTCTTAGAAAGAAAGTCTTTTACACATTAGCAGTTACTCCCCCTCACTTTTGTGAACCACTAATCTTTTTTTTTCTTTTTTGTTGAACTATTACTCTTCCTGTCTCTATGGATTTGCCTATACTGGATATTTTATTGCATTATCAGAAAAAATCATGGCATATTTTTTTCCTCTGTTTTTCAAGCAAAAATGTATCATGACTATTTTTACAACCCAATGTATTTGAAATAATAATTTATATATGGTATTATACAATATGTGATGTTTTGTGACTGGCATTTTTTCAAGGTACATCCAGTATTTTACTTCTTTTTATGGCCAAAGAATACTTAGTAATACTTAGTACTACATTTGTTTATCTGTTCGCCTGTTAGTGGACATTTGGTTGTTTCTCCTTTTTAACTATTGTGACTAGAGCTACCATGAACAGTCACACACACATGAACTTTTGTTTTCAGTATTTTTGATTGTATATTTAGGTGTGGAATTGTTAGGTCACATGATAATTATTTAGGTTACTAAAGTACCACCAAACTGTATGAAACTTCTAGTTTTGTCACATCTTTGCCAATGCTGTTTTCCCTTTTTATTTTTTTGTTTTGTTACTCATCCTTGTGGATATGAGGAATATCTCATTGTTCTACATTTCCCTAATCACTAATGATGTCAACATCTTCTCATGTTTACTCATCATTTTTAGATCCTCTCTGGAAAAATGTCACTCTTTTGTTCATTTCTTTTTTTAAAGATTTATTTTATACATGCAAGAACTGGGATATAGGCCAGAGGTATGGGGGTGGTGGTGAGAGGATTCACCAGAGACAGAGTAGAGAGTAGAACAGGTGATCTGTTGAAGTACACTGCTGAGGGGAGCAGCGGGTGAGGCAGGAGAGGTCTGCTGTGCCATGTGGGTCCCCTCCCTGGCTGGGGATTGAACTCCTACTTCAGTGGCTGTGGATAGCTGCATAGTGCTGAGACTTAACCCCTTGTACACCACGGAAGCTCCATTTCTTTTTCTTCTTTTTTAAAATTGTACATAGAAGAACTGTGGTGTAGGCCAGAGGTATGGGAGGTGAGAGGATTCACCCGACAGAGTGGGGAGCAGAACAGGCAGATCTACTGAAGTACACTCCTGAGGGGGGACATTGAGCAAGACAGGTGGGTCAACTCCCTGGCCAGGGATCAAACTCATGCTCCAGTGGCTAGAGAGCGCTTGATAGTGCTGAGATTTAACCCCTTTTACCCACTTTTTAATTGAGTTTTTTGTTTTTCTATTATTGAGTTTTTAAGAAATAAAAATTGATTTTTTTTCTTTTCAATTTTTTCTGAAATGTTTTTAGTGTAGGTGAGTGGTAGACAAATTTTGACTCGTGGGCCAAATTTGGCCTGCCAGTTGTTTTTGTATAGCTTGTGAGCTTGGAGTACATTTTTCTTTTCTAGTGATTCAAAAGAAAAAAATATTTTATGATACAGGAAATAAGATATTCAGACTTCGTTGTTCATTCAGTGAAGTTTCACTGTAGCACAGCCACTCTTTTTCCTTTGTAGTGACTGCTTTTGCTCTATAAAGCAGAGTTGAGTGGTTGTAACAGCTTGTATGCACTGCTCTCACCTCTTTCACTGGTATTATGTGCACAGCTCTATGCAGTGGCACAGTTGTTGGCAGCACTGGACCACATGTATTACTGCACTGTGACATTTAGCTTTTTATTAACAGTGCATTATCATGTTGAAACAGGAAGGGGGTAAAACGAATTCTTAGATGACACAAGCAGATATATTTTCTGAGCTTAGGTTACAGTTCTAGCATTAATTTTTTGTACCTTGATGCAAGTGCAAAGGACATTTCATATTTCATAATCTATCTGACAGTGTATTTGAGGATCTTCCACCTAACTTTCAATTGAACTGACTAATCTGCAGTGCTAGCAGGCCACATATCAAGAAAAGAATCTAATGTAATTCTGTAAATGCCTTATAAGTAGTGAATGTGTTCAAATAAAAACATATACTTTATCAATATTATTGGCATATGTATACAAAAGGACATTTTCAAAGATGAAATGTATGAAATCTCAGTAGAGAAGCATTAACAGGTGAACATCTGCAATCAGTTTTCATGATAGAAAACACTAATTTTGAAGCCTGATTAAGCAAAATGTTACCTCTCTAAAAGAATTCCAGTCTTCAAATTAATAGTACCACCAAATTAATTTATGATTTACATTTGAATTTTGTCAGTAATTTGATTTTTTATAACTTTTTTGTGGAAATTTGATTCTCATTTTCTGTTACTTACATGATATCCTTGATTTTACCTGTTGGCTCACAGAATCTAAAATATATGCTATGTTGTTCTTTACAGAAAAACTGCTGACCCCTCGTATAAGTAGACAATATGTATTATCTCTTAATCTGATCCTGATTTACTCTTCCTTAATCCACCTGGCTCACTGTTCCTTAACTGGAATGCTTCTTCGTAATTACTCTTCATTCAGTATTTCCCAGATTTGCCTCATAATAGTTGCTACATGTACCTGTTAAAAACACAGATTGCAATCTGACTCATATTTTATGATCAAAGAAATTTGGGAGCCAGTCTCAGAGAATTTGTTTCTAAGTCCTTAGTCTAGTGTTACATTAATTCCCCTTATCAGTTTATTCTTGAATCTTCAATTGCTATTTTTGCCTTAGATGTATTATTGGTTCTGCTAATCTGCTAATCACCCCCACCCCTTCGCCAATCCCACAGAGTAAAGCATCTACCACCATCTGGTATTTGTTTCTTAGATGCACCTGCCTGAGGTAAAATCTGTAACTTAAATACTATACCTTGCTTTAGACAAATACAAACATTGAGTCTAAGCTTAAACAAGCTCTTTCATTAAAAACAACAAAAAAAACCTTTTAATGCAGATTTGGAGTGAATCATCAGAAAGGTCATATTAAAAATTACAGGTTGAGGGCCTCCCTGGTTGCACAAGAGTTTTAAGTCTCAGCACTATGAAGCTATCCACAGCCAGGGAGCTGACCCACATGGCACAGAAGACTCTGTTGTCTCACCCGCTGCTCCCCTCAGCAGTGTGTTTCAGTAGAGCCACCTGTTCTGCTCCCCATTCTGTCTCTGGTGAATCCTCTCACCACCTGCATCTCTGGCCCACCCCCCTGTTCTTGTATACCTAAGTAATCTTTTTTTAAAAAAGTTAAAGCTTGAACTATAAATATGTCTCCAGTAATGAAGTAAATGTTTACAGTGATCCCTGGAGTTGTCTGAGCTAATGCTGAAAGAAGTGTAACTCTTAGGTAATCATAATGTTTACTATGTGAAGGTTTAGATTATTAGATTAGACTTATATATGCACATTACTTATATGGCTTATTACTATAAATTTTATACAGTTTTATTGAGGCATTTAAAAAGTGTCATTTTTGTGTTCTGATGAAATCACTAATAGGAAGTGCCGTCAGAAGCGAAAAAGTGTCATTTTTGGTGTTATATTTTGAGGTGGTTAATATTTACATTTCACATTAAATCAGTACCTTAGAGTACTTTAGCTTTTGATGGACATCAACCCTTAATGAAAATGCATTACTTTATTTTTCTCCAAGTTACTTTTTTTTTAAAGATTTATTTATTTATTTATTTATGCATGCATACAAGAGCTGAGGTACAGGCCAGAGGCGCGGGAGGTGAGAGGATTCACCAGAGACGGTGGGGAGCAGAACAGGCAGATGGGCTGCAATATGCTGCTGAGGGGAGCAGCAAGCAAGACAGGAGAGGTCTGCTGCACCATGTGGGTCTCTTCCCTGGCCGGGGATCGAACTTGCACTGCTGCACTGTGGACGCTTCACAGTGTGGCTCAACCCACTGCGCCACCAGGGAGGCCCTATTTTTTCCCCAAGTTACCTTTTTTATGGAACTTTTGTGATATGAAAAAAAATCTCCTTCCATGAGATACAAAGATATTCTTTAGTTCTGTTTTTTATTTTAGTCTTTTGCTACATTTTGAAACACTTAGAATGGGCCTCCCTGGTGGCGCAGTGAGTTAAGCAATGCACTATGAAGCAAACCGCAGCCACTGCAGCATGAGTTCGATCCCTGCTGCCGGCCAGGGAGGGGACCCACATGGTGCAGCAGACCTCTCCTGCNNNNCCCACTGCTCCCCTCAGCAGTGTACTTCCGTTGATCTGCCTGTTCTGCTCCCCGCTCTCTGTGGTGAATCCTCTCACCCCCCACCCCACACCTCTGGCCTATACCACAGCTCTTGTATGCATAAATAAATAAATCTTTTTAAAAAAAAACAGATTATTAAATAACAGATTTTTAAAAGGAAGGTGAATAAATATAATCTTTATTCATCTTGAATATCTACTATTAGCATCACATTTATCATTCTTTATATAGAAGCTGAATGACCCATAATCGTAGATATTGATAGGTCCATTCAGTACTCATTTGTAAGGACATTCTGTCCAGTGCTCTCTAAATGTTTCACTTATTTTTCACACCTCTTTCTTATCTTTATATCTTAGATTTTATCTTTTTTTCTTACAAGGTCAGATTGCTCTCTTCCAGACCGCCCTTAACACAAAAAAAGGATGGATTGTCTGTATATTTGGGAATATAATGGTTTTATAGGAAAAATAAGCTTTTATAAGAAATAATAATTTCCTGTTTTAAAAAGAATTTCTTTTTTTGCATTTGAGTTTGGTCAGAATTCATCATTATTAGTTGCTCTGGAGACCCACTGATTAATAAGTATGCATATCTTCACTTTGTCACCTCATTTCCCTGATTCAGATGTGTCCATAAGAGATCTCCTCTAAACATCTTCCTGAAAGTTTTGTTTTTTCAAAATTGTTGGCAGTGTTTATCCTATCGCAATTAGTTGGATATGAGCCTTATTTTTAAATTGTCAGGTATTTGAAATATTTATTCTACCCATTATAAATACTAAAACAAAAATTTAAGGAAATTATCAAAATACATTCCTAGCAGCATTACTTATAAAATTTTTACAATCATAGAAGGCCATTTTCTTTTAATAAGGTACTTCTTCTTGTAATAGGAAGTTAGTAAAAAAGGCCTTTACGTTTGTAACCAGAACTGTTTTGTCACCTGTTTCCAAGTAAGAACATTTTATCAGTATAGCCCATCTTTGGTAGTTCAGGACATTTAGTCCCATTCTGCTACCAGAAGATTGATGGTCAAAATTCAAAAGTTGGGAAGGAAAGCCCAATTTAGCTTCAAGTTTATATAGAATGAGAGAGGGCATAAATAAATAATAATTCTTTGTGTATCTGTCAGGCTGAGTCTTACCTGAAGGTAAACTACTTTTGTCCATCCTCTACAGTGATGAAAGGAGCTGTCACATTCCAATAGTCAAGTAAACTATTGCTTCTTTACTTAAAAGGCTTGAGTTTATATTTCATGTTGACTGTATTTGATGTATTTGACAGTGAAAACAATCAGAATTATTCTGAACATTACTTTAAAAAATCTTTATTTTAGAATCCCAACTACTTTAACTACAAGTTGTTTTTTTCTCAATTATTTATAGATGAAACCAGCCTGCATAAAAGCCCTTACTCGTATATTTAAAATATCTGATCAAGATAATGATGGTACTCTCAATGATGCTGAACTCAACTTCTTTCAGGTAGCCCTGTTTTATTTCAGATATTCGCATATCTTGGTCTTTTGTGTGGAAAAAACTGTGCAAAAATCTACTAGCCTAAGCAGAGATATGTTGATAATTGTGTGTCTCTTTCATGTAAAACTGTCTTTCACATTAAGCTATTTAAGTCTTAGGTTAATAATACTCTTACACATAGAAATTGAGAGGACTCTTTGAAATGTCATCTTTTTGGCATATAGTAGGTATATTAAGAATGACTTGAAGTCTGAACTTGAAATTGTTTTTCTTTCTTGGTTTTGTATAACATAACTACACAAAGAGCTCTGTGTTTTAGGAACACAGTGGGGAAAGTTTATTCTAAGTATGACATGTTTTACTTAAACAATGCAAAGCAGAAATTATCCTAATTTAGAATTTGTTCCTTTTGGTTGCAACTTGTTTATTTAATCTTGCTTTATAGATTAATGTGTTACATTATTTGTGGTTTTAATGCTGATGATTTGTTTTTAAATCCTTATTTTGTTTTTTTTTTTTTTTTTTTTACTAGAGAATTTGTTTTAACACTCCATTAGCTCCTCAAGCTCTAGAAGATGTCAAAAATGTTGTTAGAAAACATATAAGTGATGGTGTGGCTGACAGTGGATTGACGTTGAAAGGTGAGTGAGTGATGTTTTCTTTGTTTGAGCTAGATATTTTCAAAATTTGGCTGAAAGTGAAGGTCTTTTAACATTGTTTATACTCTAAGGAAATGTTGATATTTACTAAAATTCCTGAAATCTAACTTAGATATTTAAGAATTGAAAGAGGCAGGTTATTGATGAGGATAGTAGTTCTTACTGTTAGCACAAATTAGAGGTGAGGAAATTGTCTGGATCTCAGGGATTCAGAGATCCATCTAAGGAAAAGAGATTTCTGGAACAAATAAATTGATGTTAAAATTCTTCACACTCATAAACATCGTTTAAAAATAGAAATTATTTTTAGGGAAGACATTTTGTCTACCAGTCAAATTTACCAAGTGCAGAATGTTCCCTGTAGAATATGTTATAGAGCACAGTGAAATAAGTAAAATTGAAAACGAGGTTTTTATTATAGAAATAAGTGCACAGATCTGTAAAACAATTTAATTTGCTTTTATTATAATAACTCTGTGTCAACTGTATTTCTTGGTGTATGTTTTTGACACTTTGATCCTGTGCAGTCTCTTTCTGACCTAGATACATAGGTGAAGTGATCCTGAAATTGGTTGTTTCGTTGAGACACTTGTGAACTTTCTTTTGATTTGCCCTTAGTATTCAGAACTAGTATGCAGTATGTTCATGAATGTGTCTACTGCCATTGTGTGTTACATTATGTTCTCGTCCATGTTACGCTGTACCTTTTTCACATTGTATTTACTGATTAATTTTATTTCAGGTTTTCTTTTTTTACACACACTTTTTATCCAGAGAGGGAGACATGAAACTACCTGGACTGTGCTTCGACGATTTGGTTATGATGATGACCTGGATTTGACGCCTGAATATTTATTCCCCTTGTATGTACCTTTGACTTTCTAATTGATTTCACTTGCCAAGTATTGTAATTTAATTAAGCAAGCTTTGAGCTACTTAGGAATAATATAGATTTATAGAGAAGTTTATAGAAAGATTTCTCAACCTCATTTTGTTTTGTTTTTTTTTTTAAAGATTTATTTATTCATGCATACAGGCAGGGCGGGGAGAGGACCCACCAGACACAGAGCAGGGAACAGAACAGGCAGATCAACTGAAACACACTGCTGAGGAGAGCAGTGGGTGCAGCAGGAGAGGTCTGCTGCACCATGTGGGTCACCCTGTGGCTGGGGGCAGGGATCGAACTTGTGCTGCAGTGGCTAAGGTTTGCTTCATAGTGTGTTGCCTAACCCACTACACCACCAGTCCTCATTTTGGACAAGATAATCCCTTATTGTACAGTCTGTCACATGCATTCTAGGGTGCTTAACATATCCTTACATGACCCCCTTCCTTCCCACCCCACCTCTCACCCCCCAGTCCTGACTATTGAAAATGTCTCTGTAAATTGCCAGATGTTTAGGAGCAAAATCATCCCCAGGTGAGTCACTGATTTAAAGCATAGTTCAAATTTTCTCTCCTCGTCCTGTGGAGAATACAGTGTCTTTTAAAATACATTTTGCTGAGGAAGTAAATAAAAGATGTTAGACAAATTTGTTTTTTGAAGTCATTATAAAGATAAAGAGAAAAATAAATTTTAAATCTATATTGGTTCACATTTTTATTTTGATCAGTTATATAACCTGTACTTACCCCTGGGTATAAGTTTTTTCTTAAATAACTAGTCTATTTATAGTATTTTTTATGGTGGAGGAGTGCTTTGGTGACTGCACCTAAGGTGTGAAATCATGTTCTGTCAAAACACTAGCAAGGATGTCAAACAATGGTATTTCATTAACATTAAAAAAAAAAAAGATAGCCCCAGTGTCTCCCTGGAAGAACCTGCCTTGCTATAGAATACTTCTAATCCACCCTAGGGAAATGGGCTTTTCAGAGGAGTGACTTCTGAGATCTGGCCTTTGAGCCTTTTTTTATCATCCTTTAGTGGTACGTTCTCTTCATGTAGTCCTTTTTTATTTGAGTATAGAACCTCAATCTGTGTAAGGGTTCAGAATGACTTTGTTGTTTTTTTCTTCCCCATTCTTTTTTACATATTTCTTCTAATCAATTCTAACCTGAAATGTACCTTGTCAAAATTACTTGGCTCAGGTAATTTTCCAATAAATACATATTGAATGAGTGGACTTTTCCCAGGACCTTATCATTGAGTTTTCTCTTCTGCATCATGTAGGCAGGTAACTACATTTTATAGGACATTGTTTTTATAGCCCACCAATCATATATGATTTCCTCTTCCAGACTTTTATCCATGTATTTTCACTCTCTCCATACTTTTCCCCCCAACCTAATTAATGCCTCTTAGTCCTCAGGTTTCAGTTTCCGGTAACATTGTCCTCAATAGCGCTGATACCTTCCTACCACCAGGCCAGAGATGTTCCCTTTCACGTGGGCTCCCAGCATCCTTAGTGTACCCACGCTCAGCACTTGCTTCATCCTCTTGAGATAGTGAGGTTATCTGTGGTCAGTCTCCCACTTGCATGTGGTTCCTTGGTGATAGAGAACCTCTCTTGGTTTTGCATCCTTAGTACCTAACTTGGTGCATTTATTTTTTCTCCTTTATTTGTATATATTTGACATCAATTGTGGTCCCCATGGGTTTCCCACCACCATTTCACCAGTGCACCATCACCTCAGTCCCTTGTGCTCTTTCTGCCCTCATCCCAGTCCCTTCCCCCTCCCTACAAAGTGTCCCAGATTTGTCCTTGTCTTTTTGTTTTTGTTGCGTTTTATTATTCTCGTTGTTGTTATTCATTTTCTTGGTCACTTATTTGGTTCCCTTATATTCATCCTAGGGGTGAAACCATCTGGTATTATTTTTTGCCTTCAGACTTACTTTGCTGAGCATAATCCCTTCTAGATCCATCCATGTTTCTACAAATGACTCTAATTTATCTTTTTTGATTGCTGAATAGTAATCCATCTTGTATATGTACCACATCTTTTTTTTTTTTTTAAAGATTTATTTATTTATGCATACAAGAGCTGGGGTACAGGCCAGAGTCCAGGGAGGTAAGAGGATTCACCAGAGACAGAGCCAGGAACAGAACAGGCAGACTGACTGAAACACACTGCTGAGGGGAGCAGCAGGCGAGGCAGGAGAGGTCTGCTGTGCCATGTGGGTCCCCTTCCCGGCTGGCGGCAGGGATCGAACTCATGCTCAGTGGCTGTAGTTTGCCTCATAGTGCGTTGCTTAACCCTATGCGCCACCAGGGAGGTCCTGTACCACATCTTCTTGATCCAATCATCTGTTTTGGGGCATTTAGGTTGTTTCCAGGTCTTACCTATTGTAAATAGTGCTGCAGTAAACATAGGGGTTTAGGTATTCTTTTGAATCAGTGTTTTTGTGTCTTTTGGGTATATTCCTAGAAGTGGGATTGCTGATCATATGGGAGTTCCATTTTTAATACTAACTCAGTGCATTTAATAAATGTTGATTGACGTGAATTTATGGTAGGTCAAAAAGATAGATCAGGCAGAAATAACATCTTCACATAATTGTCAACTCATTACAATGTTGACATTGTATAAAGTCCATAATTATGGCATATGATTTGTTTGTAGAATGAACAAACCTGTTACAGTTTAATCAGTATTTGTAAAATTTTTGTTTTAGTCTGCCCTTTAGACAGTTAGGAAACTTTGTCACCTTGGAATGGGCATTATAGTGACTCTTTTGCCATACCACTGCAGTATAATGGTGCCAGTAAGGGTATTTTGTTAATTGTGTCATCTTAGAGAAAGACTTTTTGCAGTTCTGTTTTCATTTCTTAAATGTTTGATTAATGACTAATTTTACTATTAAATTTTTTCATTAACAGACTAAAAATACCCCCGGATTGCACTACTGAATTAAATCATCATGCGTATTTGTTTCTCCAGAGCACCTTTGACAAACATGACTTGGTAAGCTTTTAACTGCAATTTTCCATGACATATGGTAAAATGTTTTTCTGTGAATGTGTTAATTTCTCTTAGTGATGTGGTGCTCATATCAAGTGACCAAAAATTGCTCAAATTCTCTTAAGTTAGCAAAAATAACTTATTTTTTAACTTTTTCCTCAAGGTGATAAAGTAGTTTCTGATAAACTCTCAAATAGGTTTCCTTATGTTACATATAAGGGATTTTCTTGGTAAAATTTTGTGTTTTTAGAGGCATGCCTTACTAGTATGTGGTCTCTTATGTTCAGGAATTACTCTTTAGGTATCTAAACATTGTGTTTACTTCCTTGTGTATCTTCAGGATAGAGACTGTGCTTTGTCACCTGATGAACTGAAAGATTTGTTTAAAGTTTTCCCTTATATACCTTGGGGGCCAGATGTAAATAACACAGTTTGTACAAATGAGAGAGGATGGATAACATACCAGGGATTCCTTTCCCAGTGGACGTGAGTATAAAGTTCACCTCTTTCCCTAAAGTTACAGCTGGTTTAAAAATTATGGTGCATTATATTCATCATTTTATAAATTTGTTCGATCTTACAAAATGCTTCAGTCATGTAAGCAGGATTTATAGTCCTGCTGCTCTCTCTAAGATTAACTTTAGGTGTTCTGGGCCTCCCTGGTGGCGCAGTGGGTTAAGCAACGCACTGTGAAGCAAACAGCAGCCACTGCAGCACGAGTTCGATCCCTGCCTCCGGCCAGGGAGGGGACCCACATGGCACAGCAGACCTCTCCTGCTGTGCCCGCTGCTCCCCTCAGC
>JAGFMF010010461.1:0-30068 GCA_019455555.1 Galemys pyrenaicus
TGAGAGGTTTTCATTTGTATGTTATCTGTTTCTTCACCCTTGACAGCGTCATGATTTTTTCCTTGTCTTGTATTCTTGGTAGTTTTCCTGTTATGTGTCTAGCTGTATTTCTTTTTCTATCATAGAAATTTGGGGTATGTCTTCCTTCATCTATTTCTAGCTTCATTTCATCTTTTAAGCTTGGGAAATTCTCCTCTATTATCTCCTCGAATATATTGTCATTTCCCTTATCGTTTTCAATTTCTGGGACTCCTATAACTCTTATATTACTTTTCTTGATGGTGCCTGAGAGTTCTCAAAAAGTGACCTCATTTTTTTTTCCTTTGGATTTCTCTGTCTTTTTCTGCTTTCATTCTTTTTTTTTCTGAGTCTTCTATAGAACTAATTTGCTCTTCCCTCTCATCTAATCTGCTTCCCATATTTTTTTTATCTTCCTGCAAATCTTCCACTGTCTTTTTTAATAACTGGTTCTCCTTTTCCAGGTCATTTATTCTTTTTAACATACTGGTCACTTTTTCAATCATGCTGGTTCTGAAATCTTCTGCTAGGCTGGACATTCTTTCTAGGTTGTTGATGAGTTCTTGTATTTGGCTTTCTTTTTGTGTTGTATTTTTCCCCTGTGGGCTTGCTTGGTTATTTTCAGTTTTTTGTCTTCCTGATGTCTGCTTTCTAATTTGTTGTATTTGTTGGGACAATGTGTTGCTTGTATTGGCAATCATCTCTGGGTTTTCCATGCCTGGAAATGCCTGTATCTGCTCCAATCTCAGCAGCTTCAGGTTTTGTAATGGAATAATCTCGATCCCTTTCCACCCATAGCATTTATGAATGCTCTTTCTGCCATTAAAGGTATGCTGGGTTTGCAGTTGCGGGGTAGGGGGACAGAGTAGCAAGGTTATGAATCTTTTCTCTGTATTTTCTCCCCTTTTGATGAGTCTCTCCTTTTGTGTATGCTTTCGTATGTACAATTTATTTTCCATGTCCCATTTCTTGCAGAGACCCGCTGTATAGTCTCCCTGCTGTCCACTTCTCCGAGCTTTCTATCCTAGCATCTCTTCGCCGCCATCTTTTTTTCTCTACCTTCCCAAGATTATTTCTAATACCATTTTCAAGTAAAAGGAATCGTAGTTTCTTGAAGAAATGATAAATTTTCAGATATGAGGCAGAAAATATACAAGATGAAATTGGAGTACCTTACAAAGTCATGAAATAAGGTACTGTAAATAATTCAATAACCCACATAGATACGTATATGCCAAAGGGATACGACTCTTTTAGCAACTTTCAAACATGCTATACAGTATTAACCATAGTATTAACCATCATATTGTACCTTATATCCCCGACACTTAATTTTTTTATTTTATTTTTGGTAAATTTTATTGATTTGAGAATGTTTGTTTTTGTTTTAAAGATTTATTTATTTATGCATACAAGAGCTGGGGTGCAGGCCATAGGTGGGGGGTGGTAAGAGGATTCACCAGAGACAGAGTGGGGAGCAAAAAATGCAGATCCATGGAAACACACTGCTGAGGGGAGATGGGTGTAGCAGTCTAGGCTGGAGAGGTCAGCTGTATTCTGTTGGATCCCTGGCCAGGGATGAACTTGACTCTGCAGTGCCTGTGTAAGCACCACAGTGCAGGCGCTCAACCCCTCATGCCACCAGGGAGGTCCTAGTTGTTTGTTTGTTTGCTTTTAAGCTTTTATTTATTTATGCATACAAGTCCTGAGGTACAGTTCAGAGGTGCGGGGGGGCAGGCAATGAGAGGATTCACCAGAGACAGAGTGAGGAACAGAACAGGCAGAGCAACTGAAATACAATCCTGAGGGGAGCAGTAGGCAAGGCAGGAGAAGTTTGCTGTGCCATGTGGGTTCCTTCCCTGGCCAGGGGTCAAACTCAATTGCAGCAGCTGTGGAAGATCCACAGTGCAGTGCTCAACCCCTTGTGCCACCAGGGAGGTTCCAAGATGTTAGTCTTTTTAAGATTTATTTATTTATGCATACAACAAGTGGGGCACAGGTCAGAGGTATGGGGTTGTGGGGGTGAGAGGATTCACCAGAGACAGAGTGGGAAACAGGACAGGTGAATCTACTGAAATACATGCTGAAGGGAGCAGTCTCTTGTGCCATGTGTCACCATGTGTCACCTCCCTGGCCAGGGATCCAACTCATGCTGCAGTGGCTACAGGCTGTGGCTTCATAGTGGCTGCAGATGGCTTCATAGTGCTGTGCTTTAACACCTTGTGCCACCAGGGAGGCCCCAAGAGACTTAATTATTTTATAACTGCAACAATGTGCCTTTTGACTACAAGTAGAGTTTGAAACATGAAAATAAGAGTAGATGGTGGAAGTCATGGGGTGCAGATGGGTGAGAATGTAATATTAGGAGAGGACCATTCATTTCTTGATTACTGCTGGTGAAAGCCTCTCTAAAATTTCATCAGAATTCCTGGGTCATAAACTTGTAAGTGAAACATTACTAAAGTGAGTGATAAGGCTTGAGATAACCCTATAGTCTCTGCATTTGTGCAGTAATAAAATGTGATTTATTGCTCTGCACCCTGCCAAGAATTATGCAAGAGGGATAAAGATGTGTTTACTTAGAAGTCCTGTGAAAAATATAAAACAGTATTTTCTGGATTTGAAAGAGGTTATAAACAGACTTTGACAAGTGATTCACCTCACTTAGTTTATGGCCTATTTATCTGTAAGAAAAATCTGTAACATAAAAACTAATTGGTAATAATAATAGGTTTAGTTTTCCTAATACTGAAACATTATGCGTTTCAATAAGACTACTGAAGTAAAATGATATTTAAAATGTTCTTGACAGTGCTTTGACAAGATAAAGATAATTTAGTTTTAAAAGTCATTGATTAAGTTCAACTTTGTTTGCAAATCCAAATCTTCAGATACACACCATGAAAACTGGAATTTTCTTTTACTTAAGTGATTTAAAATTAGAACAATTCTCAATAAGAACATATAAATCCTAAGTAAAAGTCTGATCATTTTTCTGCCTGTATATCACAATCTCATCTGCAAAAGTTACAGAGATAACAATTAAATAAAAGGAACAATTTATTTTTGTATAAATATTTTCAAAGGGGGCAACCACCTTTGTTGCAACTTATTCTTTTTGTCTTTTGTATAATTTATAGTATTCTTTTTAGTTGTTGTATAAGGTACAATGAAATATATAAACGTCCTTCACTCTTGATCTTAACAAAAACATCCTGTCCCTTTAGCCAAACATCTATGAAATAATTTTCTCCAGTAGTTTATACCTTTGGGAGGAGAGCTTATGCTGTAAGTTATAAGCCCTTTCCTCAGAAATATTTTCATTTTGCATAGACTTTGCATTTTTCCAGGGAGTGAAGGACTCTGAAGTATATGTGAAGCCCTAAGACTAAAGAGTCCAGGTTAAGTATCCTTGATCTACTCCTTCATTAAAACAGATGTGGATTTTTAGCTTATCTCAGTCACATATTATTCTTGAAAAATAATTCCTTACAGTAAATTTAAATCACACAAAATTTCATATCTGTTTTCCTTGTGTCATTTTGTGGTAAATAGTCTCTTTTGAAATCCCTCTCAAAACAGATGGCATTCAACCAAATAATGAGGAAGTCCCACCAAAGACTGAACTTGCATGCACCTATCACTCAGTGAACTACCTTGATCCCAATTACATAGTAAAAGGGCACCTTCTGCAGTCATGACATTAAAATGAGAAAAGCTTTATGTAACTAACATGAAAAGCTAAATAAACATAGACAGGAGATGGTCTTGTCTGTTCCATCTTGGGACTGAAGACTAGAAAAGAGATTGGGAGAAGTTTGCATAGCAGATAAAGGACACGATTATAAAGGGTGGGGTTGGTTTTGTGTATAAGAGTGGTTAAACTGGACATGTGGGCTGAGCAGCCTTGGACACCAGCTGTATTTCTGTTTCTTTGTTTCTTTGTCTTTGTTATAGTCAGTGCAAATAAATCATGTAGGCTCATATACCTGTTTGTCCCACCCATTCTACCTCATATTGTCACTGAGAGAAACTGAATTGAGTAGTTCTAGATTTATTCTTGGGTTCTGCAAAAAAACTGATTGAGGATTTATGGTGTGTTTTACTAGTCTCTCCCTGCTCCTTCACCATCTTCCTGGGAAGTCAAGCCCAAGAAAGGGTGGGTGTAGACCTGAGGATGAACTATGAATATTTGCATTGCTTTATCAGTATTCTTTTATTTTGTAGCAATCCTAAAGAATTTTTTTAAAGGCAATATACAGAAAGTGCATTTTTAAAGAAAAACTTTTAAGAGAAGAGTTTGAAAGTCACTTTCCACATTTAATATACACTAATTAGGTCAATCAACATGAGACTATAGGAAATAAAATTTCCAGTCATTTTCACTGGAATTCTGCCTAAATATTTTTTTTCTGTCTAATGTTTAGCATAGAATTCAGATTTGGTCATAATGGTAGAGACAAAGAAGATTTGTAAAATCAAATTTTGAAGTGTTTGACCTTGCTTTGCATATTTTACTATGAAGAATGAAATGTAATCAATTCTTCACTTATAACTGTACCATCTGCCAAAGACTGATGCTTTTAAAAGATTAATAATACTGTGGTAAAACTGGTGAATAATATGGCAAGTACAAAAATAAAATAGAAATGGAAAAATAAATTAGAAATAACCACAGATATAATAAAATTATTTTAAACTATAAAAAGGAATTTGTGAGAAATTAAATGCTGATAAGTATGAAAACCTAAAGACCAAATAATTGAAAGTATAATAAGTCAAGAATAGAATAAATATATTTCATGCATGCATGCAGTAAATGTGTGCATAGAAAAATTCTAAGTAAAATTTAAGCTAAAAAATCCAAAATGATATTGAAAATAATTGATCATGATCCAGTAGGATTTATCCTAGGAATAAGAGAATGATTTATCTTCAAGATATCTACCAATGGGATTCTCCACCTTAATAGATTAAAGGAGAAAACGATGATTACCTTAGAAGATTGAGAAAAGCACTTTATAAATTTCAGCATCTATCTTATGATTAGTAATTGCTCATCTACTTAGCAGAGTTATATGACAAAACAAAACTAAAGGAAATTTAAAAGGTAGTGAACTTTAAATATATTCTCTCTATGATGGAGAAGAAGACAAGGATGCACATTTAAGTACTGACCAATGTTGTAAATAATAACCTAACCAGTGTAAGAATTGGAGTCAGTGATAATACTGTGATTGTTAAAGATGATATTGATTGCACACCTGCAAAACCCAATAGTATTTCTTAAACTACCATAAGTAGAGTTTAATAACATCAGTAGTACAAGGTTACCTTAGAAATAACTACCATATATAATCAAACAGAAATTATAACTAAAAATAACAAATCAATACTAATAGCAACAAAAAATACAAAGTATACAGAAATAAAACAGGATAGTAGAGGATCATCAAAATAAAATTAGAAGAGCACATTTTGATTGGCAGAAACTGTAAAAAATAGATTTTATGTCAAAATATTAATTTATAATAACAACAATGAAACCAAAATACTGTAATAGCTTGGTACATAAAATAACAATACTAGGTAAATAAAACTATAGCATGTGCAGTAAGATCTTTAAGAATAAGAAATTATATTTACATATCATTGTCAGTACCTGTTAAAGACAATGTAAAATATTTGTTACTAATAAGTTACATTTTCTCCAAAATAAATATTTCATTTTGGGAACATTTTCTCCAGTAGAAAAATATGAGACCACACACACACATACACACACACACACAGATAATTTCCATAACCAAATCAAGACAAAACAATCTGTGGGTCCAGGAATACCTATAGAGAATTATTTTCCAAATAATAAGCAAATAAAAAATTAAAAATTAAAAATATCAATGCCATTCATCTTTTTTATAGCTTCCAAAACTACACAAAGAAATTTAGGCTTTAGTGAATATTGGATTATAGTGAACGAAAATACTGATTTAAAGTACAATTACCAACCATCAATTTGAAACTATTACCAAGTACACAATGGGAAAGTGGAAGTGATGCCATACTTTCACTAAAATTTCATTTACAGATAGTGAGAAACAGTCTTTTAAAATTTTTCTAATGCTATTTTAAAAAGTATAGACTATGGAATATTTGCTTTAGAAAACATACATAGATATCTTTTTAAATTTACTCAGAACTAACTCAGCATTATAAAATATGTACATATAGTGATGCAAGAATAAGAATTTTGAATACCTGATCATCTTGAATATATCAAAGTTAAGAAATTATTCAAAGCAAAACAAATCTATCTTTATAAATAATATATTGATATTACTGATGAGGTAGTGCACTCCAAGTTTTCCTGTCAAGATTCCCCCATCTGTTGGGGAAGAGGGAGCAGGCATCAGTTGATATATCTCAGCTCTCAGCCTTCCTGAATTAGACCCACATCATCCAAGGTTATACCTCCTTCCTGGGGCAGTCAACACTCCAAGCTCTTATCAACACGGGGATAAAAGGGCCAGTCTCTTTCACCCCATTTCCTAACAACTAAAACAAGACAATCTCAGCTCCAGATCTTGTTGTGTGATTAGCTAAGGCTTTGTAGAGTCTAGTTGCAGTCCAACTTTCCCTTCTGCCTAGTCCTATTGCCTTGCCTTTCCTCTCTTCATAAGGTGCTCACCTCTAAAGTGCTTATCAATAGACTTTTACATGTTAATCTGAACTCAAGGTCTCCTTTCTAGGAAATCCAACCTACCACATATGCTAAACAAGTTATCACCCCCTGACATTAACAACCTCTCCAATGTAGAAAAAATGCAAGGAAACTAGGAAAATGAAACTCAGTTCTCCTGAAAATCTGATTATCAACCTACATGTAACACAATAATATCATCTCCAGAAGTTTAAGAAATTAAAAATAAGCCATTACATTTCTCATGTTCCAGATGATGTGAAATTTGAGTAAAGAATTAGAGTGAATATGAGCTATTGCAGCTATGTAAAAATATACAATTTAAATTCACTGATTAACATACTAAGGAATGAATATGTATGAAACATTGAATATATGAGAAATAAACAACCTTGAGTTGTTTTCCTAAAATTTAATTTGATGTCTGTTGAAGTACTACAGTATATTTAGAGCAAGAGGTTACCTGACATCTGTGAATACTTTATAATTCTCAGGATATATTTAACTACATCAGTGGAGGATGTAGCTTCTCAAAATTAAAACATCTTAGAAATTTATGCATGTTCTACTATGCTTCACAATGAAGGCTATTAAGGAGCCTAGTGCCTGTCACTTTACATATTTGAGCAAGAAAACTTTGAAACCATCATAAGGAATTTTATTTCAATGAATGCAATATATGCACCTATTTTATTATAAATTATTAAATCCTAAGTCTTTGAATCCCTAATTACTGTGACTAAATTTTACATTTTAAGATAAGGTGCTTAAAATTTTATCTTCATAATTTATATATAACATAGATTGTTTTAGGTGTTATTACTGTAAATAATGTACCAATGTTTATTGGTGCCTGTGGGCTAACAATGGCCTTGTTAGTTACAGTGAGTATTTGAGAAGTTTTAAGGAATTAAACAGAAATTCTATACTTAGTAGACTATAATTAAATTGGTTAACTCTTTTAAAGATAAATTAATTCCCACAAATAATTATAACTCCAAGTCTTCCATTTTGGATCTGTATCAGATTTTATTCTGATGTAAGCAAAACAAAAACAAAAGTTGAGACAAATTATTTGTGCTAGATTAGTATTATATGAATGATATTTCTAAGTATTTCTAAGTCTTTCATTTAGTCATCACATTCATTCAACAATGTATTAGGCAGCTATTGCTGCACAATAAATTACCCCAAAACCTACCAGCTTAAATAACAAGCATTTATTACCACACATAGTTTCCAATGATCAACATATAAGAACATCTTAGCTAGGTGAATCTGACTATCTCTCAGAAAGTTGCAGTCAAGCTACCAGCCTGGTCTGTAGTCTTCTCGAAGCTCAATTTAGTTTACAGAATTTACCTCTAATGTACTCACATAGTTATGGGCAGGCCTTGATTCCTTGACGGTTATTGGTAAGCTCCTGGCCACTTGGGACTCTATAAGCTCCTCACATAGCAGCTGGCTTCCCAGGAGAAGAAAGAACAAAAAAAAGCACCCCAGGTGTCAGTCACAGTACTTTATAATCTACTCTCAGGAGTGAAATACCACCACTTCTGTTATATTCTCTTAATTGCTCAAAGCACCTGTTACATGTAGGAGAGAGCTAACAAAGATGTGGACCACAGGAGACAGCAAGGGCCATCCTGACCTCATAACCACCTGCTACTGGTGAAGCAATGCACTAGGTAGTGACGAGGAAACAGACATAGATCCCTTCATGGACAATCCATTTGAGAAGCAAAATGTACATTAAACAAATAATTGTATCTCTGTTATAAGATTTGTCTGAAAGAATGAGTGCCTGGTGCTATAGGCAAATGTAACACTGAAATTGTTGATGTCTTCACTGAGTAAGAGTCGGTTCAACTACACAGTGTAGGTTAAACAGGAAGAGCTGGGGGAAGAATCCTTAAAGGCAAAATGGAGGATGATGTTTTGAGGATATATGGTATAGAAATGATCCTTGAAGTCGAGAAATTGTAGAAGGTATATGTGCTCATCTTTAGAAAAATACAGGACCGAAAATTTCTTTCATTAAGGACAGAAGTCAGCGTTTGAATAGTACACAGCATGGTAGCTAGATTTTGAAGGCTGAAGAGAGTCTCAAAGCAGCTTCATGTCTGATTTGACTATACTCCTTACACCCAAGGATATGGTGAGGAAATTCCTAGTGCCAATGAATCTGCTAATTTCTTGTTACACACATTAAAGCTCTTGATGTAAGAAATTGTTTAAAATTCTTGTGAAACATTGTTTCGCTAATTACTTCAGTCATAAAACATCAGCTATTGTGAAAATTAATGATGGGTTAAAAGCTGTAACTGTTGTTGTAAATGATTTATAAGTAAGCTTACTAAGCTTTTCCTAAAGGTGTATTATAATCAAAGGCTATGAAAACACAGTTTGCAAATGAGTCACTAAAAGAGTTATTCTATAGTTGTCTTCCTACTGCAGTAGACATGTTTTCATAAGGTAATTTCTAAAACCTTTTTTCACAAAATTAAGATGCTGGGGGAAACAAAAATATAAGAAAATCTCTTCTCTAAATTTGTTTAAGGGATTTTAATTTTAAAGGGAGGTTTTTTTTTTTTTTTAAGTTAACAGATAAGTTCACATAATTAAAATTAAGGACAATGTTGATCATTGAAAGATCAAAATAAACTAAATATAACAAATCATATTTAGGTTTGGGAACAGAAAAATGACTTGATTTTACTAACTTCACAAATCACTTAACAAATTAAGTTCTTTTCTATAATGACATACAGACAGTTGGGCAACTTTTTGCCCTCACTTCCCTCATCTTAGCAATGAAAGATCTGAGTCTCAGATTGTTGTTGTAGGGGAATGTGAAACAGGTGAAGAGGGTCAAGAGATACAAACTTCCAATTATAAAATAAATAAATCATAATGGATGTAAGGTTTAAAAAAGAAAGAAAGTGATGAGGAAGTTAAAGTCCTCCTAGACTCAACCCTCAGTCCTACCTATTCTAGCATCTCTGACATGGAAACATCAGAATTAAAGAAATCATTATACATTTTTCCAAAACTCATTAACAAATTAAAATAGCAATTCTAAATGTCTGAACTACTGAAAAGTCATATAATTGAGGTGTAAGCTCTTAAATTCATGGTTGAGAAATCCAGCCAACAACCATAAGTGAAGTTCCATCTTCAGTTTCAGTTCTGGTTAAGTCATTCCAAGCTAGTTCCAAGCCATTCAAGTTAACTTCACTCAGGCTCCATTATCATGGAGCAGACATAAGCCATCCCCAGTATGCTGAATCCAAAATGCTAACCCATAGAATTAAGAATAAAACAACAATTTTAAAAAGAAAAAACAAATAAACAAAAATCCCAGTGACTCTAAGGAGTGGTTTCATAACCATTCTTTTCACTCAGAATCTTTGATTAAAGTCAAAAACCAAAAAGTAATAGCAAGGGAGAAAGTAACACCTTTGGCTTGTCTGTAGAATGTCCCAGGAGCTAGGCCTCATCTGTCAACTGAGCTTGCTACTTGTGAGTGGAGTAAGGGAGTACAGTTCCCCGCAGTGGAGATGGTACTTGGAACTAGCCCATTTTAGGTTGCTTTTTTAAAGTTTTTCTTAATTGGGCACAGATTTCCAGATACAGTAAACAAGAACCTCAGGGGTAAAATTCCCAGTTCCCACGGATTGGGGTAACCATATTATTATGGTCAAGTGTTCATTCACAGGTGTTGTCTTAGCAGAAGGCAGCTATTTCTATCTACTTTGGGTAATTTACAAAAGTATATATTTCCTATAAACTCACCATATAAATAACTTCCTGTATATAATTTTCAATTATTTCTCATCTTCACAAACTGTGTTCAACCCTCACAATCAACCCTTTTAAACCAACAGTGGAATCATTTCATGGCTTTGTAAACAGTTGGAGTATATCCTGATAGTGGGCAATTTCTTCACAAACTGCATTTCCTATACCAAGCAGTGAATATTTTTAGTGAAGTACTCTTCAGTTATGCTAATCTGATGCATCATTTAAACTCAGCAGTAAATGATAAATGGCATGAAGGAAACAACAATCAAGAAGACTTGAATTTTCACTCAGTTTTGCAGGTCTTTTGGCCAGCTGACACTAACAAGTCATTTCGTCTCTCTGGGTTTTGGTTTATTATGTACAAAATGGTAATATTGATCTCTACTTTTATGCACGGATATTTTAGTATGAGTTGAAAGCAGTACGCATATTAGGGACAGTAAACATCAGCAAATTACCAAACCTTAGAATGACTTAAAACAATGATATTTTTTACATGTAATGTTAGGAATATAAAAATGCAATTTTTTAGAAATAAGGCAAAGTCATCTGGTAATTTTGATAGATTTTGCAAAGTCCAGTTTATTAACGCTACTTTGAAGTTATTCCTACAATAATGAAATTATATTGCCAACTTTGACAGAACATTCCTATTTGGGGATCTCTTCTAGGTATAAAGGAAAAATACTGTCTCCACGTCCCCAGTCTCTGAGATGTTCTCAAACATAGATGCTTACATCGACAACTATAGCTGACACTAAAAGCCCTTCTCTTATTGCTCCCCCTATGACTTCACCCAGGATGGCACCCAGTGTGTACTTTCTGTACCACCATACATCCCATCAATTGCTGAGCATCAATGAGTTATGAAGACCCACACCTTTATACGACCATGGCCTAGGCCTGATAAACATTCCAGAATGCCTGTCTCCCTTGATCCCTGTGTTGTCCTTCCTCAGAGATAACACTTATTATCAACCTGGCAGTTTGCTTCCAAACATGAATCAACCATGTTTGATTCAAGCTGGAATCAAAACTTCGCAAAGAACAACACATTTACTTCTTATATTTTATAGCTAATAGATGTCAACTGAACTTTTTTTTTAAAGCATCACTCTTTTCTCATTTGACTTCACTTATTTCAGACAGATCCTAGTCTCAGTTTTTATTTTACGACATTCCTGACCCATTTTAATGACGAATGGACTTCCATTGTAGGAGTGGATTAAAATTTAAGAAATTGCTCAGAAATAAATATACCTGATATTCTGTTTTTTCACTATTATAAACAACATTTTGACAAGTATCCTTGTTTATGTATATGCATTTATGTAATGTCTGTTTCTTTATGATGAATTTCTGAAGCAGAGTTACTAATTCAAAATGCATGCCCATTTTTAGGTATATCTGTTACAATATAATATTTAACAACATACAGTATAGTAATATGTAATATGTTGCAAACATACTACATATGTTATGTGCTTTTAATCTCCTTTCCATGTACTGCCCTACTCTAAATTTCATTAATCTTTTAAATCTTTGCAAATGTGTTAGTGAAAAGCAGGTTATTTGATTGCTACTGTAGATGTGCACAGTTCAATGTTTCTGACCATTTGTGCTTTTTCTGAATTTGAATTTTTTTTTTGCTCCGTGTTTCTGCTTTTTTTAACTTGAAAGACTTATTGGTCTTTTTTAGAAATATGTCATGGGGCCCTCCCTGGTGGCACAATGGGTTAAGCAATGCACTATGAAACAAATCGCAGCTACTGCAACACAAGTTTGATCCCTGCCTCGGCCAGGGAGGGAACCCACACAGCTCAGCAGACCTCTCCTGTCTCGCCCGCTGCTCCCCTCAGCAATGTATTTCAGTTAAAATCCTGTTCTGCTCCCTACTCTGTCTCTGGTGGATCTGCTCACCCCCCCACACACACCTCTGGTCTATACCCCAGTGTTTGTATGCATAAATAAATAAAATCTTTTAAAAAAAAAGAAATATATGCCATAATTTTTTGAAATTATTTTTAAATTTTGTTTTGTGGTATTTTCTGTATAGAGGTTAAAATTTTGGAGCCAAACAACCAATCTTTACTTTTATGGCTTTTGAATTTTGTCTAAATATTAGTGTTCCTACCAGTGTATATTTGGGAATAAGTAGGATTATAGGGTTAAGGTATTGTTTTATTCTTTGATTTTTTTGTCTTGACTTTGGTTATTTATTTATTTTTGTAATTGTCACTTGTGTCTATATCATATGTCAGACATTTTATTTTTCCTCACTGACTTAAAGGAAGCTTTCTTTTCCACTGATGTATCTCACTACAGTACCAGTTAATATATCATTATATTATAAGCAAGTCTTTCTTTATTATAATTCTTTTCCATCACTCCATGCATTTAATTTTCCCCAAGTAATCCTTCATGAAAACTAAAACTAAATAAACAAATCTTAAAAAAAAAAAAAGGCAACAACAAACAAAACCCTCCACTGGTTTCTCTTAAAAGGGCTTGAACCAGCTTATTGCCCTTAAACCAGTTAGTCTTCAATAACTCAATAAGCAAAAAATGTATACTACACTGTATTATCAGAGAAATGCAACGTAAAACCAACTTGCAATACCATTTTGAAGCTACTCAATAGAAATGCCAGCAAGTCTAGATAAGAAGATAACTCTCACATTGTCATTAACACGGTAAATGAATATAAGCACTTGAGAAAGGAGCTTAGTGTTGCTCAGAAACATGAAAAATACCCATATCACTGCAATACCACTACAGGCATATATTGTACAAAAAAAATGTAATGTATTCATAAAATAAAGTACTATCCAACAGTAAAAATTAACGAACTACAACCACTTAAACAAGTTTCACAACAAAAGTGTGGTAAGGAAATACAGAAAGAAAAGCAAATGGGGAGTAAGGGAGAATGCACCTAGGATAGACATGGGCTTTTAAATTATTGGAAATGTTTTTTATTCTCATTTTAAGCAATGGCAATCTGTGTGTTCACTTTATTTAATCATTCTTTAAAGGTCACATACATTTTAAAGACTTTCTGTATGTGTGTTATATTTCATAATTTTTCCTGAGAAAATAAAAGTAACCAACCCACTACAGTCTTCCCCAAGCATCTCATCAGATGCAAGGCATCTGTTCAAACCACCTTCTTCTTCACACATAGAACCAGACATTTTAATCTAATATAGAAGAACCAATACAAAAATAATTAATGCACAATTCTTGGGTAGTATACATGGTGTAAAGAAAGGCAATTGAAGAAGTCTCAAAGTTCCAAAGAAATGATCTTCTCAACCCATAAATTCTCCATTTGGAGGCACACAAGATATTTGTCAGTATTGTACCTACTCAGTGAAAAGGTTCAGAGGCATGTGGATTCAACTAAATCAATCATTCCATTGTGTAGCTTCTGTGGATTAATTCAGGAATCCAGGAAAGATCTTGGCCTCCACGGAGGCAATTTTGACATCTTAGACCACTTATGTCCATGGCTTTGACCAGACAGAATAAATCAAAATGTTTTTCAATATAGAGGAATAAAAGTCATGGGTGTTATCTTATTTGAGATTCTTCATTACAAACAACAAAATCTGCTTCCATTTATAAAACAGAAACAGTTTATGAAAACAATATTGAACATCTCACAAAGACACAGGGAGGAGTGGAAAGCCATATCCAAACTATGCTTCCAGGAACAATGTCCAAGACCCTGCAGCAGAGCTGACCTGGTGAAGAGTCAAGGGCCACCACTATGGCAATCCATCAAACTATTTCTGGGACAGAAACTCAGACTGGCAGTCATGGCCAATCCAAAAGCTGGAGACCGCTGCTGTCACCATACTGGAGGCCCGATGGCACTTTCTTCTCAAGTTAGTCCCAAATTAAGATTTCACATTCAGTGTATCCAACTGATGAAACCTAAGCAAAGCTGAGAATGAATTTTCTGGGTTCTACCAATGTAGGGGTTAGCCAGAAGTCATGGACAAATGTCTAGTTCATGGTAGAAATCCATGCTCTTTTGCTTAAAAAACTTTCTGTCTGGTATAACTTATGGAATAACAAAAATTCAGTTACTGCCAATTTCTAAGTACATGATTGATGATATTTTTAACTCTCCAGAAAAAGCATGAAATTTCACCATCTGTTTTGCTCTTTTGTCCCTTGTGGGCAATAAATTTCACAGAGTCCCCATGATTCAGAGGTGGGGTCTTTTCTGAGTCTACATGCATATTTCATTTATTCATCTATTTTTCATATCACTTAGAAGAGGTTTAGAAACCCAGAAATGCCCAATACAACCACTTTGAGGGAAATGGAGTATGAAGGTGCCGAAAATCCACCTTTAGGTGATTTTAAAATCCTATAGTCTGTAGATGAGGGCTGGTGGAGAAGGATCACAGACTGGAGAGAATGCCAACTTCATGGCCAGTCGCCATGCAGTTCCTTCATAAGCTGCTGCATTTTGAAGATCTCTAGAAAGGATTTCTGCTGCATTGAAGAGGGACTTAAGAATGTGACAGGCAAGCTCCTTTTTTTCCTATCCTCATTAGTAATTTGAGAGATTTTCTTTCTACAAGGGGACCTATAGCTTCAGAGGATACCATCTCTGCTCATCTGGAATTTATTTTTACTTAGGAACTGAAGATACCTGGTGGGAGTAAAGGGGAAAGTGACAGGCAGAAGAGAGGGCAAACTAGTGGAATTTTTTTCCTGCTTAAAATGATTTGAAGCAATTTTCCTCATTTTTAGTAGATTATTATCATTATTACTTTTTTTACCTTAGAAATGGGAGTTCAGAGATTATCATCCACCCAAGTTTTTAAAACACTTTAAACATAATAGGGCCTCAGACACGCAGGAAAATTTGGTTTTATTTTAATTTTCAAAGCACTTAGAGCAAATGTTTTGCATTTTGTGGGCTCTCTAGTGTGTGATCTATGGGAATGGTTGGATCAGGAACTTAAATTGGTGGCTGAGGTACTAGGAGGATGAGTCTTCAGATGTAGGACATGGCACCTGGGACTCACAAGATTAGGTTTGGACTGCATGGAATCAGAAAGAGTGATGGAAATTAGGCTCTTGAAAGAATATATGGTATCCTGCTGCTCATTTTCCTAAAAGGGACTCTCTTCCTCTCGATTTTTTAAAACATCAGGAAAGAATGCTTCTGTTTTGTAGAAGACAAAGGGAAGAAGAGCTATTTGCTTAAAACACTGGAACCCCCTCTTATGCTGCTAAAAATATACCAAGTCCTTCATGTTCCAGACAGAAATGAGAAAATGTGTTACTCAAAGAAGTCATCCATGAAATATGTGCTGCGAGTCAGTAGAAGCTCCTGCTCTTGAGACTTTTAAGAGAAGGCAACTGCCAAATAAACAAAAAACTAATGAGTGTAACATAGAGTTCAAAAATATATCCTTAAATATATGGAAATTTAATATGTGATAAAACCACCATTCCAATTCACTGGGAAAGGATGGATGTTTTTTTCCATCAATTTAGTTGATCCAACTGCCTATCCATCTGGAAGAAATAAAAGCAAACCCCTTCCTCACACTATATGTAAACAAAAATAACAGCTGAGCTAAAGATCTAATATATTGAATATAAAAATAGAAGAAAGAAGTATAGAATGAAACACACATAATTTAAGAGTGGGTGAAAAATATCTTAAATAACAAAACACTGAACATCACAAAATTTAACCAATGTACATTAAAATGAAAAACTGTTTAACAAAGATATCATAAATAATTTATGAAATGATAGGCTGGGAGAAATTGTCACCCATATAGTCAAAAACCCTTATATAGTAAAAGCTGTAATATATTGATAAGCAAAAATAAAAAATGACAGAAGCATGCATAATACAGATAGTAAGTAAACAAATACTGCTCAGTATTACTCTAGTTTTAGAAATTAAAACAAAAATCAAATACAATTTTTTACAAGCTATACCTTTTTTTTATTTTTACTGTATAAGATTTTTTTCCAAGGATGGAAGCACATAAGGAAGGAAGGGGGGTGCGGTGGAAAGACATGGATATACACCCAAACATTAAATTAACTATCTTGGGATTATGGGGAAACATTCAGAAGATAAAAAATTTAATTTTACTTTTCACACATCTTTGCAGTGTTTTATTTGTCCTAATGAAGATTTATTACTTCTATGTTTTGTTTTGTTTGTTTTTTTTTTAAATCCAACAAGTCACTATCTTAAAAGTGAATGAGTGATTGTGATAAATTTAGACAAAAAGTCAAAGGACCTCTTTCAGGTTCTGGTCTGATGAATCGGTCAACTCTGTTAAACCATTAATTGAGAGATAATTTCATTGACAATAAGCAACTATTCTCATAGTAAATTATTATTTATTTAAACAGAAGGTAAATATCAGTCTAAAAACTAAGGTTCAAGATACATTATTTAATTTCTTTCATATCATAGTAATTTGACTCTGTATTCTTCCAGGACATGATACTGAGGGAACATTCTAGTCCAGTCATAACTGAACCCTATCCTCACCCAAAATTCCACCAAACACATGTAAAATAACAAGGCTGCCAAATCTGTAACTAGGTGTGGGAGGAAAGGCCTGGACTTAGGGGTAAAATCTGATCTTGCACCTTCCAAATTATTTTTCTATAAATCTCTAAGCATTGGTTTCCTGATCAATAGAATAAATTTGTCCTGCACAACTCAGATGTCATGGGGTCATGGCCTTTAACTCAAATTTTAGTGCCTTTGCGATCCTGTTAATATGACTTACATAGAAGATCAAATTTATCTATGACCTGGTGAATAACTGTCAACTGGACTTTATGAATAAGGCCAAATCATTGAGAGAATGATGTCTTTACAATTAAGAAATCTTGGAGAACCAGGAAGAGGTGAAGGAAGGGGTGATCTGGAATTAAGCCTCTGAAAATTAAAATCATCAGAAGCCTCTGCTGATCTTTGGACTTAAGATCTCTTCACACCAAGACGAGTGGTACCTCCAACAATACTGTTGCATGGAATGGCTTATACTTTCAAAAGAAAAAAGTATAAAAGGTCTTAATTGCTTTACTTGTCACAGAAATTCTTGCAGAATGACTCAAGATGTCATTTAAAATTTATTGCATAGCTCTTTAGAGATATGTTTATCATTCAAATTCTTCTCCCCAATGTCTCAGGAAATAAGATGATTTACAAAATGTTCACTGAATGTCTGTAATATCAGTAGTTGTGTTTAAATTTCTCCGGACTTAGTGAGAATTTCCTGAACTATGGAATAGTGAATAGTGCGTTGTCAATGCTATAGAAGGGTTACATGCTGTTTAGAAAATAAGAGATCTGATTTTACCTAAATTGGCCAAACTAGCTGTGCACATTGGACTCCCTAGATCTTTGTTTACCTTTGGTAAATAAAGCAATTCTACAACCTGGGATTTAGGTCAATATTTTCTGCTATCACATGATAAAAGAAGGTGCTAGTCAGTGAAATTTTGCTTTTGAAATGATTGTTAGATGTTGTTTGTGTGTCTGGATAGCTAGAAATTTCTACATATCATAGCTTGACTTCAGTATCTCTAAAATGTAATTATGTATTGTACTTGGTAAGAGAGTGGGGCTATGAAAGTGGAATTAAACAATTATACTAGTGATTCACATTTGTCTTAATTTTATTAGTAATGACTAATCATGAAAATAACCAAAACATGCTTATGTTAAATAGAAATTCTAACTTACTAGTTATAACTTTACTTCAAACTTCCTCACCATTTGTTACCCTCTAATACAAAGGTCAGTCAACTCTTTCCTGTTATCCAAATCCAACATGCCACCTGTTTTTGCAGACAGCTTTATTGGAATAGTCACACCCATTTCTTAAATATTCCTACAACTGCATGTTACATCAGCAAATGAGTAAAAAATAGAGATCATAAAAGCCCACAAAACCTAAAATATTTACTATCTGGTCCTTTACAAAACAAAAATAAATTGCTAACCCCCATACAAATATATTGCTCATCTTTCTTGGAAGACTTTGCTCTATAAAGAAAAGCTCCCATTCATTGGGTTGACATTTAGGGATGGATTAATTTAGCCAAATGACTTTCTATTTTTCTCTTCATGAAGATTTTATTTCAATCAATTTAGCCCAGTTCCTATTCTATTTCCTACAAACCAAGTGTTCTCCCTCCCTGACACATCATATAGCTAGTACTGTGGCCTTAGTTAATTCACAAGGATTTTCCCTATACTCTTACCTGTCAAAGTGTGGTCCATGAACCAGCAGTACTGACATCATCTGGGCACCTGCCAGAATTGTTGAATCTCACTCCCCAACTCAGACCAAGTGAATCAGCATCAGTACTTCAACAAAAGGAGTACAAAATCTGTACTCCTCAAGATTTTAAACACTGTTCTAGAGCACTGCTGTACAACAGAACTTTCTGGGATGAAGGATTTATTCTCACTCCATAATATCAGTATGAGCACCACTAGCCATATGTGACTACTGAGCAATTAAATTGTGGCCAGTACAACTTAGAGACTCCCAATTTTTATTGAATGTTATTTCATTTAAGTTAATTGAAGTTTATAAAGCCAAATCAGCTGATGACTCAAATATAGAAATGTAATGCTCTGGACGGTGTCCTCAGAAAAGGGTCCCAGGTAGAATACATGTAGCTCATTCCCAAAAGTCTCCTAAGTTACTCAGAGCTTTCCAGATTGGTCTGATACTTTATGGGACATCCAGAAGGGTTCCTTTAGGGTTTTGGCTAAAAGTATCCAGCAAAGCCTAAGATAGGCAAGAACATTGATTACAGTGGAGAACTCAAGGACCAAATCCTCTAAGGGTTACTATTGGTCTCAGGCAGTAGTAAAATATAGGAAGGATCATGTCTGAGGATCTATTCCAGGAGGGTGGTAGGGAGAGGTAACACTTCCCATTTAACTGGTATATCCAACAGAGGGAACAAGCGTATAAGGCAAAGTCTTGAAGGCACAGGCCTGAATTTCCCCTTCCTAATTACAAAGGTCTATGGACCAGAAGGCCCCATCTACAAATGCCTTCAGAGACCACCTTATGCAATATTTGTATACATAATTGCTGTTGCTAAAGCCAGTAGAGGGCAAGGAACTTGCACAAGGTCGTCTTTTCATAATCTCACACGATACAGTATTTTCACCAGGAAATAGAGCAAAGATCCTGCCATCCTGTCTGGCTCAGAGTCCATATCCTCACTGAGGCTAGCACCCTCACTTCATCCCCACTGCTTAAGTACATTCTCTGAAAGTTGCTTCCGAAGAAAGATAATGCATGCTCTGAGGTGCCGATTGTTTTCTTCCTTGGCTCAAACTAGTTTTCCCGGAAGAGTTCTACCTGTTAAGAGTTCTACCATGTATTCATTTCCTAGGGCAATCATAACAAATTACCACAAGGTCCTTGGCTCATAACAGAAATTTGTTCTTTCCTTTTTCTGCAGGCCCAAAGTCCAAAATCAAGGATCATACTTTCTCTGAAGTTCTACAAGAGAATCTGAAGTTCTATAGGCCCAAAGTCCAAAATCAAGGGTCATACTTTCTCTGAAGTTCTACAAGGGTCATACTTTCTCTGAAGTTCTACAAGAGAATCCTCTGAAGTTCTACAATAGAATCAAGTAGTTTCTCACTTGAGGTCACAAGTCCAACCTCTGCCATCTTCTCATGACCTTCTTCCCATGTTTCTATTTTTTATATTTCTTAAAGGATATCTGCTGTCATTGAACTTAGGACCACCTTAATCCAAGATGATCTCAAATGGAGATCCTAACTCTATTTATATCTCCATTTCCAATCAAATTCACAACCATAGTTATTAGAGCTTAGGATTCGGACATGTTTTTTGAGAGCCACTATTCAACCCATTATACTTAGTGTAAAACCTCACTGCCTTCTCTTCTATGGGTTTCACTATTATTCTCTCCTGAAGCAAGGGTCTCCAGGATGTAGAATGTACCATGGACAGGACAATGGCTTATAGAAAGGGCCACCTTTGTATAAGAACTCACTTCCATTGATTGACCCATCAGCTTCATCTCTGTTCTATGCTCCTCCTCACTCAGCATGCTCCTATAGCCACCAAAAAAAAAAAAAAAAAAGGCTCCTATTCAGCAATATATTAGATATTTTCCCAATATATCCCACCTATACTACCTCCAATGAAATAGAATCCCCAGCCCCTAGAAAAGGGGTAGGTCTAGCTAAGGCATATAGGTTGTGATTGGTCAAACTTTAACACTAAGCCTGGGGCAATATCCATAATCTAGGTTGAACCAATCAGCATATTTTCGTTGGGCCTTTGTAATTTAACAAATTGGCATTATGATATATAATAACTGCTTGTAAGTTCTGTCAATAAAAATTATTCTTCTCTCTCTAGAGCCTGATCATTTGTAGATGTGTTGATACAGGAGGAACAGGAGAACAGAGAGGAGGAACAAGAGAAACAGAGAGAATCAAAGAAAATACCCAGCAGTGACAGTAATGGTAAACGCATAACAGTTAATATGGCCCACTTTGGGGGAAGAAAACAAATGTCAGAATAAAATGGTTTGAAAGTTTTGTTTTCTATAAAGTTAAAATGCCTTTAGAGAAAACTGTCATTGTTTTGTGGCCTGTTTGCAAAGTTCACATAGAGGGAAGAGGACCAAGGGGCTCAATACTTCAGTGCTAGCTTTGGCAATGTGACATTATGTAATCAAGCAGATACATTAAGCTCTCTATCATGGCAAACCTATAGAATGTCAGAGAATTTGCAAACCTTCAAAAATCCCCTTTTAGCCTTACCACTGTCACTGAATTTCATTTTCCTATTTTTTCTCAATAGTTTTGAGTACCTTTCTATGAATATTCTCTGACTTCACTACAAGTCTTAAGAAATGAAAATTGATAGGAAATGCACAGACTTAAAAATCATAAAGATATGGGTTCAAATCTTAGCCTTAATATCAAGTCTTGATAAGCAAAGTTAGAATAGCAAAATCTACCTACTGAAGTGATCAGGAAAATGTAATGAAAAAGCATTAGTAGGTAGTTCTCAACTTGGGTTCTCATTAACATAATGAGCATCTTTTAGAATATAAGAATGTGTAGGCCCTGCCTTAGTCATTTGATTCCAACTCCATGAGAATAGTACCTGAGCATCACTATTTTTTAAAAACCTCAACTTTTAGAACCTTTAATCACCCAGTGCAAACTAAGGGCCCAGTCTTTAAATCACTATTAATGTGAGGATTTTAGGAGGAAATAAGTATGTGTGCACATACTAATTATCTCCTAATTAGCTAAACTACATTGAGGAAGTTGGCTACTAGGGCTAACCAACCAAAGAAGCTGTTAGTAACTTATCCCATCCAATTGTTCTGTTAGAAGATGGTGGCAAACAGTAATTTCAATTGACATTGAAATTGATGATGTCATTTCTATTTGTTCCAGTTTAATTCCTTTGAAACTATATCAGGAAATTTGGTCATTAGGACACATTTCTGATTAAAGGATACTAATATGGGATTAAACCTCTATGGACAAATCATTTCCACTGAGCTATATTTCTTTGCTAAATGTGGGATCCTCCTAACACACCAAGATGGTCCATTTAAAACTTCAGGCAACTTGAAATAAGATGGATTTCTACTGAATGGGCTATGCTAAAAACAGTTGGAGCACCCAGGTTCAAGAGCAAATAAAAGTGTCATACTGTTTTCCCCCTCCCCACATAGTCTTAGGCATACTATCAACCAGTAGTAAATGCAGTACAGACCTGAGAGGGTACTGGTGCATTTTAGCATGGAAGCTCACAGCCAGAACTGCAATCTGAACCTCAGGCCTGCCAGTTCAGCAAGGTACCTCAAGGGCATAAATGACACAAATGAAATAGCTCTTCCTCTGATTATAAAAAGGAATTAAAATTAAATCCAATCTTTCAGAAACCTCTTTAATATACTATGCATTGAGAGTATCGAGTTTTAGATGTTGCTAAGGTTTTGTTCTCTCCCTTTCTCATTTTTACTAAGTCAATAGCTCTTTCTTTTTAACACCCTCTGTCACTGTCTTCAGAAATGTGGAGTGTCTGCTGCTTTGGCAAGCCATGATTCCAACAGCAAAGCATGGGCTTATGGCTCCCCCAGGCCCTGCACACCAGATGTGAGCCACAAAATGCTGTTTTTTGAATCTTGAGATTTTTTTAATGAAATTCAAAAGTAGAAAAGAAGTTATTGCTAGCAGTATTCATTCATATTCTCCTAACAGCTAATCAGTATAAATACATATAGAATCACTTAACTCAAGTGAAGAAACATTCTTTTTCATAAATCAATCTATTGTCAACATCAAGGGAAATACAACACCAGAGTTTGAATTCTCTAAAACAAATAGTTTTATAATTTCAGTTGCTAGGATAAGACTGTTTTTATAATTGTTCATTATCTCAAAGCACTTTGCAAATTATTTTACAGCTTTCTTAGTGAATAGATTTGATTAAAAACTCACTGTCATGATAAACACTTGTGTTATTCTCACATTTATTTACTGAAGGTGTGAGCAGCAAATTACTTAACCGAAACCCCTGTTTCTCTATAAACACTGCCCATGCCTTGACCTTTATCCCAGTGCTTGTAAAATGATTCCATTCTATTCACATGAACAGTACATTAACTGCAGAAGGAAGAAAAGGAAAAAGCAGAGAGAGAAGGAAAAAGGGAGGGAACATCCTAAATTTTCTCAGTAATCTCCTTCAATTTAAACTTGCCAAATGTTTCTAATCTTTTTTAAAAATATTTATTTATTTATGCATATAAGAGTTGGGATATAGGCCAGAGGTGTGTAGGGGGTGGGGTGAGAGGATTCACCAGACACAGAGCGGGGACCAGAACAGGCAGATCTACTGAAACACACTGCCAAGAGCAGCAGCAGGCAAGGCAGGAGAGGTTTGCTGTGCTATGTGGGTCCCCTCCCTGGCTGTGCTGCAGTGGCTGCAGTTTGCTTCACAGTGTGTTGCTTAACCCACTGTGCCACCAGGGAGCTTGTAGTCAATTGAATTGATAGCTTTTCAGAAAACATCGCTCCTTACATCACTTCCCATAGATATTTTCTCTCTTTGGCCCCTACCTGATATCATATCTCAGTATTTTATTCTACCTCTCTCTCACATTTTAGTTTTTTTGCTGTCTCTTTCTGGACTTTGATCCAATACCATACACTACTAAATCTCTTATCTCCATTACTTACTACCAGTAAGTGTCATAATTAATAGGTAAACATAATCTCAAGATGTTCCAGTTAACAATGCTCTATCAGCCTTTGCCATGAATTTCTGAGTTCTTCAAGACAAATTCTCAATATTAAAAGATTCAACACCACAATAGCTTGCAGTCATTCTAATACAAAGGTCAACAATCATCTTATATAATTAGAGGGTGAAAAACTCAATATATTTAAACATAAACAGATATTTAAAAAAAATTTATTGTGTGTTTATAATGACCAGGCACAGTACTAAGGGGGTAGGAAAAGTGATGAATAAGAAAGACCAAAACCTACTCTCATGAAGTTAACAACTAAGTGTAGGAGATAGACTTTATTTAGGAATAGAATATTATTGCTTAATTAAGTCACAAGACTAGAGAGAAATAGTTGGAAAGTGACACAGTGCTGTGAGAGTATATAATTGGATTGTCTAACCTAATCTGGGAACCTGGGAAGTTGCTCTTAAAATTTGACAGTTAGGCTTAGTCCTGAATGATGAGGGGCCAAGTAAAGAAGGAGAGAAGTGTTACAAATTAAGAAACTAGCAAGCCCCATGGTCCTGAATTGGGGAAGCTTACTAAGTAAAAGAGATATCAAGAAAGTCAGAGCATATGGAGTAAGTTGAATAGGATGCAAATTGTGGACATAGGCAGAATCAAATCTAAAGGGCCCTCAGTGCGTAGCCAATGAAGGATTTTAAGTAGAGAAGCAAGATGACTAGACTTGCAATTTAGGAACATTGGCTGCACTGGGAAACATAAACTAGTGGGTGCCAGAAGCATGAATAGAAAGAGTGAGACCAGTAAATATGCTAGTGGAATTTATAAAATAGGTGATGATGATGAATGTGGAAACAGAAATGGAGGGATTCAAGATATATTTAGGATACCCAAATACACAAATAGAAAATGTTTGATTCCACTGATCCTGCTTCCTAAATATGTCCCAAATTTATATCTGATATATATATTCTAAATCTTCTAATTATAGAGAGAATGTGTGTGTGCACATGTGTGTGCATGCATACGTGTATGGGGGGTGGTGTATGAGAGAGCGAGAAAGAGAGAGAGAAGTCAATAAGGTATTTAAAACTTTGCACTACACCATGATAACAAGCTCCATATCAGCTCCAGAGGTCTATTTTAAGAAGGAATCTGATGAGTAAGTGGTTAGACATGGGGTGGTTAAGTACAACCCCATCACTAACATTGGAGAAAATAACTTGCAGAGTACATTATATTGACCACTTTAGTATTACATTTGTGTGGAAGGAACAACCATATAAATAAATATGCAATAAATCTTCTCTAACATGACTGAAAATGAAGAACTCTTTTATAAAAGACGTATAAAATATGAATTACTAGTTTTCAAGAAATGAACACTTGCCAAAATTTTGGAACTTAAGTGCTCCTGGGAAGTAGACCACAAAGATAACCTCTGGAAAAATTACTCTGAACATCTTCTTCATCTGTTGTTGCCTGGGGGAAATAGGACCTATTTTAAAGAAGTCTTCTTACTTAAATAATGTTATGTTAAAAATTAAAGTTTCTGCCATAGAAAGAATATAAAAGAAGTAGTAGCTAAGAATTTTACCTGAGAACCATTGCTGTGAATATTAATTATGGTATTATAATTTTTCAGGCTGGCAGTTTCCAGTTGACTACATACTAGATAACCCAGCCTTTACCATATGCAAATTTTAATCCTGATATCTGGGAATGACTAACTTTGGGAAACTATAATGCTGACTGTTTGAAATTAAGTTTGTGGTACATTATTGTAATCTATATACATCTCCACATTCTCCTAAAGAATCCTGAGAATTCTGATTTCCATCTTTGCATTTTCAGTCATTGTCAAAAGTTAGCAAACATTACCAATTTAGGGACCCTGTAGAAAGCTAAAAAAGCTTCCACAAAAAATTATGGTACTGAACATGTTTTTTTTTAAAAGATGTAGCAGGTCTGAACAAAGATTTTTCAGAACTCATTACTATATATAATAAAGAACATGTATGTACATAATTCACATATTACTACTATGCTTATATATTCAAGATTACAGCTCATAACAGCTTTAAATAGCTGAGGCATAGAGTATACCCATGTATTTTACACACACACACAATTATTAAACTGATTAACTCATATAATTATTAAATTTAGTGTATTATTTCATGTATTTTATTGTTAAAAACAAAACAATCACTTAAAAAATACATTTTTAAATAGGAAAATGCACAGATTTGTGGGTATCCTTAAAAACAAGTTTCTATTATATTATTTCTTCATGCTTTACTATAAAACATTGATTCCTGTTCCTCTGACTATAGGCAGCAAATATAATGAAGTTTAATATCTGATTTTTTAAAGAGAAAAAGTAGACCTAGTGTTTTTTATGGGAATAAATAATTTTAAATAAAATCATTCACTAGGTGAATATTATACAACAAAATAATAAACTCTTTTTTTAATATAAGCTATTTCCATGAAACATAAAATCTGGAGTCTCCCTGTCATGTTAGCAAACTTCCCCTCCCCTACTCTGATCTACCCAACCCTTGGCTGCCCAAACCTATTTTCTCCCAACACTCCACCAGGAATTCCCCCATAGTCATCAAAACCCTATGTGCCATTTTCCTAAGACTCTGGCCAGGCTGGTAATGGTTATTAATCAGGTAAATATGTTTGTTATGATTTATCAACCAGAAATTTGTGTCTTCCAATTAAAATTGAAGGATTAATATCTGTGATGTGATACTTAAAATCGTCATATTATTCCTGTATTTACAATTTAAATGAGTACTCACAGATACATCATACATTATGGGACTGTCCTGGCAGGAGGCTGAGCATCACCTTAGCAGTGGATATCTGAGAGGATATCTGAGACAGAGAAGCAGTTCCTTGAAGGCTATGAGTCCTGGAGTTTCTGGTTACCATTTCACAAGTCTCCTAAAAGATGGATAATTAGTATGAAAAAAGCACTGAATATTGGCCAATTAGTGGACACCAGTAAGAGAGAAAATTTGGTGGGAGGATAATAAGAATATTTTATAATTCTAAGGACTTCTAATCAGAAAAGAAATGTACATTGTCACACTCCTCTTTAAGGGTTCAAGCACAGACAAAAATGACCCTCTGACCCAGGAGGTTATGAATTTCTCTCCTTTGGGTGGGAGATACGATTAACAGTAACTGTCCTGCCCTCAGGGATTAGTAAAGTCTAAGAGAGTCCACTTCTAGTTAGTAATTAGAACTATTAGCTAGGTTTCTTTTTTTAATTTATATATATTTTTTACATCATTATTCATTTGTGTACAATGTATGTTTGTATATTTCCCATAAAATTGCCACCACCAACTTTTTTATATTTGTGCATCATTTATTTTTTTCATCGCTTCCTTTGGTGTCAGCTTGTCAGCTATTAGATCTCACTTGCTTCCCACCCATTCTTAATTTGCTGTTGCTAATCATCTGTGGGCTGAAAAAAACATATGGCCAAGTTTGAAAGAATTGTGTACAAACAAAGTAAACAGGCTCTGCATGTGAGGTCTCTTCTTATAAATGGAAACCTTGGACTTCGTGTCATATATCTGGGGATTCAGGGATCTTACTAACCCTCTAAAGCTAGAGAATCTATTCAACAGGCAAAGTAAGACACCAGAAAGGACAGTTGATTTTCACCTATACATTCAGAAACCATGAGGGAAGCTGTAGCTTAGCTTCTCCAAGTGTCTATGCAGTGCAAATAGCTTAATATGTGAATCACTGATCTCTGAGTGTGAATTCAGATTCTACTACTAGCAATTAATAATAATCACATGGGAGCACCTTAGCCTATAGGACCTTACTCTTTTCATCTGTAAAACAGAAAACAAGACTGACTTTGCAGGGTTGTAGAAACTAAATAAGCCAATATTTATCCAGCACCTGGCATGTCCAGGTGTACAGGAATTTTTAGTTCCCTTTCCATATCAACTTTACCTTTTCTTCAACTCTTGATACTACAATGCATGTGGTATATTAATAAACTAAAGTCTTTTAAAAGGATGATAAACCAGGTCATTTCAGAAGCATTTCAAAGATCTATTTGTTTTGTATAAGCAAAAACAGCAAAGAAATGTTTTCCCTAAAAGCTTGAAGGAAAATCTTTTGGCAGAAAAGAAAGGAATTCCTCCTCTTTATTTCAGGATTATTTTAGATTCTAACCTAAGTGATCTATCTGCCATGCTCTCAGAGAGGTAATCTCTGTTGCTCACCTCGGTCACTGCATCCAACACCATACTGGTTTCTCTGACGCTATTCTTATTTGTCTCCAGTTCATTCTCCATAATGCATTCAAATGCCTTTGTAAAAATGCAAAAATGGCTGTGTCCTACCGCTGTTTAAAATTTTCCAGGCCCTCTATGACCAAAGTCAAGATCCTTGACACAAGAGACGTTTAGTGACTGTCATCCAACCTCATTTCCCAGTGCTTCCCGCGGATCCCTCCTGCCTGCAGCCCCCACACTTACACGGACTTCACATTCACCAACACCAACCATGTGAATTTTCCCAGAGAGACTTATCTGTCTCACTGTTTTCATGCCTTTCTGTCTAGAACATCCTCTAATTTACTCATGAGGTGAGATGCTGAAAATCGAATCATCATCTCGCAGAAGGCTTCCTGTCCTGTCCTCTACCCCACCTTCCACCCACAGAATTAATCATTCCTCAGCCTTACTTCTCTAGCTCTACCATCACTAGTATATCACCCCTTAAGCAGGAGTTACCCTACATGCTCTACCCCTTCCTCCAGTCCAGTAGAGAGCAAGGGTCACCATGTCAACACCATAACCCTTAAACCTTAAGCACAGATTGAGCTGCCAGTAGTCTTCTACCTTGAGGATTATCTTCAGGTTATTAAGGTAATATAAAACTGAGCTACTAAGGTCCTTTAATTTAGAAATGCTACCAAATAAACTGGAAAGATTAGGAAAGTGTAGTGCTTCTAAAATTGAATGGGCACAAGAATGACTTAAAAATCTTGTTTAAAATGCAGATTCTAGCTCAGCGGTTCTGGCATTTCTAATGAGCTCACTCACTCCCAGATGACCCTGATGCTGCAGGTCCATAGCCTATCTTGAGCTACCAGGATTTATAGATGATCAAGTTTAGCTGGGTTTGAGGATTGGGTATAGGATAAAATTAAAGCAGAAAAATATGCATGTCAACATGCTGAAAATCTAAGAATTCTCTCTCAAAAACATCAGTTCAATTATGATATCCATGATGAAGAGATGGAAACTGATTTGAAAAACTGGTATTTTAATGTAATATTTCAGGGATCCAAATATTGAGTAACAAAGAAAATTTAAAATATGTATATGTTCTGTAAACTTATTAATAAAAGCTCTTCTGAATGACTGATATCCTCATTTTTTTTCTGGTAGTTGATAGACTATATGTAGAGACAGAAGTTCAAAAAGTTGAGGTGGGGGAAGTTACTAAGTGATAATTTCCAACTGTTAAAGCTTTGGATTTGATAAGAAAAAATTTAAGTGAATTAGTATTTTTTAAAAAGAACTGTTTCTCCTCTAGAGGTTTCTATGGTTTCTTTTAATAATTACGCTATTAATAAATACACAAAAACGGGTCTTGAAACACAATGAACATTAATTGGGAGAAGAGTAACAGAAAGGTTCAATAATTTAAAAATTGATAAACTAGTTTATACATGGGGTCAATGACTCATAAATAGAAATTCTGTGTAAAATACTATTCATTCATGCTTACAGGTAGTTCTAGATCTCTGTCTTGAAAAATTCTTGCTTAGGTGCAAAGAGAGAAATCTGTAGCAGAGGGAGTATATTACTTATCAGGATGGAAGGATGTTGAGCTTATGAAACCATTCAGAGTGCAGAAGCCCATTCCCATAAGAAACCAGAGGACTTCCTGGTGGTTGAGCACAGGTTGAGTGCTGCACTATGAAGCACCCAACACTAGTTCAAGGGAACCCACATGGCACGGCAGACCTCTCCTGCCTTGCCCACTGCTCCCCTCAGCAGTGTATTTCAATCAGTCTGCCTGTTCTGCACCCCACTCTGTCACTGGTGAATCCTCTCACCCTCTCACCTCTCGCAACTCTGGCCTGTACCCCAGCTCAGGAAGGAAGGAAGGAAGGAAGGAAGGAAGGAAGGAAGGAAGGAAGGAAGGAAGGAAGGAAGGAAGGAAGGAAGGAAGGAAGGAAGGAAGGAAGGAA
>JAGFMF010010467.1:0-11091 GCA_019455555.1 Galemys pyrenaicus
GAGAGTTCCTTTTTCTCCACATCCCCGCCAACATTTGTTGTTGCTACTTTTTTTGATATGTGCCATTCTCATTGGGGTGAGGTGGTATCTCATAGTGGTGAGAAAACCTGTTTAATAGCCAAGTAGAGAAAATGACTAAATTGGAAGCCTCTTCCTTAAATCCAAAATAAGGTGACACTCAAAAATAAATCCAATCAATTTAACAGTGAAAAAAAAAAGAAAAAAGTCCAATCTGTCTGTCACTATAGAGTTATCCCCTTTTACTTGACATGCCTCCTTTCCCCCTTTCCCTTCTGGCAATCACTAATTTGTCTTATATTGTAAAATATTATTTTTGTTTTATTTAGTTGATCTATTTTTTCTCGATATAGATATAGATATAGATTTTGTCATATGAGTGAAATAGTATCGTGTTTGCCTTGCTTGGTCTGACTTATTTCACTAAGCATGTTCCTCTAGGTTCATGAATGTTGTTGAAAATGGCAAGGTTGCATATTTTATATAGTTAAGTGGGATGACATTGTACACATAGGCAATATATTCTTTTATTTGTATAACTTTTATATAATTGTACATTTTTAAACTTTTGCTGTCTTTTCTCAGGTATAGTCCCCATAGAGTTTCCACTACCAATTCATCTGTGCACCGTCACCACAGTCCCATGTGATATTCCCTCCCTCTTTCTTTTTTGTATAGATCCCTAGGACCTAGGGTAATTGCTGGGTCATATGGTAGCTCCATATTTTGTAGTCTGAGGAACCTCCATACAGCTTTCCATTGTGGTTGGACCAGTTTGCATTCCCACCAGAGGTGTAGGAGAGTTTCTTTTTCAGTACATCCTTGACAACATTTGTTGTTGCTAGTTCTTTTGTTGCTAGTTTTTTGTTGTTAATATGTGCCATTCTTACTGGTGTAAGGTGGTATCTCATTATAGTTTTAATTTACATTTCCCTGATTATGACGGATGATGAACATTTTTTCATATACCTGTTAGCTATTTGCATTTCCTCTTTGGAGAAGTGTCTTTTAAGTTCTTCTGCCCATTTTTAGGCTGGATTGTCTATTTTGTTTTGTTGAATCACTTCAGTTCTTTGTGGATCTTTGTGATCAGTCCCTTATCAGTTGTATGGTGTGCAAAAATTTTCTCCCAATCAGTAGGGTGTCTCTTATTTTTGGTTAATGTCTCTTTTGCTGTACAGAAGCTTTTCAGTTTGATGTAATCCTAGCTGTTTATCTTCTCCTTCACTTACTTTGCTTTGGTGGATGAGTATTTAAAGATGTTCCAGAGATGTATGTCTTGTAGATTTTACATTTATTCTCTATATTTTATGGTTTCAGGGTCTTTTATCCAGCTTGAGTTGACTTTTGTGCATGGTGTGAGGTAGTGAACTAGTCTCACTCTTTTGTTTATGGTGGCCCGGTTATCCCAGCACCATTTATTGAACAAACTGTCCTTGTCCCATTGTAAATTATTTGCTCTTTTTTTGAAGATTAGCTGTCCATATATGTGTGGTTTTATATCTGGTCTTTATATTCAGTTCTATTGGTCCGTATGTCTGTTTGTCTTCCAGTACCATACTGTTTTCATTATGATTTTGTGGTATAGTTTGAAGTCTGGGTGTGTGATACCACCATTCTCCTTTGTTTTATTTAGGAGAAATTTGGTATTTGAGGGTTTTTGTGGCTCCATATAAATTTCATTGATATCTTTTTTATTTGTTTGAAGAATGTTATTGAGATTTTTATTGGAATAGCATTGAATCTGTAAATTCTTGAGAGTGGTGTGTTGAAATCTCCTACTACATATGTATTTTCTCAAATGTGTGTTTTTGGAGATGATAATAATTGTCTGAGATATTTGGTGCGCCTTCATTTGGTGAGTATATGTCAATGAGTGTCGTATCTTCTTGAGGAGTTTCCCTTAATCATAATGTAGTGACTGTTTGTTTCTTTTTACATATTTTTTTAGTTTGAAGTCTATTTTATCTGATATAAGTATAGCTGTTCCTCCTTTCTTTTTGGGTCCATTTGCTTCTAGGTTTGTTTTCCAACCTTTTACTTTCAATCTGTGTTTATCTTTTGTAGTTCAATGCGTTTCCTGAAAACAGCAGAGTGTTGGATTCTGGTTTTTTATCTAGCCTGCAACTCTGTCCCCCCCCTTTATTTATATATATTTGACATCAATTGTGGTCTCCATTTCCCACCACCATTTCACCAGTGCACCATCACCTCAGTCCCTTGTGCTCTTTTGTTCACTTATATTTAGGGTTAATATTTGTATTTTGTGTCTGTTTTTGCCATTTTGTTTATCTTTTAGTGAATCTTATTCCTTGTCTTGTTTTTTTTTTCTTTTTATTTGTTCCTTTTTTGGTTTTGAATTTAGGACTTCTGTAGTATTTCTTGGAGTAAGGGGTTCGTCATGATGAAATTCTGGATTTTCCATTTCTCTGAGAAGGTCCTTACTTTTTCTTCATAGGGGAAGGAAAGCTTTGTGGGATAGAGTATTCTTGGTTGACATTTGTCCCTCACTCCCTTCTTGACCGTACTGTTTCTTTGAAGAAGTCTGATGTCAGCCTGATTTTCCTTTATGTGTTATTTGTTTTTTCCCTCTTGTGAGCTTCACTATTTTTTCCTTGTCTTGGATTATTGAAAGCATTATTATTATGTGTATTGCTATATGTAGTTGTTTTTTCTAGGTAAAGTCCCCCATAGAATTTCCACCACCAGTTCAACTATGCACCATCATCATTTTCCCTTGTGCACTTCCTATCCCTTCCTTGATCCCAATCCCTTCCTCTTCCCTGCAGAATGTCTCTAATTTGTAGTTGCCTGTTTATTTTGTTATTTTGCGTTGTTGTTATTATTACGGCTTTTTTCTTGACCCACTCTATTCCTCCTATAAAGAGACCATGGGTATTTTTCTTTTTCCTTCTGACTTATATGACTGAGCATAATCTCTTCAAGCTCCATACATTTCTCTGAATGGCATAAGTTTATCTTTTTTGATTGTTGAATAATATTCCGTTGCATATATGTTCCCCAACTACTCAATCCAGTGTTCTATTTTGGAGCATTTGAGTTGATTCCAAGTTATTATCTTTTATAAATCGTGCTGCAATAAACATAGGGATTCATGTACTCTTTTGTTTTTTTAAAAAGATTTATTTATTTATGTATACAAGAGCTGGGATACAGGCCAGAGTCCAGGGAGGTGAGAGGATTCACCAGCAACAGCGTGGGGAGAAGAACCGGCAGATCCACTGAAGTGTGCTGCTGAGGGGAGCAGTGGGTGAGGCAGGAGAGGTCTGTTGTACTATGTGGGTTCCCTCCCTAGCTGGGGAATAGAACTCATGCTGCAGTGGCTGCAAAAGCCCCACGGAACAGCAGTCAATCCCTTGCACCACCAGGGAGGCCCTTCATGTAATCTTTTGAATTGATGTTTTCACAAATATTTGAAGCATCCATAGCATTTCTGACCATAAATGTATCAAATTAGAAATCAAGTATAAAAAAAGCCGAGCAATAATTTAATACACACACTAAAGAACACACTACTGGAAAACCAATGGGTTCATGAAGAAATCATAGGTGAAATTAAAAAATCGCACAAGACAAGTGAAAATGAATACATGTCATGCAAATCCTATTGAATGCACAAAAGCAGTACTAAGGCAAAGTACTTCACAATACAGTCCCACATTAAGAAACAAGAAAGAACTAAAATAAACAACCTTCTCTCAATTTGAGGACTAAGGAAAACAAGGATAAAGTCCAAAAGCCAGTAGCACAGAAATAATAAATGTCAGATCATATGTAAGTGAAATAAAAATTGAAAAGATCGAAGAAAATAAAAATTGTTTCTTTGAAAAAATAGACAAACCTCCAGCAGGGCTTACCAATAAAATAAGGGAGAAACGCAAACAAATAGAATAAAAATGAAAGCAGAGGAATCACGACAGCTGCTGCAGAAATTCAGAAGATCATTAGAGACTACCATGAACACCCATATGCTAAAAAGTTCAAGGACATAGAAGAGATGGACAAATTCTTAGAATTATACTATAAACTGAGACTGGATAAGGAAGAAATAGAAACTCTGATCAAACCAGTCACAAGCAAGGAAATTGAAACAGTAATCAAAATAAGAGTCCAGCACCGGAAGCCTTCACAGGTAATTTCTAGCAAACTTTCAGAAATGAACTGATGCCTAGCTTACTCAAACTGTTCCAAAATATCAAAACAGAAGGAATAGTTTCTTCTCATAAAGTTGCCTTTTATGGGGTCAGTATTACTCTAATACCCAGACCAAAGACAAACACAAAAAGGAAAAAGTAGAGACAATCTCACTAATGAACAAGACACAAAAATCATAAATGAAGTTCTCACAAAATAAATACAATCATATCAATAGATCATATCAATAGATGCTGAGAATGCATTTCATAAGATCCAACATCCATTTATGTTAAAAACTCTCAAAAATGGGATAAATAGAACATATTTCAACATAATAAATGACATTTATAATAACAACCTACCTAACAGTCTCAATATTGAAAAACTGAAAGCTTTTCCACTAATATCTGGTACAGAAAAAGGATGTCCATTATCACTATTGCTATTCAACAAAATATTGGAAGTTATAGCTAGATTAATTAAACAAGAGAAGGATATAAAGGAAACCATACCAGGAAAGTAGAAGTAAAGCTACCATTATTTGCAGATGGCATGATAATATGCATATTGAAGCCTCAACTTTCTATGGAAAAACTAATTGAAACAATAAGTTTAACAAAGTCGGAGGGTATTAAATCAACATACACAAGCAGTGAGACAGAAGATAAGGAAATTAAGAAAGCGGTCCCATTTACAATTAATCAAAAAAAAAAAAACATTAGGAGTGAACCTAACAAAGGGAGTAAAGATTTATATAATGAAAAAATGTAAGACATCATTGAAAGAAATATAAGCCACAAAGAAATGGAAAAAAATTCTCTGCTCATGGATTGGAAGAATAAACATTGTCAAAATGGTCATTCTACCCAAAACAATGTACATATTTAGTGAATCCCAATAAAAATATCAAAGGCATATTTCAAAGAACTGGAGTAAGTACTGCTGAAATTCATGTGGATGAAACACACCAAATAACAAAAGCAATCTTCACAACGAAGAAAGAATTTTTTTGTTTTGGTTGCTGAATACTGTTCCATTGTGTATATACACCACATCTTGTTGATCCAGCCATCTATTTTGGGGTATTTGGGTTGATTCCAAGTCTCACCTATTATAAATAGGTGATACACATAAGGGTGTGTGTATTCTTTTGAATTAATGTTTTTGTGTCCTTTGGGAAAGTCCTGGAAGTGGAATAGCTAGGTCATAGGGAAACTCCATTTTCAGTAGACTGAGGATCCTCCATACAGCTTTCCATAGAGGTTGGACCAGTTTGCATTCCCACCAGCAGTGTAGCGGAGTTCCTTTTTCACCACATCCTCACCACTTATAGGAGGAATATAAGGGATCAAGGGGAAAAAATAATGACATCATCAACAACAAAAACTCCACAACAAAACAAAACAAAATAGACAACTACAGATCAGAGACATTCTGCAGGGAAGTGTGAGGTGCTAGGATCAAGGCAGGGACCCGAAGAGCACAAGAGAGCATGGTGATGGCTCATGGGTGATTGGTTGTGGAAATTCTATGGGGACTACACCTAGAAAAGAAAGCAAACATTGTAAGAAAATAAATATTAAAAAAGGAAGACAGAATGGAGCTATCATACTTCTTGGTTTCAAACTGCATTATAAACTTCAATGATGAAAACAGCCTGGTATCAGAACAAAAGTAGACTTATAGGCCAATAGAATAAAATTGAGAGCTCAAAAATAAACCTGTGTATATATGGACAGTTAATCTATGACTAAAGGGCCAGGAAAATACACTAGACCAATTATAGCCTCTTCAATAAATAGTGCTGGAAGAGGGGAGGGGTTGGAGGAGGGAGGCAGATAAGGTATAGGCATGGGTGGTTTAGTGGACGGAAGAAGAAATACCTATGGATAAGGATGATTTACTACACAATTATTAGGATGAATCTGCACTTTAATGTATTAGAGGTACACTGATAGGAAGGGTTTTTTTCATAACCTTGATTAGTATGATGAAAATGATGCACACAATTGTGTATATAATATGATCTATTTTTATGAAACAATGACAAAACCCATATCTATACATTTTACATTTCTGATTATTCTTTTGATTTCTGCTCTCTATTACAATTTCTTCTTTCATTTTTTATCTTATTTATTTGTGTTTTCTCCCTTTTTTTATTTGTAAGCCTGGCTAGAGACTTACTTTTTTGTTTATGCTTTTGAGAACCAACTTTTGGTTTCATTTATGTCTTGGATTACTTTTTACATTTTATTTCATTTATCTGCTTTGATTTTTATTACATCTTTTCTTCTACTGGCAGTGAAACAATGACAAAACCCATACCTATATATTTTAAATCTGCATGACTAGGGCTGTCTGAGATTTGGAGCCGGGGGAGGGGTGGGTGGGCTGTGCCAAAGTGGACTGTGGGTGCTGGGAAAGTGCTCTCCAGGTGCCATTGTTGCAAGGCAGGGAGCTGTGGGTCAGGGGTCCCATGAAACTTCTGTGGAACTGAGAGAGGGCAAGTACTGCAGACCAAGGTGAGCTGAAAAGTGCACATGAGACAGGCCCAACAACTGTCCATGATCTGGGTCCGAGAGGGGTATCGTCCACTAACGTGAACAGCGGGCAATGGGGAAGCACAGCCCTAGAGCCATTGTTGCAAGACAGGGAGTGACAGGACAGGGATATTAAGACCTCCTGCCCCTGAACTAAGTAAATATGGAGGGAGGGGATTTTCAGGGACTGAACCCATCAACATATTCACAGTAACACTGTCCTAGTGGAGTTTTGGCATAACAGTACAGGACTTGATCTGACCATCAGTTTCCAACATCCCAGAAGGAGCACCTAGTATCAGCGGCACAGTATCCCAACGCATAGAACAAATTAGGAAACAAAAAACAGGGAGAAAGAAAAATACCAAAAAAACAAGCCCTAGGGGAAGGACATTCCCCAAAAGAAAATCAGTCATCAGAACTCAACAGCAATGACATGGAAGAACTCCTCTGTCAGCTAGAGAATTTGAAATCTCCATGATTAAAAAAGTATAAGAAGATGAAAAGGAAACAAATGATATGAGGAAAATATTCAACAATCAGAAGAATGAAATTGGGTCCCTAAAGAGGGAGGTGAATGACAGGCAGGAGATTGAAAGATCAATGGGGGAGTAAAGAACTCTGGGAAAAGCAATGAAAACAGAACTGATGAAATGGAAGAACAAATCGGTACTCTCGAAGACACAGGCATAAAAAGAAGAAAGAAAAGGAAAGAGAAACACGAAGGAGAGAGAATGAAGAAACACTTTGAGAACTTATCTGACACCTTGAGGATAGGAAAACTATAGTCATAGGAACCGCAGAAGGGCAGGAGAGAAACTAAGGAACCAAAACACTAGTCAAGGAGATAATTGAAGAGAAATTCCCAAACATGACAAAAGAGATGCCAAACTACCACACTGAAAAGAAAACCACATCAAGACATGTAAAAGAAAGCTTTCAAAAGTCCAAGGGAAGGAAAAAATAATGAAACTGACAAGGGGGAAAAAAACAGATAACCTACAAAGGAAAACCAACCAGGCTGACATCAGACTTCTACAAAGAGGCATTATGGGCAAGAAGAGAATGGAGTGACATATTCAACAAACTCCAAGTCAACAAATGCCAGGCAAATATACTATACCCTGCAAAGCTCTGCTTCCTGTATGGTGAAAAAGTGAGGACCTTCTCACACCAACAGAATCTACAGAAATTCATTACAGCTAAACCCACACCCCAGAAACAACTACAAGAAGTCCTAAAGACAAAACCAAAAGAAGAATGAATAAGAATAACAAAATAAGGCAAAGAATAAAATCACAAAAACAAACAAAATGGCAAATGCAGACACCAACACATCAATATTAACTCTAAATGTAAAAGGGCTAAACCAAGCGATAAAAAGCCACAGAGTAGCAGCCTGGGAATCCCCTGGGGACTACAAACGATGTCAAATTAAATAAATCTTGGGGGAAAAAAACAGAACTCAACCTTCTGCTGCATCCAGGAAACACACTTAAATGCAAGAGGTAAAAATAGTTGAAAGTAAAGCAATCCTCCAAGTAGGTAGAGTAAAAAAGAAGGGAGGAAATGACTATACTTACATCAGATAAAATGGACGTCAAACTGAAAAAGATAAAAAGACACACAGAGGGACACCACATTATAATTAAGGGGATAATACATCAAGAAAACATAACATGCATCATTGTATTTTCACCAGATGAAGGAGCACCAAAATATATCAAACAATTTTTATCATCTCTGAAAACAGACATTAGAGAAAATACTTATGGAGCAGGAGACTTCAACACACCACTCTCCCCAATGCTTATATCAAAAACACAAAAAATAAGCAAGGACACTAGAGCTCTAAACAAAGACCTAGACCTTGTGAGGTTAACAGACATTTATAGAACAATGCACTCCAAAAAATCGGAGTACACATTTTCTCAAGTGCACAAGGATCGTTGTCCATGACTGATCACATATTGAGCCACAAGACAAACATCAACAGATACATTCAGATCAATATCATACCAACTGTCCTCTCTGACCATAAAGGCACCAAACTAGAAGTAAACAATGAAAAGAAAGCAAGGAATCCTCCTAACTCACTGAGATTGAAACCCACACTACTCGGAAGACCATTGGATCAATGAGGGCATCAAAGAAAAAAATTTAAAAATACCTTGAAATGAATGATAATGAGGACAGAACTCTATAGAACGTATGGAACATGACAAAAGCAGTTCTAAGAGGAAAACACATAGCAAGACAGACTCACATCCAGATGTAAGAAAGAACCAAAAATCACAACCTAATCTCCCATCTTAAAGAACTCAAAAAAGAATAACAGAAAAACCCAACAGCCAATAGATGAAAGTAAATAACAAAAACCAAAGCAAAAATAAATGAAATGGAAGTTAAGAAAAGAATCCTAATAGCAATAAAAACCAGCAGTTGTTTCTTTGAAAAAAATAAAACAGACAAACCTCTAGCCGGCTTACAAAGAAAAAATGGAAGAAAACACAAACACGATCATAAATAAAAGAGAAATTACAACAGACACAGCAGGAATAAAAAGAATAATCATAGATTATTATGAACAGCTACATGCAAACAAGTTCAACAATCTAGAAGAGATGAACAAATTCAACTTTACTGCTCAAGAGATGAACAAAATGCAACTTTACACTAGATAAAGAAGGAATAGAAAACCTAAACAGTCCAATTAGAAGCAGTGAAATTGAAACGGTAATCAAAACCCTCCCCAAAAACAAAAGCCCAAGACCAGATGGCTTTGCAAATGAATTCTACAAAACGTTCAGAATGAAACTTGTGCCCACCCTGCACACACACTTTCAAAAATTTGAAACGGAAGGGATTCTACCAAGTATGTTTTATGAGGTTTACATTACACTAATACCAACACAGAACAAGGACAACACACACATAAGAAAACCACAGGCCAATCTCTCTAATGAACACTGATACAAAAATCCTCAACAAAATAATAGACAACACATTCCAACAATGCATCAAAAAGCTAATTCACCACGCCCAAGTAGGATTTATCCCAGGGACACCAGAATGACTTAACACCAGAAAACAAATAAATTTAGTTCATCAAATATCTAAAATAAAAATATATGATCACATCAACAGATGCTGAGATAGAACTCGACAGAGTTCAACAACCATTTACGATAAGCACACTCAAAACACTCAGTATAGAATAAACATACCTTAGCATAATAAAGGCCATATATGACAAGCCCACAGCCAATATCATTCTCAATGGTGAAAAGCTGAAAGCCTTTCCCTTAAGATCTGGAACAGATCCACTCTCATCACTACTCTTCAATATAATACTGGGAGTCCTAGCCAGAGCAATAAGACAAGAAAAAGACATATACGGAAGCAAACATGGAAAGACAAAGTAAAATTATCTCTATTTGCGGATGATATGATGCTATACATAAAGAATCCTAAAAAATCCACAGAAAACTAATCAAAATTAATGACCAGTTTAGTAAAATAGCAGGGTACAAAATAAACACACAAAAATCAGTAGCCTTCCTGTATGCATACAATCAATCTGAAGAAGATGAAGTAGAAAAAAATCCATTTTGTAATTGAAACAAAGTAATCAAGTACTTGGGAATGAGCCTAACAAAAGAGATGAAGGACCTATACAAAGAAAAGTATAAAATATTGTTAAACAAAAAATTGAAGAGACAGATGAAATAGAAATACATGTCCTGCTCATGGATTGGAAGAATTAACGTCATCAAAATGGCCATCCTACCAAAGGCAATCTACAGAGTCAACGCTATTCCAATAAAAATTGCAATGTCATTCTTCAAAGAAATCGAAAAAAAATTGATGAAATTCATATGGAGACATAAAAAACCTCCAATAGCCAAAGCTCTTCTAACTGAAAAAAGGGAGGTGGAGGGATCACACTTCCCGACTTCAAACTTTACTACAAAGCCACAATCATAAAAACGGCATCGTATTGGAACAAAAATAGAAACAGACCAGTGGAATAGAATAGAAAGCCCAGAAACAAACCCACAGGCTTATGAACAACTAATCTTTGACAAAGGAGCAGAGAATATACAATGGAATAAAGACAGCTCGTTCAATAAGTGGTGCTGGGCTAACTGGACTGCTACACGCAAAAGAATGAAACTAGAATACTGCTTTTCACCTTGCACAAAAATCAACTCAAAATGGATTAAGGACTTAGACATAAGACCTGAAACCATAAAATGCAATGAAGAAAAATTAGGCAAAACCCTACATGACATACACATCAATGACATCTTTAGAGACACAACACCTAAAGCACAGATAGTGAAAGAGAGGATAAACAGGTGGGACTACA
>JAGFMF010010474.1:0-39535 GCA_019455555.1 Galemys pyrenaicus
AAGCTTTCTCAGCATCTATTGATATAATCATGTGGTTTTTTTTCTTCTTTTTGTTGATGTGGTGGATTACATTTATTGACTTTCGAATATTGAACCATCTAAAGGACCTTTTAGTAGAGATCCATAGAAAGGGTCAGATAGAGTTAGACAAATTTGGGAGGAAAAGAAAAAATCAAAATTAAGATGACAGCTGCCATTGTTAACCTCCCCACAGGTCTCTCACCCACATCTGTTCCAACCAGTCCAAGATCAAGAAGCAAGCACAGTTTTTTTACATGTGGCTTTGCTTCACGTGCCTCCTCCAGGTCTTCTTGTTGTTCTTCCTTCTCTCTTCTCTGAAGAATCTTCTTTCCCTCCTCAGCTCTACCCACTTAGGATGGAACCAGGATTCTGGAACTTCCCCCTTTCCTGGGACGACCCCGTTACAAACCCACCAGATTTGTTTGTACAAAATTCAAGAATTCTGAACATAATGTCAAAAAAGCAAGTTTTTGATACCTTAGCATGTAGTTAGATGTGTATGTGTATTTTAATACACACTTAGTCTTCCTATGACATTTATTAAAATGGGGAAAGGTTGAAATTTTTTGTTATGCATTATAGAAAGCATATTGAAATTTTCTTTCTGTAAGTTTTGATATGTTTTTATAATATTTTTTGCCTAAAGTAATTTAGTAAGTATTACACAACAGTTGTGACTTTTAAATCCTAAAGGTGGCCCTCACTGGTGGCGCAAGGGGTTAAGGCGCAACACTGTGAAGCTGTCAGCAGCCACTACAGCATGAGTTCTATCCCTGGGCAGAGAGCTGACCCACATGGCTGAGGCAGACCACGTCTGTCTCGCCCACTGCTCCCCTCAGCATTATGTTTCAGTAGATCCGCCTGCTCTGCTTCCCACACTGTCTCTAGTGACTTCTCTCATTCCCCCCACTCCTCTGGCCTCTGCCCCAGTTCTTGAATGCATAAATAAATAAATTCTTAAAGGCATTAATAAGATGATCTGTCACAGCAACAGGTGTCAGATTTTAGTGTCATCAGAGTCCCCTGGGTGCTCTTGAGAAATTTGGATTCCTGCTTCCTAGCCCAGATTTACAGAATCAGAGTGTTTGGGAATGAAGCTTGGGATTTTGATCTAGCTTATCTATAGGCCATCCTTGGAGAAGAAACTATTAGAAGAAACCACACTTAAAAGTAGTAATAACAATAAGATTGAGAAGGGCTGGTGTGAGCGAGCTGCCTTTAATTTGCAGAGGAGGAATTTAGGGCATAGTTAAGTAGGAAAAGTCAGACCTCACTCAGTCTCCAACTAGTTAGTTGACCTGCTGCAGATCAGAAATAAGGCCTTTTGATTCCTACTGAGGTTTTCGTTCCATTAGATTACCTCACAGATCCTCCCTATTGGTTTTTCTTTTTTTTTTTAAAGATTTATTTATTTATGCATACAAGAGCTGGGATACAGGCCAGAGGTGTGGGGGGGGTGAGAGAATCCACCAGACAGAGTGGGGAGCAGAACAGGCAGATGGACTGAAATACACTGCTGAGGGGAGCAGCAGGCACAGCAGGAGAGGTCTGCCGTGCCATGTGGGTCCCCTCCCTGGCCAGAGGCAGGGATTGAACTCGTGCTGCAGTGGCTGCGTTTTCTTCACAGTGTGTTGCTTAACCCGCTGCGCCACCAGGGAGGCCCCCTATTGGTTTTTCTAATTAATCTTCAAATCAGAAGGTATAGGACAGTGAGAGCAAAGGTACTTTGATTCCCTCAGAACAATAAATGACTGAATTGGGGCCTCCCGGGTGGTGCAAGGTGTTAGGCACCATACTATGAAGCATCTACAACCACTGCAGCACAAATTCGATCCCCAGCCAGGGAGCTGACCAACATGGCGCAGCAGACCTCTCCTGCCTTGCTCACTGCTCCCCTCAGCAGTGTATTTCAGTCAGTCTGCCTGTTCTGTTCCCCACTCTGTGTCTGGTGACTCTTCTCACCTCCTCCCCATATCTGGCCTGTACCACAGTTCTTATATCAAACAAGCCATGGTGAAGAACCTGCTTTGGCCTCACTAGCGGCCTAGATTTAAGTCTCAGGACTATCACCACTTTGACCTGAGTTTGATCCACAGCCAGGGAGCTGACCCACATGGCGCAGCAGACCTCTCCTGTCTCACCCGCTGCTCCCCTCAGCAGTGTGTTTCAGTAGATCTGCTTGTTCTTGACTCTGGTGAATCTTCTTACTCCACTCCACTCCCGCCCCCGCACATCTGGCCTACACCCCAGTTTTTCAATGCAAAAATAAATAGAAAAAGAAACAGCTATATAAAATTTCTCCCAATCTGTTGCCGACTAATACTTTTGTCAAATACCCCCAAAAAATTATCAGGAAAATCAGGCACTTGAGTGTCCCAGCAGTACTAGCGTGCTATACCCCTTCCTACACAGTTGCTATGAGTCATGTGTTTATCTTGGCATGGACTTCCACTGAGGATCTGCAACTACACCCTTTGAATAGCACTGAGGGTTCTGAGAACATCTTGGCAACTTGATATCAAAGGTCCTTGATCATTTTCTTAGCTACCTGTAACTGAACCAGCTGAGAATTTCCGTTCCTGCTAAGGGAGAGAAGTTCTATCACTGGATGACTTAAGATCACAATCACAGTTTAATTCTTGATTGTTAATACTTTGCCTTTGTTTTAGAATAAACTGATGGAACTTGAGTTTATTGCCTGTATCAAGGGGGATATTTATCTCTCTTTAATTTTTATATAATTTATATATATAAAACATCATTGTTCATTTTTGTACAATATTTGCTTTCTCCTCTCTGGTGTAGTCCCCATAGAATTCCTAATACCATTCACCTGTGCTCCATTACCACAGTCCCTTGTTACCTCTTTTGATTAAACACTAGAAGGAAAATTTCAACTTTTGGCCTACAATTTTACTCACAGTTAAATATGCTCAAAGGGAAATAGCAAGGCAGAAAATAAAGTTTGGGGGTATACAGTTTCTTTGAGGCATTTCAGCTTGTGTTTACTTTTTATAAGTTGTCTAAGAGCAAGCATTAGTAGTTTCAGTGGCTATAATGTCAAAATAAGTGTTGATTTGGGCAGGGAAAAATATCTTGCTGTTCATGCTTTGCATCCTTAGTTGGATGAAAGGTCAATATAGATTATTGGAGCTATTATTTTGGTGGTTAAACAGTAATGGAACTGGATGTTAGCAAGGAACACTATTCTTTGTGTCTGGACTCGTGCTGGAGGTTTCAATTGCTCAGAAGCACTCCTAGCTTAACAAGCGCAGCTTCTGTAACTGGTAGCACAGTGTGTAGATTACTAGCTGTGTTAGGACCTCGGGCAAGCATTGTTTCAAACTTTTGGAAACAGTTTATGTTTTTCATTCTGAAATGTCTTTTCTCTTTCCCCTTTCCCTAAAATAGTTGGAAAACATAGAAATGGGAGAAAGGTATTACGGGTGTCTAGGTTAATCAAGTCAAATTTTTTGGTTGTTGTGTATCTCCAGCGCAAACTCCAGCTTTGTAACTGGATCCGAGCTAGAAGGGGCTCTTCTAGGGCATTTGTTGGTTCACCAAACCGCTCCTGTCAGTGACTGTTGGGTAGGATAACAGTGTTGTCAGGTTGTATGCCAGCCAACATCGGACTTGGGTTATTACAATCTTGTTTAGGAAAGAAGGATGGGGACCATGAGTGAGGGTACAGGTGTCCTTGAGAGCCTCTCTGCCTGCTTTGCAAAGTCCTTTTCACTTTGAACATTTCATTTGGTAAAGGATGTTATAAAACTGCCTTTACAAGAGAGACCTCCTTCCTGTTGAGAGATGTTGTCCACAAGGTCTTGGAAAGTTAGGTGTGCCCCAGCAGGATTTGTTCTGCTCATTCCACTGTGTAATAACCTTGCTTAATGATACTTTTCCTGAATGGAATTGTGTGGGTAATTTGGCAGGAATTAGGAGAAAGCTTATATTTGTCCATAAGTGTGGGAGAATTTTATGTAAGACTGAGCAAAAGACTGATATTTCTTTTGCTATGTGATACTTTGTGCCTTGTTTTGCCTGCATAAAAATAACTTAACAGCTATGCAGTGCTTTAACTGCCTGCTAGGGACTTTTAGTCATCTTAACAATGCTGTGAGATGTAAATTCTCTTATCTATGTTACATGAATGCAAAAAAAAAGGCTGTACAGAGAAGTCCAAGAACAATCCAAAGCCACAGGGATTTGAATGTAAGTTGTCTGGTTAGCCAGGCCCAGCTCTCAACCACGTGTGGTGGTCTCAAGCTATGGCTGCTTCACATTCCATCAGCTCATTTATTACCTTTACTTTTCAGAGTAGGTCTTTAGCTAGGTTCCATTTCATATAATGTGGGCTTAAAATTATCTGTGGGCTCCCTTGTGCACAATGTGATTTATTTATTTTTTTTTAAAGATTTATTTATTTATGCATACAAGCACTGGGGTACAGGCCAGAGGTGTGGGGGCGTGAGAGGATTCACCACAGAGAGCAGGGAGCAGAACAGGCAGATCAACGGAAGTACACTGCTGAGGGGAGCAGTGGGCAAGGCAGGAGAGGTTTGCTGCACCATGTGGGTCCCCTCCCTAGCCAGCAGCAGGGATCGAACTCGTGCTACAGTGGCTGCGGTGGCTGCGGTTTGCTTCATAGTGTGTTGCTTAACCCACTGCACCACCAGGGAGGCCCCCACAATGTGATTTAAAAATGGTATTAGTAGGGGGCCTCCCTGGTGGCCTAGGGGTTAAGTCTCAGTGCTAATCACTGTTAAGTCCTGAGTTCGATCCCTGTCCAGGAAGCTGACCCACGTGACTCAGCAGACCTCTCCTGCCTTGCCCACTGCTCCCCTCAGCAGTGTATTTCAGTCATTCTGCCTGTTCTGCTCCCTACTGTGTCTCTGGGGAGTCCTCTCACCTTCCACACCTTTGGCCTACACCTCAGTCCTTGTGTGCATAAATAAATAAAAATAAACAAATCTTTAAAAAAAATAGTATTAGTAATACTTGACACTTCTTTTAGTTCTGTTAGCACCAAAGTATGTAAGTTTACTTAACGTATAAGCAAATTACCCTTAGAATCTTTGACTAAACAACTAAAGCACTGGGATAGAAGAGAACTTATTGGTGGTTTTTGTTTGTTTGGTATATCTTTCCCTTGTCAGTAGGCCTTTCCAATAAATTAGCTTCTACAAAAGGTAAGTGTTGGTCCCCCCGTAGTGCTCCCCTCTCCCCCCTCAAGCTCCAGTCAAAGTATAGCTTTGAAATCTAAGTTTGAGACAAGGTACAAGTGTGGCCCTACAAGGACTGCCTTGCAGCATCACGTAGGAAGCATTTTTATTTTTTAAAAAAGATTTATTAGGCCAGAGATGCAGGGGGTGAGAGGATCCACCAGAGACAATGGGGAACAGAACAGGCAGATCCACTGAAACACACTGCTGAGGGGAGCAGCTGGTGAGGCAGGAGAGGTCTGCTGTGCATTGTAGGTCCCCTCCCTGGCTGGCAGCAGGGATCCAACTCATGCTGCAGTGGCTGCAGTTTGCTTCATAGTGCAGGGAGACCCAGCATTTTATTTTCCCATCAATATTTTTCCCATATTTTGGAGACTGCTACTGAGACTTTTGTAAGAAATGCTATTTGCAGTAAACCTGTCACATGTGAGTTGCCCTACCTGGAAACCACGTGTTTTTATGATTTGTTTCATTACTGCAGTTTTAAGATGTTTTTTATACCAAGAAGGACATTTTTGTCTGAATGATGAGCTGAAATTGTGGTGAGAATTCATTTTGTATGTGTTACTTCTGCTGCCTTCCTGCTCATTGCTCATGGCTCTGGGGGAACTCAGACACAAGTGCCAGAAGGATGGGCACATGTATTTCAGTTGATTAGGCCAGGACTCGACCCATGCCTAAAGAATATTTTTTTCCTTAGAATAAATTGCTTTGATTTATAATTTTATATATATATATCTGAAACTTATATAATGTTAAATGCAAAGTTACTCCAATAAAAATATATTTAAAAATTTAAGATACAAAAAATTAAAAACAAAGACTTCTTTTGGCATAGTGGGAACTGTAAAATAATATGAAATGTACTCTATTTTATAAACTTTTTACCTCCCTTAGTTCGCCATAGTGGTTGGACAGTGAGATGAATAAATTGCACTTTTATACATCCCCATCTCTGCCATCATCTGTTCTCTATATTTTGTCATTTTTGAAATGTTTTGGCTGCAGGGTCATATCTGTGTGTCCTTCTGGTAATTGGCATTTCTTACTCAGCATAATGTCCTCTCTTCCAAGTTGTATGTAGTGGCAGTCCATTCTTTCTTGTGACCAAATAGTATTCCATGGTAGATCACAGTTTTGTTTTGAACCATTGATCTATAAATACAGGGCATCTAGGTCATTTCTAGTTTGGGGCTATCTCACATAAAACCATCATAAGCTTTTGTGTATGGGCACTTGTGTGAACATATGTTGTAACTTGATTGGGGGTGTGCCCAAGTATGCAGACTGGACCATTTTACAGTCTCACCAGCAATTTGGGAGACTCAGTTTCTCTGCATCCTTGCCAGCATTTGGGTATTGTCACCATTTTTTATTTTAGCTTTTCTAACAGGTGGTGTCTGGTTTTTATGTCCGTCAGATTAGTGATCATCAGTAAGACTGGTTTCACTGACAGTGATCAGAGGTTTTTGAGTCATGTGCAAGTCAGCCCTTCACGGGCTGCCTCCACTTAACGTTCAGGTTCTTGCTTCCCCGCCACCCACTTCCCAACCTCTACCACCATAGTCTCCTTTAGAGGAGGGATACTAAGATTAACCTTGGGAAGGGCAAGAATTCTGAGGGTGAGACTCTTACTTGCCAGTCAGTACCTAGCACAACACAACTGCCAGCGCTTCCAGTACTAGTGAACAAATGAACAAACAGACCACTCCCAAATTGCAATTTGTTGTTAATTCTTTATGAATTTGCCCCAATGAATAGGGGCAGTTTAGCTCAGAATGGCCCTGAAAACTTGTTCAAATTGTTGTTGCCTTTTGTCAAGTGATCTTGGGTGGTTTTTCTGACATTAGCTTACACTGTTCATTTGAACACACTAAAAAAGCACAAGACTGTATGTAAAACCTCCTTCCATCCCTTCAGAAGTAACCACTATGAAGTGGTTTTAGACTTCTAACTATATGCATTTGTATCTCTAGCACTCCATGTGTGTATGTGTACGCTATTTGTGTGCATACTTTACCTACCCTTCTGTGCTTTTTTTTTTCTTCAATAATTTTTTCAGGGATTTTCTTTCTTTTTCTTTTTTAAAGCACTGACTGCCTGCAACAGCTTTTGGTTTCTCTAACTCTTTTTTTTTTTTTCATATAAAAGGGATAAGAGAGATCTTTTTTGAAAGGCCTAAATTGTATTTCATTCCCTGTTACATAGGAATGGGTAAACATAAGGTTTTAGTTTTATTTGCAAGTAAATAAGTAGATTTCTGAATGTTAGGGTATATCTATCCATTTTATTATAAATAATGCAAGTCTGACTTTATGATGTGCTCTCTTCCAGAACCTTGAGGGAAGCAAGAACTGTGAACACAATAATCTTTAGAGAATGTGCAGTCCTTTGGGTGTTTGTCTGCTCATCAGCTGCTTTAGTCAGATGGAGTGTTTTCTTAACTGCCACTGAAATGTACAGTTCAGTCTTTATTTTGAAATCTCTCCTTCTGTCTTCTTTCCCTTTTCCATTACTTTGATTACCTTGATGGGACATTCAAGCTGTGCAGTCCTATCCTTTTATTTCCACAGCCTACAGAAGTCAGTTTGAAAAGTAATTCTAGATGAACAGGTAATCTTACCTGCTTGACTAGAAATCACCCATCAGGATTGTGATACATGTCAGCAAAGGCCCCCTAGAGTTGGATGGCGATAAATTAAACTTGTGGTATTTTTAGAGGAAGCAATGGTGAAAATGTGGGAAGTTAGACATATTAAAGGAAGGGCTTGAGAACAAAAGTGGGGGCGTGGCGAGGGAGAGAGAACCTGGGAGGGAGAAGAATCCAGAGATACTGATATACGGTAAAGAATTAGGAACTCAGGAGATTCTTCAGGGTTGAATTTACAAAATACTTGTTCTGAGAGGATTGTCACTAGCGGATAGGACACTTACTGGTCCTGTAAAACTATTTGGAGTTGTTTAGGTGATGGAATTTGATGACAAGGGCCTTTCCTCTGACCTGCTTCTGTATTAGCATTTCAGGAGGAAAAAATGAAGAAATAGCTTTGTGCAGAAAATTACACTTGAAGTGGTCAGATTTCTGTTGCCAGGTTTCTAAAGTGATCGTATCACTGACTTCCCTTCTCCCAGTCTGGTCATCAGGCCATCAGACTGTCCTGTCAACTCTGGGGTTGTCTTTTCCTACAGACTTGTTCCTTTTAAAATTCCTGACCTTTAGGAACCCAGATTTCATTGTGCCCAAGGTAGGCAGTTGCTATGCTCTTGATATTGGATACCTCTCTGAACTATGAAGTTTTACACTGGAGAGGATAACAAAGCGCCCACAATTACATCATACAACAGAGTCTGGTAACTACACCTGCGGGCACAGGCTCGGTTCGCACGCCTTGATCAGCCCGTCAGCCCGTGGGTTGTGGGCCAGCAGAGTGCAGTGAAGTGGGTTGAGCCTCATGCGGTGGTGCCAGTTCTACATCTGAACATGAAAGTAGCTCGTTAAAGATTAAAGGAACGGATTGCCTGATCCTGCTGGCCCCGGGATGGAATGATCTCTGCCATGGCGACAGCCTTTGTCTCCCAGGAGAGACCATTTTATACAGCAGGTTGTGCTTCCAAATGTTACTGTAAGCCTGCCCTGGCTGATGCCGTGGTGATAAGCTGGCATTCGGGCACTCTCCAGACACATGAGCTGCGCAGCAGCTCTGCCTCATCAGGGAGTCAGAAGTCTCTATTTTAACTTGTGCCTGGTTGGGGGGAGGGAGGAGGAGGCAGGGTTTTTTTCCTTTGTTTTATTTGACTGTCTGTCAAGCGAACTTTAATTTTCATAGTTGTATAAATTCCATTAAGCTCCTTGTACTGCATTCCAGGTGTGAAACTGTGTCAGTATAACAAGTCTGTGGGTGACATCTGAAATCCTTAATAGTTAAGATAATTATCTCTGTAAGCTAGAAGAAAGTAATGGTCTAACTAGCAAAATACAGCTCAGTCGTCATATTCTTGGCACTTATTGTGCGTGAGGGACCTGCTCAGTGACTGTTCAGTTTGGGGTATTTGAAGAGACACCCTTATGTTACTGGAGGCAGTGTTTGGGAACATAGCTATGCAGTCTCTCAAAACATCATCCAAGGCCCATCAGCATCAGATTGATGGGGAAGAGGGAGATGCTTATTAAAAATGCAGACGCTGGGGTTTCCCTCCACTTCTGCTAACTCAGTTTCTAAGGGACTGGGGTGGGAAATAATCATATTTAGAAATCACTGCTACGGGTTCTTGAGTATTCTAGCCTGTGCTACATGGTTTTGTTTGTTTTTTTGGTTTGAACACTAAAGATTAGAATTTGGCAATGTCCTGAGTTACCCCCAAGGTAAGACAGTCACTGGTTCCTGGAAATTTGGGTTTATCAATTCACCATCTTTTCAGTCAGAAAAAGCATGTGGATATAAGATACATTTTGTTAAAAAGAAGAAATGTGCAGTATCATTTAAGGAGTTGTGAATATGAAAGTGGGTAAGAGAGGTGTTGACAGGAAACAGTGAGGAGAAAAGATGAAAGTAGTTTATAAAAAGTAAAATATTTAAAACTTGAAACAAATTTTAAATTACCAAGTAATATTTGAACGTAACATTTGTTGTAAAAAAAAATTAAAATAATAAAGCCAAAAATACCTCTTTAATCTATTCCTATTGCAGTTCTCTCCCTAGTTTGTATATCCTTCCATATTTTGGTATGTATTTGGTAATTTTCTGTGGCTTTGGAAGACTACAAAGTCCTGAGAAATGAAAATTTTTATTCCTCTTTTGACACCTGCAACCTGTTTATTATGTTAATATATGTTGCAAAAAAACAAAAATGAAAAACAAATGTGGGCTAAAAAAGCATGGCATACTTCTGTTCAAGAAAAACAATGAGTGTGGGTGTATGCAAATCACATGCATGCATGCGTGCATACATAGACAGTAAATGTGTGTCATGACTACCCATAAAAAATAAACCTAAAAATAACTTTGGGTGGTAACTTACTTGTCTGAGTTTTAAAATAATGTATTGAAAACTTTGAGCCCAAAGCCACAATTACTTTTTCATTTCTCACCCTCATATTCTCATAGTTTTCATGTAACCTCATAAAACCTCAAGTGCCCGAAGCCATTAGTTCAAATTTAGCGTCTTTCATATGCTCTAAATATGCAAAACCATCAGTTTTTCTGATAAAAGAAAGGAAATAGCGTGGGGTATGGTCCTATTTTGGGAAAAGCCTTGGGAACTGTGCAAAGTCCCAGTAGAGAAGTGATAACCTGTGATAGCCTTCCTCACTTGCTAAATAGTGTTTATTTTAGCAGAATTAGAAGTCCTGATGTTCAGGCTCTCCTGTTACCCTTTATGCAATTTACATTTATGTTTTGTGCACAGCACCATCTGGATTTTCTCTTCCTTAAAGTTTTTTAATGCAGAGTGAACCAAAAACTTCTGCTAGAACTCCATACTTGTCTATACCTGATATAACTGGAGACTTGCTCCATTTTAATGCTTATGACTTATCATCAACCACAGAAATATTTTTTAAAGTGTGGTCCATGAGATAAAGGTTTTCAACTGCTGTAAAGATGCCATTTGAAAAGGACTAATTAACACATACTGTAGGACAGTGTCTGGAAACACAGCTGTTTTCTGCAAGAGAAAACACTGAAGGGCAAATAAAAGAGGGAACATTTTATAAAACTGTATTAAAATAAAACTCAGTGCGATTATCCATGGTGTGGTTAATATACTTGTGGAGGATTAAGTGAGTTGGATAATTTTTTAAAAACTAGTCCCTGGAAAAGGAATATAATTTTTTAGATGCAAGTTCTGATGGTCTGCTCATGCATTTTTATTAACCTAACATTTATTGAGTGATAAGCTAGGTTGGCAGCTATATCTAGAGCTCATGTTATGTGAGGCCTGCCTTGAAGTATGGACAAAAATAGGGTGGTGGCCTCCGATGCTCTTGCTGAGAAGCAGCTGATGGCTGTGGGAAATTTTGAGTTGAGATCAGGAGGATCTGCTGTAAATTTCAGTTTCTTGTCAAATGAAAGCACGTAGACAACAAGGACCTAAACTTTTGTTGTCTTTTGTATAGCACTAGTGCTAGCCCTAGTGTATCAGGACAGATTCAATAATAATTAATAGCTGTTGATGAGCCAGTCATTCTAGAATTGACTTTTTAATAAGCTGTCCGACAAACGAGAAACAATATAAATTTAGGGCTTTTTCTTTTAAAAGCAAGTGCTACTGTGATTTTTGACAGACTCCTCTATTAAGCATCTAGTAGGTGTGGTAATAGATAATTTTAGCTTTAGCATGGAGAATGTGACAGCGATTCATCAACAAACTTCCAGCATTTTTGTGTTAACTAGGAAACTAGAGCTAAGGACAAAAGAGCTCTGAGAATCCCTCCTAGGAAAAAAGATCTTGAGCGTGTTCTCCCTGATGTTTTGGCCAGCTAGCTGGCAACAGCTACACAAAGTCCCTGAGTCCTGTGACCCCAGTATAATAATTTGTCGATGTAAACCCACTTCTTTATCCTTCTCTTGAGGAAATCTTCTGAGCTTTAAACCCCCTGCCTTCAGAAATCTTGCTGCCATGAACCCCAGGCTGTTATCAGATAAAATTTCAGAAAGTGACCCTGGAGCTTTCCAGGTAAGGGCTGCAGTGGCCACTGAGTAACCTACAGTAAGGGAATGAGGTTTACCTGTCCCCAGTAGTCACCACTCTGTTCAAAAAAATCAGTGGAGCACCTCTTCCAGGTCGCAGCTGACTGGAGTTGGCCCTGGCCGAGTTGTTTTGCCCAGCGTGAGTCAGCACTGCCCTGGGTAAACTGCCTGCTCTGTTGCAATCTCACTTACCAAAGATACGTCCCCAGGCGGCACCATTCACTCTGCCTCAAAGCCCCGCTGTTGGTTACTGAGATGATCTCATCTGAACATGGCTCCAAGGACCTCAGCGGCAGGAGCTGGAGGCAGCTTGCTTTCTGCCATGGCCATGTTTTGAAGCAGGCAAAATCAGGTAACCCCAGACTATTATCTCTCAGCTTCCTTAGCTAGACTGAGCTGCCGTAGAGTGGGAAGATGCTTCATTTTCAAAAGTGAGTCAGTGCCCTATCAGTTAACTATCTTAAAGTTAGTCCTCAGCTCTTTGGAGGGTCCTTTAAGGGGAAAGGTTCGTTTCTTTTGGAATCTGGATGTGGCGTTACACCTAATTAGACCATTTATTATATAAACCTTAGTGAAACATTCAGAGTTTTCTTCATCTTTGGCCTTTGCTTATTTTTGGTTCTTTCTGTGTCTTGTGAGAAATAGTTGAGAGCAAACTTGGCTTGTTAAGGGAAGATAAAGAGGCAATCATATTTGCTTATCTACCTAATAATTGTGAACACTGATTTGTAGACTGCACTGTCTCACCAGTGAGTTTCCATATTGTCTTAAGTTTTATGAAGTGCCACCCCTCATCCATAGTTCTGTTTGGGTTGCTACTTTCTCTCAAATTTTACTCTTCAGCCTCAGTTGTTAGGTAGTTGCCCTCCTCAAAGTTTGCTTCTGCTGCTTTCACTTACCCCCAAGTGGTCCTGGTCTCTTTCGCCTCAGGACATGGCACAAAAGAGCCCTCTCTGAAATACTCCACCCTGGCTTAACTCTACCAAACTGGCTTTACTTTCTCCATGAAGTCACTTCTTACTCAACCATGACTGGTGGAGTACTCAGGAGAGCCCTGCATTTATGCTAATCATAGGCTCTGTTGAGAGTCAGAATCTGTTGTATTGGAATTCTAGCCGCTATACCTGGCACACTGTATCTTCTCAATAATGGAAGAATCAGAAACAGTACTTTCTCGACCCTGATTCTCTAATCAACCCTTTGTTATTTTGGTTTTTACCCCCAATTACCTTTCTAGTATTTTCCTGAAGATAAAAAGTAGGCACTTAATTACTGGCAACCCACAGTCCTGGTTTTAGCCTCCGTCTTACTTAATCTCTGCCTAGTCTTTGGCACTAGTGAACCATTCCCTCCCAGCTTACCCCTCTCCCCCCCGCCAAGCAAACTCATTATTTAGCTATTTGAGGTGACCTTGTCTCTTCTGAATTCCAGAGTACCTTTCTGTTATTTCTTCTCATATTTTTTTCTGTCACAAGTGTTCAGATGCTCCAAGACTTTGGCTTAGGTATCTTTTTACTCTTATGCATCCCTCTCCGTCCAAGGATCTCAAACATGACCATTACTTCAGCTATCCTCGGTGTATACTACCGGCCTTGACAAATATCAGTAAGCTTTGTCCAAATTGACAAGCCTCCAGGATTTTTCAAAAGGCGTCTTAAGGGCCTCCCTGGAGGCACAAAGGGTTAAGTTGCAGCACTATGAAGCTATCCACAGCCACTGCAGCACAAGTTAGATCTCTGGCCAGGGAGGTGACCCACACGGTGCAACAGACCTCTCCTGTCTTGCCCACAGCTCCCCTCAGCATTGTATTTCAGTCAGTCTGCCTGTTCTGTTCCCCACTCTGTCTCTGGTGAGTCTTCTCACACACACACATACCTCTGGCCTGCACCCCAGTTCTTGTATGCATAAAATAAAACAATCTTTAAAAACAAACCAAAAAAAAGGCATCTTAAGTTCAACATGTGCATGTATATACAACTCATTATCTCCCCTACTCAGTATCTGTTATCACTTGTATTGCTGTATGTTTGAACTCTGTTAATTATAGCCACCAAATCTTCCTATTCATTCTTTTTATACCGCACATTCTCTAAATATGCTAAACCCTTCTGATGTATGAGAGTACTATTTGATGTGGTTTTTCTTCATTCCCACTGTATTACCTTAATTTACCAGATGTATATAAAACAAGACATTAAATATGTCTATAGCTCAAAATTTTATGTGCATTACTTTTAGGTAGGGCCAGCATTCTTCAAAGATTACAAATACTACCATCTTCCTAATGTTATTCATGAAAGATGTCACATTTTACCTGCTCTGCCTATAGGAATTTGATTTATAACTTCTGGTTCAAAGCCTTAATCAAAACTTGACTAGGCTCCTCCACAGATGTATCTCTGCTTCAGTCTTCTCCATGTTGTTGCCAAAGTTATCTCACTAAAGTTCACATGTATTCTTTTCATTTTTCTTTTTAAAAAAATTTTAATGATTTTACGTTCCCTGTTGATTTTATTTATGCATACAAGTACAAGGGTGCAGGCCAGAAATGGGGGTGCGGGTGTGTGTGTCTACCAGAAATAGTGGGGAGCACAACAGGAAGATTGACTGAAATACACTGCTGAGGAGAGCAGCAGGTGAGACAGGAGAGGCCTGATGGGCCATGTGGGCCAGCTCCCTGGCCAGGGATCAAACTCACACGGATAAGTTCATAGTGCTGTGACCCAACCCCTTGTGCCACCAGGGAGGCACCTATTTTCATTTTTAGACTTTCAGGGTGCCCTTGGTTCCTTGTTTTTTTCCTACTTAGCTTGATAAAGCTTTTCATATTTTGACCCTAGCCTACCTGTTGTTACCCACGTTTATCTCCTCCTCCTTTCTCCAGCCATTTCTTTCCTCTTCAGTCTTACTGAACTAATTTTTCCAGTTCCTCCCTTGTTGTGCCATGTACTTTTAAGATCATATGCTTTTCCTAGTTGCCCCTCTGTCTCTGACCAGCACAGTCCTCATCCCCCAAAAGACTTAGTTCTTATGTTAAACCTCCCCTGACTTCCTTAGGTGGTAGTATTTTTCCTTGTTAATGTTATTTCCTTGTCTGAGGCACTGTCCCTTGCACTGGACCATTGAGTTTTTTTCCCTGGACCTAATCCTTAATTTAGCACCATCTGGCAGTTGTTGAAAAATATGTCTTAGGGTCAAACTACTAGTCCAAACATCTTGGAAGTATTAGAAGATACATTAGTTCCCTCGTAAGGTGGCATGTTTTTTACTTTATTTCATGAACTTGAATCCATGGCTGCCTGTTCTATTGTATTTGCCACCTGAAAACAAAAGGTAACTATTCAAAGTTAATTTGAAGATTTATAGGTCTTGCTGAAACTTACTTCCAAAATATCATGTAGCATTTTTATAGTACTTTACAAAATTATTTTGCTTGTACCATTTTATATGATACCTCTAATAACCCGTGCTAATAATAGTCTTTATTATCCCTATTTTACTGGAGATTATAAAGCTACTTCTGACACTGAAGTATACATTCAGGTAAGACTCAGAGAGAAAACATGTTCTTACACTGCTTTGAGAACTGGTTTGTCTCTTTGTAGTTAAATATACCCTATTGGGTTCCACCAAAAGGTGTCTTTGCTAAATAGTCAAGTGCTAAAGACCTTGCCTTTTACAAGGCTACTCTGTCATCAAAGTGGAAGAGAGGAGTTTGCTGACTTATAAAAAGACTTTGACCATGGTTGGAGATCTTCATTGACATTAATGGTGCATTCACTGTACCTCTTAAGACTTTGTATCTTGCTTCAGAATATCTAGAATTTATTAAGCCCTTCTGTAGTAGCCGAGCATTGGACCAGCTGATGAGGAGTGAAGGGAGCCAGCACAAGACAGAGTGGGCTGAGTGTTGAGAGCAAAAAAATTTTCACAGTAATTCTAGTGATTAAATTGTAAAGTACACCAGAACTTTTGGGGTACCAGAAGGCCAACCAAAGTTTGCACTATGTGGAATTTGATTATAGAAAGATGAACTTAAGGGCTGGGAAATAATGTTTGATATTGACATGTGACACCCAGTTTGGGCCCCTTCACACTTAAGAGAGGATAATGAAAGATGATCAAAAAGTTAAAAAATATTTTTTTTATTATTTTAAGTTAAAAAAGAGAAAGATTTTAGCCTAGAGAAGGAAAAGCTATAGGACAGCTTAATTGCTGTTTTCAAGCACAACAATAGTTTTTGCCAGGGGACTTTTATTATTTTTCATGTATTTCAAAGATTTAAGAGCAAATGAACTTAAACTGAAGGAGTAACTTTGATGACTATGAGGAAGAGTGTCTTGGTTATCAAAGCTGGGAAACATTTCATGACTGCTGAGTGTTGAATTTCTGACTTTAAGTTATCTATTACTGTGTGGCAAATCATGGCTTCAAATCACATTTTCTTGCTCTTGAGTCTGTGGGCTAGTGATTAGATCATACTACTTTGCTCCATGTAATGTTGATTGTACTAGAGGATCCAGCATCGCTTCACTCACATGTCTGGGTGCTAGCAATTGTCTGGGACACCTTGGTTTGCTCTGCAAGGTTTGTCTCTGAAGACAGGATTCTTTTTACATGGTGTTTGGCTTCTAAGGGGACCTTAATGAAAGCTGTAAGTCTGAGAGGCAGACATCACTTTAGCACCATTCTTTTGTTAGAGTAAGTCACAAGTAAGTCAAGGTGAAGGGATGTGGACCCCTCCACCTCTCATTCGTCAGAGTCATACTCAACGGGGCGTGCAGTGTAAGTAGGAGTTATTTTGGGAATAATAATTTAGGTAATTTGGGAAACAGTTCACCATACTAACCTTAGAGATTTTAATGAAAGAATAATCAGTACATGTTTATTGAATGGCTAGATACAAAATTAACTCTGTCAGTATCATCTGTCAGCTGTTTGTAAGTATAGACTCCTTAAGTGCCAGACACCTGAATCAGCATGGCAGATTCAGGGTGCTGGCGTGTAAGAGACACTTTATGTCCTTGTAGGTAATTATCAGTAAAAGGAAGAAAGCCCGGGGGAGGGAATAAGCTAAATCCAGATAGGTGTAACATTTGAAGGCAGAATATGTATGGTAGGCCTGTTGGTCTCCTGCTTCCAGAACATAGCTGAAGCCTTTGTTCTTTGCCTGGCACGTTCCACCCTCCCATCGCATAGAGGTGCCACATCGTCAAAGGAGTATTTCTCAATGTCTCACCTGTTTTTCTGCACATTTTCTAACATTTTTTCCTTCTTAGCATTTTTTAGTTTATAACTAAACATTTGTATGATTATTTGGTGTATAATAGACAAATATATATGCTTTGCTTTCCAGTATCTAACATAGTGCCTCATAAAAGGCACTCAGTAGGTATTTGTTGAATGAATAAGTGCTTGATTGAATGCATGCATGGATATTTGAATTCAGTTTTAAAGGGTGATTGGAATTTTGGAGGAAATTATGGGAAGTTCATAATTCTGAAGTAGAAAGTGTGGGTTGTTTCACGCATATGGCTTCAGAAAATTGAAAAACTTTTTGGGAGAAGGTGAAAGGTTTGGCTTTGAGTGTACTTGGTATACTGAATTTGAGGTGTGGCCAGCTAGCAGGCAGTTAGAAATGAGGCACTGAAACTGAAGGGTGCTATCCAGTCCAGATACTTAGATTTGGGAGTTAACCTGATTATTCACTCAACAAATACTTACTAAGTCGCCACTATGGCAGACAATGGAGTTACAGGGAAAGTGAACTGAAGCTTGACTGGTAAGAAGCCAACTTTGGTGGGGAGGGGAAACAACTGTGGAAAATGACCCAGGAACCACAAGTCTGCTGGGCCTAAGGCGATAATTTGTTATTTTTGAAGAACTGAAAGGAGATCACCAAGGGTTACGAGTGAGGTGAGAGAGAGTGATACAAGGCAAAGTGGGAAAAGATACACACATGACATGGGGCCTTTGTGGGAAAAAGCCTCAGTGGGCACAAAAAAAGGATGATGAAAAAACATTGAAGCCTTTTAAAACAGGAGACTATCAAGTAGTTTACCTTAATGATGGAATATGGCAGTGAGCGTAGTGAGAATGGAGTATATGCAGGCTATATTTTTAAACCAGTAGAATTCACTAGAGAAGGAATGGCAGAATGCTTAATGCAGAACCCAGAGAAATAGTTAAGGACAGAAAGAGAAGCCAGGAAAGGACTGGGAGAAAAACAGGTCCTTGAAATCAAAAGAGATTTAAGCCACTGCACTTGTATTGGGAGCTAAAGAAGAAGAGGGACCAGGAAGAGACTGAAGTACCCACTGGTAAGTCTTTGTATATGAGCCTGCAGGGAGGTCTTGAAGGTTGAGGACTTAAGAAAAAGCCATGTATTTAACCATCAGGAGATCATTGGTGACCCTGGAGAAGAGGCTTTTAGTCGAGTGAAGTGATGTGAATGAACAAGTATGTGATGTGTGAGGGAGTAAGAGTACCACCTACTCTCTTGGGAAACTTGGTCATTCAGGAGAAGGGAAGACCGAGCAGAGTTCACTTTGTACACCGTACACAGAGAAGCATGTTTGTTAAGATTTAAAAAGAAAACCTGTGATGGATTAATATTTACTGAGCGTCTACTCTGTGTCAGTCACTGTGCTAGGAGTCATACCAAGTCTGTTTATCTTTGTTTACCAATAGTTTGCCGTGGTGTAGTGACCTCCCAAATGAATTTCCAAGTTCACTTCATATCACTTTACAGATATGAAGAAGCTAAGGGAAAGTTCTAGGGCTATGTAAGACCTTCTTTTGGAGTATGGGAAGGAAATATCAGAACTAAGTTTATGTATATTTTTATCTTTTTACTCTTATATTTTAGAGCTCAGTATTCTTGTATAGTATTACTTGTCTAATTTGCTGTTAAATATATTGGAAATGTGCTGTAGTTTCTTTTTTTCTTAGACTGATGGTCAGAAATGGACTCTAGTAGTCTAGTAAATGAGGGAGAACGTGTGAGATGGAGAGGAAAAAAGAGGCAGCGAGGAGAGGAAATCAGCTTGACAAGTGGGCAGCATACTATTTAACCCTCCTTGAGAACCTCGTGAATTATTTTCCCCATTTTACATATAGAAACTTAGGACTAGAGATTTTAACTTGCCTGAGGGTACACCGATGGTTAAGTAGTAGAAATAAAATTTGAAACTTGGTCTGTTTTACTGGAAAGCCTTATCACCTCAATCTTCTCAGCTGCTTAATTTTATTTTCCTGATTCTCACAGCAATTCCTAATTCTACCTGCAGTGGTCAGCGCCTGTTTCATAACTAGTTTGTGCACCAGTAGGACTTGTTTCCTGTGCTCTTGCCATGGTGTCACCACCTCGCAAAAGAAACAACTCAGGTAAAGGAGGTGAGGAGGCTTCTAGCTTTCAGACAAAGAAGGGAGGGAGTGGAAAAGATAGGGGCTGGAAGATTACATAGACAAAGTGGAAAACTGCTGTTCCCACTTTTTTTTGCACTTGTAGGTTTACATTAATCACCAAATTTAGATACTCAACTTTACAGATTTGAAGAATGAAGCTTAGGAAAGTTTAGCACCTTGACAGGGGTCACACATGAAGACTATGAAATCTGACTCTAGGCCTCATTCCTTTGGAAGGTTGCTATGGAGACATCAGCTAGAGAGGAACAAAAGATTCAGAGCCCAGGGATGTCTTGGTCCCAGTTGTATGAATTTGTTGTGAACCAAGTAAATGTCTTCTGACTTTTCTGTAATACCTGGTAGCTCTAATACAGAGAGTTTGGAAGGACAGCAGAAGAGCGAGGGAAAGAAAAGCATATGAGAATCAGAGGTCACTAAATCAAAAGAGGACCTCACAGTACAAGATGGCAAATTGCAGAGGATTGTGTTGTTAAGGCAAGTAGTGTTTGAAATTCATTCTTAAAATATTTATTGTGCTTCTGTTTAATGCAAGGTGCATTGGGAGATAGAGGGAAAAACATAAAGATGGATGCCATGAGATCTTTGGCTACCAGAAGGTTAGAGAGGGGGAAATAAGCACTTCTCTGTGCCACAATATTAAAGAGTGTGCGAGGTGGGAAAGAGAAGTATGGGAAAGGGTTATATCAGTTGACTTGTGGTAGGTGGAGTGTGGTGTGGAGTAGGTGCCGTAGGTGCCGTCTGGCTTCTTAGGAAGATCTCTTGGGAGGTTTTGGTCACTGTTTTTTTTAGGTCTGGTTCTTAGGCCAGTCAGCAACTCATTTTGTTGAGTACCTGGAAATGATTGATTTTTTGGAGACAAGATTATAGTCAGACTGAAATGATTCTGTTCAGAATGGAATGTCAGTTTATTATTTTAGAGTGAAGGATTCCTTCTCTGTTGACAGGATTCTGGATTTTGGTGAAATTTCTTTTTTTTAATATCAAGAGATCTAAAAATGAAATTTAATTGTTATACTTTCTTAGTGGGGAGAATACAAAAGCCAAAAGAGGTTTAAGATTACAAAAGAGATTATCACAAAATCTGTTTTCACAAAAAAGCTAAGGTTATTGATTGCTTACTATTCACTAAGTCCCTTGCATATGGTAGGACACTTAATCTTCAGTGTTCTCCTGCAAAACAGGTACAGTTTTCTTCAGTTTGCAAATGAGGAAACTAAAAGCTCTGTCTAAGCAGGTGAAAGTCTGGAGAGAGGGCCTCCCTCGTGGCGCAGGGTGTTAAATCGCAGCACTGTGAAGCTGTCAGGCAGCCTGACAGGGAGCTGACCCATATGGCACAGCAGACCTCTCCTGTCTCATCTGCTGCTCCCCTCAGCAGTGGATTTCAGTGGATCCACCTGTTCTTTTCCCCCCTCTGTCTCTGATGAATCTTCCCACCACCACCACCCCCACCTCTTCCCTACACCCCAGCTCTTATGTGCATAAAAAATAAATCTTAAAAAAAAAGGCTGGGAAGAGATTGGAACCAAGTCCCTATGACTAAAACAGTAAGCCATCCTAACTGCTACTTTATGCTTTCTCCATTTAAACTTCATGAAAGAAACTTGCCTCACTGCAGAGAAGATGCTGTGTTGCCTAGCTCTGTTCTTTCTAGATTTTCTTAAATTTGTTTGTTGACCGCGTTTTGATGTGGTCCTTTTCTTGTTTAAATATATTAATAACATCACCCAAACCTTCTGTCCCCCTGTTGTCTGGCACTTGGTTTGGGAGACCTTGTGTCCATTTGGGGGGACTTTATGTATCTGTGCACACTGATTTTGTTATGTTTATTTTATGGGTTAATTTGAGATTCAACCAGTTCCTATTTGTCAACTTTCCCACCCCCATCCTCCGAGCCCTTCCTCCTCCACTGGATTTAGATTCAAACTCTGAGACTGACTTTGGAAAACTTAGCTTAACACCGATCCAACCGTCCAGTTCGGCCACGGCTCTTTGGCTGTCTGGGTCACTAGCTGTCCTTTCCTTCGTGCCCACTCAAATGCATTTGTCCACTGTACCTGTGTGTCCTTGATTTCCTACTAGGGTGTCCTCATTTCTATTGTGTTTAAAACTATCTTTCTTCCTATGACACCTCCTTGTCTGATCCTCCACTGGGAGTAATCACCACCTCTTCCCGGGTCTCACAGAGAAGATTCTCTTTTATGTCTCCTTTATGGCACAATATGCCTTCTACTGCATATTTCAATAGTTTGTGTGCGTGTTTTTATCTCTCCTGTTCCACCATAAGCGCACTGAGCAGATCTGTCTGGTTGACCTTTGTAGCAGGCATTCAATATCTCCTGGATGAATGAATGGGTGGTTAAGCAGAATTTCGATTTTTGGCTTCTGCACATTGGTTTAGGCCTCCCCTCCCACTTTGCTTTGCCTCTTTCCCATTTCCTTTTCTATTAATTTTGCTGTTTACCCTTGCGCTGACTCACCTGTGTTCATCACTCCTCTTACCCAGGTTTGCCTCATTCTTTCCCATTAGCAGTCATAATGTGGGCGTGCCACATGCTACTGGCCAGACTTTCTCCATCTTTTTGTGATCCTGTTTTCTCTGGAAATCATATGACCAGCTTGGGAATCTGGTGATTACATTAAGGTCTTAACAAAAAGAGCATCTGTGAAAAATAGTTCTTAAAATTTATTATTATATTGCTTTCAAGTGGGAAACTTCTTGATCCACCTTTTAAGGGAAAAGGGGGGAAACCCCGTGGGTGTTTGGGAGATATATTAAGGCATACATTATACAGTGGGATATGAGATGTTAGAGGCATCTTTATTTCACCAAAGAATAATGCAGGAAGCTACCGATAGTGTTAAATTCCAGTTTTTTTAAAGCAGCGAGAAGAAACATTATAGATTAGTGTAGCTCAGCTCTCTTTTTTTCCAGATCAGAAAACAGACCCAAAAAGGCTATGATAGGTCTATAAAAACTGGAATATTCATTGCCCAGCATTTACTTCTAATACTGAATGTGGGTGTGGGGAAATCACTAGCTCTTTGAAAATGATGGGAGTTTCACTTGAAATGGAAACTTTGGGTCTCTGAAACTGAAAGAAAACTTTTGCAGCACTGAAAAGTGAGCCTTTCATTGGTAGCAGTTTGAGGACACTGTTTGCCGAAGGGCCCTTTTAACTCTTAGTCACTTGGGGTGTTACCTTCTGGGAGTTTTTACTCAGGATTGGCTGAAAAGGAGCCAGTGTTTAATAGTAAAACCATTCACAGTTTGTGTATGTGTGTGTGTTCTTTTTCCCACCCTGCATAGTTCAACTTTTGTTTCAGGCTTACTTTTTTTCTTTTTCCTAAATCTAAGCCCTGTTGTGCTTTTTATTATTATGTACTCTTAGGTCCCATGTCAGTATGAACCTGGGAAATCCAGAAAGTATCTTAGAGGCTCCGGATTAGTTTTTGATGTATCTTAAGTGAATCTTTTACTATCCCGTGGGATATTTTATTATTGCCGAAATTTAGTACAGTGAACAAGTTGCCAACAGATACGAAAGGTTACCTATTTGTGTCTAGAGAGGGGCAGTTTAGAGATCAGACAGCTAAGAACAGGAAGTTGAGTACACATAGGATGTGCTTGTCTTTTCTGTGACTTGTGTTTGTGTTTTGAAACTGATGTGGTTATGAAGTTAGACTTCTGTAGTATTTGAGCTTGGTGGAAGAAGTCTTGTTTCCAGTTGAAAAGGAGCTAAAGCAGCCATTCCGTCATCGCCCTTGCCTTCTTACAAGTGCACATCTTTTAGAGCTCAGCCTCTTCTTCAGGGCATGATGGTTTTCCCTTGCTTATACCATATTGCATCCACATTTTATAAAATGAAATCACTGATCCATTCCTCTCGGTACATGTGGGATTCAAACTGTGTTTGGCTACTTATTTTTTCATAGCAATAGGAAACCTTAGCCTCTAGTTCACTACCCTTATAAATTACAGGTTCCTTATGTTGAGTTCCAGGATTTCTAGTATACCTTTTGAGTATTTCCTGAGGATGGTAGTTTGCAAATTACCTCTGGACCTTTTTAGTCTTTGCATTGAAAATCCCCTTGATGGGCCTCCCGGGTGGAGAAAAGAGTTACATCACAGCACTGTGAAGCTATCCACTGTCACTGCAGCACGGGTTCGATCCCAGGACAGGGAGCTGACCTGCGTGGTACAGCAGATCTCTCCTGTCTCATTCGCTGCTCCCCTCAGCAGTAGATGTCAGTCAGTCTACCTGTTCTGCTCCACACTCTGTCACTGATGAATCTTCTCACACACACCCCCACCTCTGGTCTTACCCCAGTTCTTGTAGGCATAAATAATAAATCCTAGGGAAAAAAGAGAGAAAATCCCCTTGAGTGTTAAAGACTGGATCTAATGCTCACCGCTCAACTCCTTTTATCCCTAGGCAAATTTCTGAAGAAGAGATTAAATAATTTGGGAGTCACTCAGTTTAACAACTCCTAATTTCTGAACTCTTCTATTCCTTACTGCTATCCACTGTGAATTATGTTCATAGGACAGTTTTGGGTATAGAATAACCTTGGGTATTGTCTTGCAACCTTCCCAGACCGTGTAGGAGGTTCATCATTGGTTCAAGCAGTTTCTTCGCTGCCGTCACAGTATTCCTCACACTCCACCGCTCCACACCACCACACCAGCGTCTCTTGAGACGCTAGCTTTATACACCTGGTGCATCAGCCCAGGTGCATCTACTTGCACGTGCCCACCCAGGCATGCGCACAGGTTTCCATCATCAGTGGTAGGGCGGAAAGTCCTGATTAACCTTTTACCCTACAGGTATAATCTTGGATTTTTAGTAGATTGTCATAACCACATGAGTTATTTCACAAGAGATCCATTCCGATGGAGTCTAAGCCGTAAATAGATGAATGTGCCCAACTTCAAAGATAAAGGTCTGGGTATTTTTTGTGCATTCCATTCCATATCCCTGCCACATTGCAAAGAAGACTCTTCTTCCATTTTGAAATTTTAGGGGCGAATAGGTGAAGTAGCAGAACATCTCATTGTCTACTAGAACAATACTACCTCCTGATACCAGCACAGGTATCTTTGCATAAATCTGCAGCCAATGAATATGAGCCGGTTTGTACTTTGTTGTGGGATATGTGTGTGTAGTGGCAGGAAGGTGGCACAGGGCAGGTTCAGGATGGTTCTATCAGACTGTTAGGGGGAAAGGTGGTCCTAAATGGATTATGGGTGTGTGGACTTCAACCCCCACTCCAGACCATCAGTATTCAGAAAAAGGTGGTCCTAAATGGATTATGGGTGTGTGGACACCAACCCCCCACTCCAGACCATCAGTGTTCCAGAACCACAAATCCGATAAGATGATTATCAAAGAGTGGATTACTGGGACCTGAGGGTGAAGTTAAGCAGCCAGGCTGGCTGTAAAAACCGAGGTGAGCCTTGGACACACGCTCTCTGACGGAGGAGCCAGACCCCTGCCTTCGGAGCGATTCATTCGACTCGAAGCTAGCCTCTCAACGCGCCATTGCTTAGATCTGGTAGAATATTTGTGAATTTGTATCCCTTTCTTTTTCCTTTGGTGTTATTACTATTTTATTCCCCTTTCATAAAATAAAACGTGCTAATAACTTTTGCCACGTGTACCTGGAGTTGGAACTTTTAAGTCTTCTGAGCGCGCGGGTGAAAAACCCAGTGTGAGAAACCCATTTTATATTAGGATTGCCCTGTAACAAGACGGGGGTAAAGGAAGGAGTCTTGGAGCCCTCGGTGGCTTTTATGCTTTTATTCGCAGAGGTGGCATCAGGTACATGGCAGGCATGGGTGCCAGGGGGCCGGGAGGCCTGCCAGCATCTTACTCTCTTCTTCTACTGCTGCTGCTGCTTGTTGGTCTTGCTGCTCGCGTTGGTACTGTCATGCTTGTTCGTTCTGCTGCTGCTGCTGGCGTCCTCATGACGCCGCCCATAGAAGCCCGTGTCCAAACTCAGGTGCTCCCACTTGCGCATGCCCACCTAGGCATGCGCGCAGCACCACAGGTGTCCATCATTACACCAGTGGCGGGAGGGTGGAAAGATAGTTCTCTGACCCTACAGTGAGCAAGGTGTAAATCCAGAAGCTGGGTTAAGAACAGGTGTTCACAAGGAGAAAGGATGGCGAGAATCAAAGGTTTCTGTGCAACACCAGTGAACTGGAAGTCTCCATTTCTGCTTCTTGGTGTATACATTGGGCATGGCACATTCTGACAGGAGCAGAAAACATTTTAAAAGCATAATTTTCAGACTGAGATCAAATACCCAACCAAACTGAAGGTGTGCAGGTGAAGGGGATACTTAATCTGTATTCATCCTGGGTTAACCACAAACTCCCATCAGCGGTGCAGTGCTAGCAGTAAGGAGCACCTGTGGGGGCAGGGGTGTTCGCTTCTCTGAATTTGGTGCTGAACTAAGGGAGAAAATCTAAACTGTCCGGAGCGTGGGAACAGTGACAGGCTCTTTAGCAATGGGGAAGAAGTGTAACAGCCTACTGCTGCGCAGATGGTAAACCTCTGACCACCTCAGAGAAATTATTTGGGGATTGTTAAATTAAAAGCTGGTGTGAGGAGTCTGGGATCATTTAATTTTTGGAGGATCATTGGAAAACTAGTTTGGGCCTGATTAAAGCTATCCCCCCCCCAAAATTTTTTTTTTTTTTTTTTTTTAAGGAAAAGTAGGTAGGGGATAGAACAGATAAGTGTCTGAAGAAATTTTTAAAATATTTCTAGCCTCTGTTTATTGAGCACATTTTATGTGGTAGGCTCTGGAGTAATGCTTGGCGTGTATTCATTAAATCCTTTCAGTTAGCCTTTCAACCGGTTCCATTGTTTTTGTGGAAAACAGGGATTAAATAACAGGGAATCTGGAGTCACTGTCATCTCACACCACAGTGCTTTCCACTGCAGGAACTTTGTGCAGCCCACTTTGGCAGAGGTAAAGTGCATCATTTTGATTCTAGATAGAATTCCTGTCCTGAGGGGCTAGCTACCTTTTTCCAGAGCATAGGAGTGTAAGATAAGAAACCCTCTCACCTAGTCCCTGGCTTCGAGTGTGTTTTATCCTGGTTACCCATTAGTCAGTCTCTGTGGTAATATCTCCTGAAAGCTGCTTCAGTCAGAAGGTCCCAGAAAAGCTTATCTGGTAAATCCTGTTTCTTGCACAAGAATACAAAGGGATCAGAGTCTCTTTATTCTTGATGAGCTTTGTCATCAGATTTGATGGAAGGAGGGCAGTGTAGTAATTAAACTGCAGGTCTCTTTATTCTGTTTTCAGCATTGTTAGAGGACTTTACTCCATACTGCTTGCCTTCCTGATTGACTCACCCTTTGGGGCAAAATGCCTGGACTGAAATTAAATGTGTAGGTTTCTCTGCTGCAGTGTTCAATCTGTCATCTCTCTTAACTGCCACGCTCAGAAGCAGCCATTTTAATTGGTCAGACCCCGAGGGTGATATTTTGGCACAGTTCCATTGGCTAGAATTACTTCTCCTGAACTTCACAGCAGATGCTGAGGTCCCTCTGCAGATATTTGTCATAGACTAGTTGAAACCAGGGAGTTTCCAAGTACATTTTTAACTTGTGATTACTTTGTATGTTTTTCAGTTGTTTACAACAGTTACCTCTTCAAGAAAAAGAGTTCATTTATTACTAGGTGAAAGTGAACTCTCTCCCCTTTCCTCCTTAGTCGTACTGTTATTTTAATAGTTCATGCTCCGAGACCTTCTGCTGTTCTCTCACGCCCTTTCTGTCTCTCCCCTGCTGGGCTATGCTGCTCAGTAACAGACAAGCCCAGCACAGACCTGGTGCCCCTGGCAGATGGCTGTTTCTTGACTGCCAGCATTTCTTTGCGATTTTACTTCTCTGTTGTTTTCACTTTTACTTGTATTTTTGCAGTTATCACCAATCAGAGCCACTAGGAGGGCACTGAAACTTGTGTCTTTGGACGCGGGACGGGGATGGAAGTGATGATCTTAGTAATCCTCCAGACGCCCCCTTCCTGATTTTCTGCTGCAAGTAATAACTGACAGTGTTAACGTGTTTCTGACAGGTCATTTTATTACCATTCTCTCCTTGCTTTTCAGGTACTCTATCTTCAGTGTGTTTGAGGTGGGGATGTTAATATTGGGCCTTTCCTTGATGGTGTTGCTGTGGTTATGTGGGCTCAAAATCCTTATTTTGCTGATCATCCTGGAACCAAGATTGTGGAATTTTCAAACAAGAGGCCTTTCCCCTTCCCCCAGCCCAGTTATCATTAGTGCTATCATTAGTTAACATCCCTGCTACTTCCTAGAGTACTTGGTGATTGCATTTACCTGGCACTAGACTGGGAATAAAGCTACAAAGTACACTGTGGCTCTTTTTTCTGTTTCACTTTCTACACTCTAACCACTGGAGAAGAGTACTGTAAAAATAATTATACACATTGTTAGACAATTGGTTAGACACAGTGCTGCTGGAATACTCCTTCCCTTGAAACAGGGGGGTGGGGAAGGAGGCCGCTCTGACTGAAACAGAGGTCAGAGGCCCCCAAAAGCCCCTAAAGGCCAAAAGGCCACAAACCAGAGTCAAGGGCTATAGCAACAGGGGCTATAGCCTATCAGAGGACAGTGCCCGATACAGGTCACTGTCTGTGGGTTCTCACCCGCGCGCACAATTGCAAGGGACTTCAGGCTACAGGAACAACAGTCATGGGGTTTATTTACAAACAGGGGGAAACGAGAGCGCTTACATATCCACAAGAGGCTGGCTGCTTCATCCAGACAGCATCAGCGTTGGCAGTCACCAGTTCTATGCCACCAACAGACAGCTCCTTGAGACACCAGGCCCAGGGCCTTTGGTGCTCCTTCCAGTCAGTGTCACAGCCAGGACCGAGTCCCAGTCTCTCTCTCTCCTTGGAGGGCGGCGGCTGGAGGCGTCCCTCCTTCCTTCGAAGGCTAGAAACATCATCTCCTCTTCCTCTGCAGGAGCTCTTCTTCCTCTGCTCCTGCTTCTCTGTCTGCTCCTCCAGGTCGCTCCGAATCCCCATCAGCTCTTTCTCCAAAATGTCTCCCGACGAACAAAACCCCTCAAATGTCTCCCAAGGAATGAATCCCTCTCTTGCTTCGACCAGGCCTTATATTCACTTCTTCAGGTGCCCCCTCCACAGTCTGATTGGTCCATTTTGCTGCACCTAATTGGTCCATTTTGTCTGCACCTGAGGTTTCTGAGGAAGGACTGCCACACTAACTTGCAGGGGAGCCAGAGACCATTCCTTCTGCTGGCTGCCGCCTGGTAATAACCTCAGAATGTCATCACCAGCCATGCAAGGACCTTGCCTGGCTTTGTTCCTTTTGGAATCCTCAGCAACTTGAGAGGGTTGGGCAGAGAGGAGTGCTTAAAAGATAATCAGATGAGTGAATTGAAGCTATGGAGAGGTGTATCAGAAGGACATAGACAGAAAAGGCTTCCTTGAGGAAACAAGGAACGTGTGGTGGAACAAATGCCAGACGAGCTTGGCATTTGAGGAACTGAAAGAATCGTACAGCTGGAGCCAAGAGCAAAGAGAGTAAGGTTCTGAGCACCAGGATTGTTGCATTACTTCTTTATTGGTTACCAGTGAAAACACTTAATAAGAGGAGGGTAATGGAGCATTAGTTATAGGTGAGACAATTTTGTAAAACCGTCCTCAGCGGAAACAAAGGTGGGCAAGAATAGAAATGGAAATATATGTTAGACAGTAAGGGCATGTATCTTTAGACAGTGGAGGGACAGCCACACCACTGGTCCCTGAAGTTATAATAAGTCGGAAATGCAGATGACTTAACTGGGTGTGTAATTAAAATCTTGGATTCCCTGGGCTGGTTTTCCTGTCCAGTGTACCTTTTACAAAGTGTTCAGGTATTGAGTTGATTGTTCGCTCTTTTGGAAGTCCTTAGAAGGAGGTAGAAACTAGTATTAAATACTTTCACCTGCTGGCTTCATCGTCTCCCATTGGTCAGCGCATTGACCTTGCTCTGCCAGGGCACTTGAATTGCTGGTGCTAAAGGCAGGGGGCATGGATGGAGAGTGGCCCTCTCTCTTTGCAGGATCACACGTTAATCAGAGAACTTGAATTTGAACACTCTAGCTGTGACCCTGGTCCAGTTGCCCAACCCTCTGTGCCAGCCTCTTCAGTTACAAAATGAGCATTTCAATTCTGATTTTTGCAGGTTTATTTCACTAAATGAGACTATAGATACAAATGTAACATCTCCCTTGGCACATGTTCAGTGTTTTATAGTGTTTTTACTTTTCCCTTAATAACATTTTCATGATCTGAAAAGAAACTATAAGACCCTGAGTCTGAATTACCCCTCCAGTTTCTTCCTCGTCTATCCTCTAAAATAATAGCACAGGAGAGTTCTCCCACCTAAAGCTTGGATTAGAAAGATGTGAGCCCTAGTGTTGAGGTCTTTGACAATCTCATTTTGAATAGAGGCACTGCAAACTGGGTTGGAGAGGCAAATGTTTAGTCCTCATTAACCCTGTGACTTACTATAAATAACATCTACCATTTACTCCCGTCTGCTGTTCCTCTAAGATTGAAAAACTTGGTCCAGGGATGTGCCCTCTTTACACTGAACGCCCACTCTGTTCAGTCTGTGCAGTGTAAGGCCAGCTTGTTTCTGTCATACTAAAGTTAAGAGAGGCGGATTTCTCAAGTTCATTCCACTGCTCAGTGTTAGAACCAGGGTCAGGTGTGATGAGCCAACAACCAAAGCAAAATATGTTCAGAAACTTTTTGTTCACTTGCATTAGTGTTCTGTTTTCAAAAACTTTGACCCTAAAATAAAATTTTTATCCTGTAAATACACATTATCCATTACTTATGATCCACAGGGAAGCCTTAGAGGATGGAAAATGTGTATTAGGATTTCAAGCCTTTGGAAGTGCCTCCCCTCCCCCGGTGAAACATCCAGCGTGTACACTGTTCTGCAAGGCTGTTGATCTAGTTCTTGGGTTCTCAAGTTGTGCAATATACTTGTCTCCTTGGTGACTTAGATATTCTGAATTCTTTATTCTAAAATATCTCAGAAATACTATGCAGAGAAGGTGCTTCATTGTCCCATACCCAGCAAGTAAGATCAGCCGGTAACATGGTTTACCCTGCAGGTTGCTCACTTAAAAATGCAACAGTTACCCTATTTAATGCTCATTGTGTGGTCACCAGCATTTTAAATCACCTCCATTTAGGGTGGATGCCTCAGACAGGTTTACTGGAAATTTTCACTTGCAACTCTGAGGTTCTGTTTTAAATTAAACAGTTTTGAGGGAGTTCAATTTTTTTGCCCCCAGACCAGCTTTTTTTTTTTTTTTTTTTTTAAAGTAAGCAGCCTTCTAAATTAAGAGATGATTTTAAATTTCAGGTGAGTTCTCAAGATAATGATGATTCTTTAGTGTGTGGGTGAACTCCCCGCCCAATCCTGTTCTTTGGGTAATAAGAAACTGAAGCTTGGGAGACTAGAAGAGAGGAAAGAAAGGTGGGGGGGGTGCAGACAAACATTGGGTTTTGCAGCCAATTGTTACATTGAACATTTAGACTGTTGCCATTTTAGGATTGTAACTTACACTTTGACAATAACTTATTTTAATGTGCTATTTATCAGGCACTTACTATAAAGCTAGGCACTCTGTTATTTCTCATCCCTACAGTTACTCCAACTGCAGAGTAATTATCCTTTCCATATAGGCCAGGAAGCAGACTCGAAAAGTTTAAGTGACCTGTCCAAGGTTAGTTAGCTCCTTTGTTTTTGATAAAGGACTTCTACATGGTCACTTTATCGCTCTATTACTATTGATGAAACGTTTTGGGTCTTAAGGAAAGGTAAGTAGTGCTTGCTTTATTGATAAAATACAGAATGTTCTTCCCACCTCCTGTTTGTTCATTCCATAAATTGAGTGCCTGCTGTGAGGTGGTACTGTGCTGGGCGATGCAGATATAAAAGTAAAGACAGGTGAAGTGCCTGTCCTTGGAGATGACAGTATATAGTAGATAGCCAGTAAACAAATGTAATTACAGAATGTGCTGGTTCTCACATAGGAAACCAAAAGAGTAGGGGGTATAGGGGACCACTCCTCTATATAGGTGAAGTTTGAGCTGAGACCTGAAGAATGAGAAGGAGCAATAACTGCACAGGGACCCTGAGGCGGGAAGCAGCCCAGTATGCTTGAAGCTTAGTGAGAACCGTGGCATGGCATGAATCGAAGTGGGCCGGGTCTGGTGGCACATGCCAGGTCTTCTAATCACATAAGGAGTTGGAATTTTAATTCTAGAAGGAAACAGGAATCCATAAAGAGATTTAAGTGAGTATATTGGGAATAGGAGGGAAGTAGATGATACCTTATAGAAAAAGAATCCGAGATTCTTTTTCAATTCAGAACTGAAGCAGAGAAACTAGTTAGAAGGCTGTTCTTTTGTCTAAAAAGCCTTTCCTGACTCTGAAAATATGAACACAAAAATTTGAACACTGCCTTTGTGGAGTTTTCATTCTATTAGGAAAGCACTTAAGAAGTAAGCAAATGATATCAGGTAGTAATTAGGGTTATGCATGAGATTAGAAAGTGACATTTAAATTGAGGGATGAATGACAAGGAAGGAGCTAAGCATGTGAAGTTTGGGGGAGTCCAGATGGAATAAACAGATTCAAAGGTCCTGAGGGGGGGAAATGTGAGTAATAGCTGAGTGAGGGTAGCTAGACCACTGTGTGGGCAGAGGAGATGAATACAGGAGAGAATGACTCTTCAGCTTAAGAAAGATACAGAAGGGCCTCCCTGGTGGTGCAGTGGGTTAAGCAACGCACTGTGACGCAAACCGCAGCCACTGCAGCACGAGTTCGATCCCTGCCTCCGGCCAGGGAGGGGACCCACATGGCACAGCAGACCTCTCCTGCCTCGCCCGCTGCTCCCCTCAGCAGTGTGTTTCAGTCAGACTGCCTGTTCTGCTCCCCACTCTGTCTCTGGTGAATCCTCTCACCCTCCACGCCTCTGGCCTGTACCCCAGCTCTTGTGTGCATAAATAAATAAATATTTAGAAAAAAATAAAAAGAAAGATACAGAAGTCACCCAAGTGGGGTGGTCTCCTCTTTGGGTGGGGAGAGAGAGGTTGGGGAAGACAAAGGACAGCCAGAGACAGTCAAAGCACTAACATTTAAGAACAGAGGGAAGAGGAAGAACTAGCAGAGAGGCTTTGAGGGAGAGGAAAACAAGGGTACAGAGTTCCGGAAGCTAAGAGATGATTAGATGAGCTGTGCAGCTGCAGGAACAAATAAGTTCCCCCAAATTGAGAGGGTAATTTGAGTCCAAAAAACAGAGACATCCATTAATCACATTTGAAGTTTATTAAGGGCAACTTCCATATAGGGGGTACTTGGTCCAAAGGCCCAAATGGACAGGAGGACTATAGGTGGAAACAGGATGTACACCACCTCCCACAAAGGTCATCTTATACCCTTCTTAGTATGTGTGATTATTCTTGTGTGAGACTAATGATGCCAGATGTCTGCTGGCAGTGCGGTGGGGAGACATGCCTTGTGCATCTTTGTTCTAAGATTAATAGTCAAGTGTAGATCATGACTACGGGTTAATGCACATGAAAGAAACTGTGGGGAAATTGGCTCTCCTCCCAGGGTAGAGCAGTTATTGGTCACAGGCCTAAGATGGTGTCGATACGAGATGGAGCCCATTTGGTTTTTGTGTGTAGGAGAGGGTCTCAAAGCAGAGAGCAGGGTCAATGGCGTCTCGCACTGCTGGGAGGTGAGTAAGATGAGGACAGAGGAGTGTCAATTGGACCTGGCTGCTTGGAATTCCTTGGCGACTGAAAAGAATCAGTGGAGTAGAGTGGAGTGGTCAAGCCAGACTGGAGAAGGTTGAAAACATAATTAGAGGTTGAGAAGTAGAGTCCACTATTTGGAGAAATTTTGATGTAATGGAAAGAAGATAAAAGGACGCGGGCTCAAAATGGGTAATTTTTGGTTGTTTTTCTTAAAAATTAAAAATATACTAGCTACAACTCCCACGTAAGTTTTTTTCTAAAAAATCTAATGAGCATCCTACATCGCGCTTGACTCTGCTTTTCCTGGGAGCTAAGCAACAAAGGCTGGCAGGACTCTGGGCAACAGGACAAACCGTGAAATGCTTCATAAATTCGTGTCATCCTTGCACAGGGGTTGCGCTAATCTTTGTTTTGTTCCAGTGTTTAGTATATGTGCTGCCAAAGCTAGCACTTGCATGAACTTTTAATAAGTTCGTGGAGGAGTATACAAATTATGTGTACAGTCGATGAGTTTTCTTGAAGTAAATATAACCAGCACTCAGATTAAGTTACAGCATTACCAGACGCTCCCTGTGTGCCTTCCATCTGCTGGCCTACCCTTAGAGAAAACACTACCCTGATTTCTAGTACCACAAATCAGTTTGCCTGTGTTTGAGTTTTATATAAATCTGACCGTTTATTTCATATCCGTACCTGTCTTTCAGCCTGTACTTATAAGATTCTCCCGTACTTTTACATATAGCAGTAGTTTGTTTATTCTCGTTGCTGTCAGGACATACTGTCATTTACTTCTCCATTGCATTGAGGGACGGGGTCATTTCTAGCTTGGCTGTGATAGTAGCACTGCTAAGAATGTTACTGTATACTTCTTAGGGGGAATGTATTTCTGTTAAGTGTAGGCCTGGAAAGAGGAATTGCAAAGCTATGGGGTATTGTATGTATGTATTTCCAAAGTGGTTGTGCCAATTTACTGCTGGCAAAGTTGGAGTTGCTCTGTCTCCTCCGCAATACTGTCTAGCATCTGTCTTCCATTTTAGCCACCCAGTGAGTGTTGGGCCATAAAACACTGTGATCGTAATTTGCATTTTCCTTATGACAATGAAGAACTTTTAAAATCTAGTCGATTCTGGAGCATACCTGTGTGTTAATAAGAGTGTCACTGGAGACAGAAGTTTCAGGGGAAATGGGCTGCAGAAGAGACAGATTTTTTTTTTTTAAATAGACTCCAGAACACTCCTTGGAGCCTATGAGTATAGGCTTCAAGAATTAAGCAACCTAGGTTTAAATCCTGGGTTTGCTACCCTCTAGCTCTGGCCTTTAGCAAGTTACTTCTCCGAGCCCTGGTTTTCTCCCCTAAGAATGGGAAGGCGTAATCTAGCTCACCAGAATTGTGAGGATCATATGTGATAACATTAGGAGTAACTAAAAAGCACTCTTCCAGTGGAGAGTGCCTATTTTCTCCTTTACATCTTAAAATATGTTATTACTTATCAGTTATTTCAAAGAGGCGTAGCTAACTGATATTGATGGACTTTCCATAGCATTACCTTCCATAGCCATTGCAATTGTACTTAATTGCTTTTTAAGGATAATATACAAGATGAAACAAAGCCCATTGTGTTTTAGTGATTAATAACGTAGGGTACTTTCCTTTATGCACTTACAGCATATATGCTTTTAACAGTTCCAGGAATATCGTAGTAGCAGTAGGCAAACTACCGTCAATACCCTGGAGGTGATTCTGTAAGCTGGACATCTAGGCATTTTGTGATTTGTCAGTTCTTTGAGAACTGGGGGCATTGTAACTAGGTATTTTAAAAGGACTTTTGGAAGTCTACAGAGTGGGTGTCAGGTGTGTTACTTCCAGGATGTTGCCTTCCCTACAACAATCCTGTCGTTGCAGCAGTAGGCGACCCACAGAGCTGTTTTGAGTGAAAACAGATAGGATGGGAACCTTGGGATTGACAGCACTACCTTAGTTTTTGGTGGTTAGCAGTTAGCAAGGTGGTTTTAGACTTGCACTACAAAGTGACTCCAGTTTTACTGGGACACTGACATTCCGACCCTTCTACAGTGTGGGGCGACTCTGGCCCTTCTCCCCTGATGGAAAACCCATGACAAGCGTTGATCTGCTTGAGAGTATTTGTCTTGGGCAAATAAACAAATGGAGAATTGATTGTTTTTAAAAAATTACTTAGGATTCTTGTAAGGTGAAATCTTAGGATTCTTGTAGGGTGAAATCACATCATCTCCTCTCTTGCCTCTCTGACTAGTCCTCAGCCCGCTGGGATAGGCACTTCCCTTACTCTGATATTCCTGCTCTGCAGGGCTCCGTCTTCCAAGACTCACCAGCTAATGGGATACCCTGTGCAAGCTAGCCATTCTTACCTCATTACCATAGGGACAAGTGAATTATCTTGTTCATTTCAGCCAGCCCTCTTATCTCCCATCCTGCTCCCCTCTAGGCAGAGTGGAAGAAGAGAGCTTGGTAGGTTTCAAACAGTAAGAGAGCCGTCAAAGACTGTTTGAGAACTAAGTCACCAAATCCATCTGTTCTGAGGAGGGTGAAGGAATTTTCAAACCCTCAGTGAAGATTTATCAATGATTTTCTTTCAAGATCAGAAGGAGATTTGTAGATGGGTGAAGGTACTCAAAGTTGTCACCTTAGGGAGATGTATTACACCCACAGTTGGTTCCACTTTCAACCCTTTCGTTAAGTAATCAGATGCCATGTGTTCATGTTTACATATCTGAGGGATGAAAAAAAAAATTCCCAAGAGAAAAGTGTTTCGTTTGTATGGCAGTGTTAAAATTATAAATTCTTTCCTTTCGTTACCAAGGAAGGAAGTAACCCAAGTATAGTTGTTACTTAGGCTTAGAACTTTCTGTTTTGTTAAGAGTGTACTTTTAACTGAAATGTTTCTTTTTGGTACTTAAATATATGTCAGAAAGAATAAAAGCCCAGTTTGCTGATTTTGATGAGCCTGTTCTGTGAAACTGAGCAGGATTTGGGTGTTTTAGCACTGGGGACTCTTCCTATCTGTTTCCACATAACCCCTTTCCCACATAGGCACATCCTCAATATTCTCCACCTAATACCTAAACCTGGGGCCTGTGGAATAAGAGTGGCAGTTTTCAAACCTAATCCCAAAGCCCAGGGATTCAAAGCCAGTAGCTTTTCTTTCAGAGCTGTTCAGAGGAGGCAGTTAAGATTAGAAACCAAGAGCTTGAAAACAGCGCTGAGGAAGATAGGTTCTCAGGATGCCTAGCTAACAAAGCTCTTGCACCCGCATGGCCAAGCTGAGCAGTGGTGCCTTTCTAGTCTCGGAATCCCCTGGGGGCAAGGTCCTTATGGAAATCACTTTGGTGTCCCCTGTGCCCATCTCCTCTTTTCTAAGTGCTCATTAAATCACATGAATTTGTGCAGTACACAGTTGGCCAGTTTCTCACCATCATGTGGCAAAGTTCTTTTCTTACCTGGTAGGGGAAAATTGTAACACTTAGACTCCTTGTGAAGGAAAAGTTTGTTTCCTTCTTGTAGTTAAATATATCTCCCCCTTTTTTTTTTCTTTTAAAAAGATTTTTTTATTTATACATACAAGAGCTGGGGTATAGGCTGGAGTCCAGGGTGGTGAGAGGATTCACCAGAGACAGAGTAGGGAGCAGAACAGCCAGACTGACTGAAACACACTGCTAAGGGGAGCAGCGGGCGAGGCAGGAGAGGTCTGCTGTGCCATGTGGGTCCCCTCCCTGGCCAGCAGCAGGAATCAAACTCATGATGCAGTGGCTGCGGTTTGCGTCACAGTGCGTTGCTTAACCCACTGCGCCACCAGGGAGGCCCTATCTCCCCTTTCTTATTTCATTCTTTCACCTTGCTCTCCTATAAATTTATGTAGTGCTGTAAACTTTTGGTTACATGTCTTCAACTTGTTCTGCTCTCTGGTGAGAGGTAACCTTTCTCCCGCCCAGGAGTATCCCACCCACCAACCTGTCACTTGGCCGCTTTTTTTCCCTATTCCTGGCTCTTACATCCATCATTTATTGCCACCTTTCCCTTTCTCAGAAACCTTAGTCTTTGGGGGGTTTCCTCTCCAGCCGAAAAAATATGTTATCTCAGGAGGCTCTGGATTCTCTTCTCTTTCCATTAGTCAAAAGCCTCTCCCCTCTTGGCTCTCACCCTCACCCTGAGCCTCATGTCCTTCCCAGCCCCCAGATCCCTTCCCTCTCCGTGCATTTGGCACTCCCTCCTCTGCTCACAGTCAAAAGTTTGCTGAAAGAATAATGCCCATATCTTTCCTTGGATTCTTGCAAATCCTCACTCTCATTCACTTGCTAGTTTATGGTTATCAGTCAGCTTCTGTCTTCCTAAACTGTTCAGACAAAGAGCATACCCACATTTCTAAAACTAGGTCCAATAGGTGTTTTGCATTCCTTGTTGATTCCACTGTCTGGGTCTCTTGACAGCCTTGATGATCTCTTTTTGAAACTCAAAATACTCTTCAGTTTCTCCCACCTGTGAGCATTCTTCCTTCTGCTGCTGCTGGCTGACTTTCCTCTGCTTGCCCTTCAGACCAGGGGTTTCCAGGGTTCCCCCAGGAATTCTGTCTCTTCTCTTCTGACCCAGACTATCTAATCAGTCTTCTGGCTCTACCTACTTCCAGAAGGCTGAGGGTTCTCAAACCCTTATATTCATTCAGCTGCTAGCCACCTCCCCCACCTTGTGCTGTATATACATGGGCCTGTCCCAAGGGATCCAGACACATGTTCTTAACCTCCCCCGACCCCATACCTCCTCCTGAAGCCTTCATCTTAGCTTAAAGATCACAGTCTCTTTCCTGTTGTGTAATTCAGAGGTCCTGGGATTTTTCTAAGGCTGTTTCTCTTCTCCTTGCCCCAACTCCTCAGCCAATTAACAATCTTACCAGTTCTATCAAAGAACTGTCTGACATTTCTCTTACTCTCATACCTCACATCTGTCCCTTGACTAATCGAAAGCGCCTCTGTTAAGAGATGTTAAGCTGGGAGGAACTAACAAGCCAACTGGTTCAACCTTGGTCATTTTATGGAGGAAAGGAAAGAGGCCCAGCAGGGGGAAGTAACTTCCTGGTCGACAAGGCTCCGACCTGAGGCCTTTGTAGCTTCCTGTGATACACTTCTCTCACTTTAGTGTCTGTCTGAGTAACACCTGTCTTCCCTTCTCCTGGGCCCCCATGAGAACGGGAATCACCACAGTCACTGCAGTGCCCAACAAGGCAGGAGGCTCAGCAAGGCCACTGAATGCATGAACCACACAGTATTCAGATCTTAACTAACCACATACTTGTTCCATTTCCTACACACCAAAAACATTTCCCTCTGACTCACTATTACTTGTCTGAAGACTCAAGTTCCCAGAAGACAGGGACTTAGTCTGCCTTACTTGCATTTAATAGTTCACATGGATTAATAAAGCAAAGAGCCACTGAATAAAAGAGTTCTTTGTTGGTGAGGTTATTTATTGGGCACAATGGTGGAGCAGGAACCCTCTGCAAGAGGAATTTTGTAATTCTTTGAATCTTCTGTTGATAGTCAGAGTATGGGGTTCCCAAGTCCTGCTCTGTAACTTACGAACTGTGTGTTGCTGACTTCTAACAAGTCATGCCCTCTCTGTACTTCATTTTTCTCATCTGGATATTCTCCAGGCTATGAAGCACTAAGTGAACATAGTGGCAGCTACCAGCATTGTAACAGTGCTTTAGCTACAATTTCTCTGGGAAGGTACAGGTAATATGTAAGGAATTTCACCACAATTATTATTTGTCTTTCTGGGCTTGTCCCTCCCCCAGGGGGGTAAATAGATCTCTCACATTATTAGCAAGATTTGTTGAATAACTGTAAGAAGTGGGAGAAGGGAGAGACTTCTCAAATGACATGCCACACATATGCTGATATGGGCATACTTTGGAACTTAGCAGAAAGGCAAGAATAAAGGAAATTCTCAAGAAAAACAGCATGCACTTAAACGACAAAGTATTTGATTGGAACAAGGGTAAGGGTTAGGGGAGCATGAGGGTACAGCAAATAAAGAAGCAGCCATTAAAAATCTTGTGCTGCATGGGAAGGAATCTGGACGTTCTGTAGGTTATGGGACACCATTAGGAATCAGGCGATGAGGTTTTGTGGTCTTACCTGCATTCTAGAGAGGGTGCTATGAAAATAAGTGCTGTGGAGAACAAAAGAGCAAGGAGTGGGTTGGAAACAAATTGTAGGAAATGGAACAAGTATGTGGTTAGTTAAGATCTGAATACTGTGTGGTTCATGCATTCAGTGGCCTTGCTGAGCCTCCTGCCTTGTTGGGCACTG
>JAGFMF010010477.1:3009-99105 GCA_019455555.1 Galemys pyrenaicus
TTCTGGTCGTGGTGAAGCAGTCCTGAGGAGCAGGGCGTTCTGGTCGTGGTGAAGCAGTCCTGAGGAGCAGGGCGTTCTGGTCGTGGTGAAGCAGTCCTGAGGAGCAGGGGGTTCTGGTCGTGGTGAAGCAGTCCTGCGGTCATGTGGTCGTGTTTGCCCTACCTGTGATTTTGGCTTCCTTTTTCCAGCCAAGAAAAGAGACCAGTGAGCTCAAACGGTTTCCCATGGCCACGCCGCTGTGAAGCTGGAGTCACCCCAGCTCCCCCAGTCTTCAGAGTCACTCCCTCTCCCGGTACCATATTACCCAGACCCAGACCAGAACTCAGGTTCCAGTTTGCTCTCGTCCCTGCCTCTCTCCTGGTGAGGGTTCCTCTGTGTTCTATCCTGGTCTCCTCTTGCCCTCCAGGCTCTGGCCTGGCCTGGCCACACTGGGCAGCTGGGCTGCCCCTGGTGAGTGGTGACATCAGATTTCGCCCACTGTCAAGCTATTGCCAGCCTCGGGCGGCATCAACAGCTGCCTATCTGAATAATTCATCGGGCCTTGTTTACTCTTCTCTTCCTGGCTATTAGTGGCTCTCAAAACCCCTCCACAGCCCCCTCCCAGGTCCAGCTGCCCTGGCCTCCATCCCCCTCTCCAATTTGGCCACCAGAAAGTGACTCTAGGACTGGCTGTGTGCATCAGCCATGAATTATTCAGGCCTCATTTGGCTGGGGTCGGGGTGGATATTGGGGTTGGAAGTGAGTCTGGGCCACACTGTCTGTCCCATTTGGGGGCACATGGAAGAACCACATGAGGGACATCACCATCTCCATCTAAGCTGAAACGCAAGTCCTGGTGGGTCCAGAGTCACCTGCCACTGGTGGGCTAGGTGAGTGCGCTCCAGAGCGCGGAGACCATCATCCATAGACTGGGCCGCATCCATCAGCAGGGGCCGACACAGTCTAACAGAGGGACCGAGCACAAGTCAGCCGGGTGGAAGTCCTGACCCTTCTACTTTGCAGCTGAGAACTCTTGGGCAAGGCACTCGACCTCCCTGTGCATAGGCTGTAGCCACTGTAACCTCGGGATAGCGGTGGGGGCAAGATCAGAGCACCGACAGGCCAGGCTGTGTTAAATGTTACACCTGCATGCACGCGACTGCCACAGTCTGGTCGTGTGTTTACCTCTCCCGTCACTGGAGAGGTGCCTCTCTCCTGGTGAGGGTTCCTCTGTGTTCTATCCTGGTCTCCTCTTGCCCTCCAGGCTCGAACCAGTCCAGAGGTGGCTGCTAGTAGATGTTAGGTAAATGCTTGTTGAGTGAATGAATAAATGAATGAGTGAGAAATTGCTCTCCGGAGATGCAATGGGCTGATTTATGAGGCAGTGAGGAAGCTCCTTATTGCTGAGTGGGTCACAATTCACCAGGCATTCCATCGAGAGGATTGATGCCCTAGTTAGAAAGATACTTGTTAGCGCTCCTCCCCTCTCATTAAACTGCTGTGGGTCTAGGATTTAATGAATACATGTGGGTGTAGGAGCAGGTGGTAGTAGTGGGAGACGATGATGGTGATGAGGGTGATGATGATGATGATGATGATGATGATGATGATGATGATGATGATGATGCTGATGATGATGATGATGATGAAGGTAAGGGCAATAGGTCCTATGATGTGAGATAGGGTGAGGCAGACAGAAGGAACAGCTGATCCACTGGTCCAGCCGACTAGATATTGAGCTCCTAGCAAGCAAGGATGTACAGCTTCTCCCTGTATTCCTGGCCCCTGGCACACAGTAGGTGTACCATAGAAATGCACTGAATGAATGAAATAAACTCTTGCTGTCTTTCGTGCTTCGATGATCAGGCAGACTTTCAGCTTATCCCTTCCCGATTTAGCATCCAAACCCCTTCATCTGCCCCAGCCAGCTTCTGTGGCCTGTCTACCTTATTCCTTATTCTCAGTTTCCCCAGCCACAAATGGGTCACATGAGTTGCTTTGCTGCCCTTGGTAACCTCAGCCCATTGGCTCATTGTGGTCCCAGTAGGCCTGCCTGATGGGACTCCTGCCCATCAGCTTCTGGAACCACAGACACCGCGTACACCCACGCCGTGGAGCACCGATAAGCTATTTTGATGTTTCTGTTGCTTTCACAAAGACGGCTTCCAAGATTTCAGACCAGGTGGTGCTGGTCTTTTTTTGGAGGTGCTAATTAATAATTTAACTTCATATAATGATAATTTTATCTTGTTGCAGTTTGTGGATTTATGATTATCTCATCCATCCGGTGTCTGGTGCTCAGCACGGAACGTCTCTCCCGCTGTCTGCCGGAAGGTGCTGCTGGGAGAATCACCTTCACAGGCCCAGGGGCTCAGGAGAGGCACCTGCAAGAATGGTCTCCGAAACTCATCCCCTTGGCCAGTTCCCTGTAGTCTGTGGGGCTGGAACGACTTTCTGGATCCTCTCAAAGACGGCTTGCCTGGGAGCAGAGGGTGGAGCCTGTGCCCTTCAGCCCTTGGTCAGCCTGTTCTGCAGAAATGGATGTCAAGAGGAAGGCTAGGAGCAGCCTGTCACTAGAGGAGGGGTGTGGCAATGTCACAGCTGCCCCAAGTCTCCCTCCTCGGCCAAGGGAACTGAGGCTACGACAGAGAGGGACTAGCTTAGGCTTATGTAGCACTAGGCACAAAGCAGTCTCCCTCCTCTAAGTCATGTGGCTCCCCAGGACAACCCTCCTCCACATTTTGAGTGGAGATCAAGAATGAGCACTCAGGGGCTCCTGGTGGTGCAGTGGGTTAAGCACTGCACTATGAAGCAAAACACAGCCACTGCAGCACGAGTTCGATCCCTGCCTCCGGCCAGGGAAGGGGGTACCCACATGGAGCAGCAGACCTCTCCTGCTTCGCCCGCTGCTCCCCTCAGCAGTGTATTTCAGTCAATCTGCCTGTTCTGCTCCCCACTCTGTCTCTGGTGAATCCTCTCTCTCCCGCACATCTGGTCTGTACCCCAGTTCTTGAATGCACAAATAAATATTTAAAAGAATGAGCACTCAGTCCCTTTCTCCCATGATGCTTGGGGATAACTCTCTCCTGTTGACAGTAAAAGTCACAGGTTGAAGCTGACTTTTAAGGGGTTTTAGCTGAAAAGGCATTGGTAGGTATGACCAAGAATTCTGCTGAATGAATTCAGAAACCAGTGTTCTCCCTCTCGGGCACGGAGTGCCTGCAGCCCGTTGTCCAGAGTGGGTATGGCTTAGATTCCTCTGAGATAGAAGAGACAGCAGAGTCAGCAGCAGATTTAGGAAGGTTCCAGACTTAAAACTGTGGGGCATTTAAGAGGGGGCAAGGAGGCTGGAGCAGGACATGGGGGCCCAGCTTCTGGAGGGCCTCGATTGACATTATTGTCAATCTCTAAAGGATTTGAAGTCAGGAGTGACTTCACCACTTAGGGCAGAGACTTGGTCTTTAGAGCTTCAGTGCATTCTCATGCAATTCCAGGAAGGCTGCTTAGGGTGGGAAGCCAGAGGCAGTGTCTGTGCCAGGCTGGACACAGAGCATCTCTGGGTCACCTCTGATGGTTGGCGGGGCTGTGGGGTGGGATGGAGCTGCCTTCAATCCACCCGGGGTCTCAGGTCCCGTCCACCCAAAGTGCAGCTGGTGACCAGGCCCCGGGTTGGCCTTGGCCCATACTCACGGCACGCTAATGCTGAAGACCAGATTGACTGTGGCATCAGAGTGTTTGGGGAGCCCCCTGACAGCTCGAGAAGTCCTCCCCCCAGCCACTCTGGACAGCTTGAGCTCTAAGCTAGGATGTTCTCTCAGCAATTGCTCCTGTCACTTCTTATTACAGCTGATGCCCACAGTGCCTGCCAGGGGGCCGTGGGGCATAATTGGCCATGTTCTTTCTCAGAGCCTCAAGGAGGCTGGTGCCTGGCCTGGTGGGGCCCCTGGAGACTCAAGAGGCTTCAGCAGTACCAGGATCACATCTTGTCCATTCCGGATCACCTTGGCTACAGCTTATGTACAAGATCTCACAGGACCCCCTCCTGCTGAGAATGACATGGTGACCTTTCTCTGTTTTGACTTCTCTGTCCAGGCCTTGCAACAGTTTGTGCTCAGACAAATCTCAGCTGTGACCAAGTTTTATCCCCTGGAAGCTTTGAATTCAAGAACTTTAGAAAGTCAGAACTGAATAGTCTTTTTTTTTTTAATAAGATTTATTTATTCATGCATATAAGAGCTGGGGGACAGGCCAGAGGCATAAGAGGTGAGAGGATTCAAAGTGGGGAGCAGAACAGGCAGATCAACTAAAGCACACTGCTGAGGGGAGCAGCAGGCGAGGCAGGAGAGGTCTGCTGTGTCATGTGGGCCCCCTCCCTGGCCGGGGATCAAACTCGCACTGCTGTGCCATCGATGCTTCACAGTGGGGCGCTCAACCTGCTGCACCACCAGGGAGGCCCCCGTCTTTAATGATCAGTAAATGCACAAGGATTTTTAGCATTAGCTTTTGGGTTGCCTTCAAACTTGTCCAAAACAGATTGTGCAAATTTAAAAAATTACCAAAAATCTTATTATACAAAAGCACGCTCATTCCCTACCCTTCCTACCTCCACTCCTGTTCTGCAGGACAACTTTTAACCTTCACCTCTTTGAGGGGCTTCTTTGGCTATTTACCTTCATATTGCTAGAAAACCTTCAACCGGAACTGCTTCTTGTTTTATCCATTTTAGACATCATCTGTTGACTTCCTGCTACTAACATTTCTCTACTACCTACCCCGCTTCTGTCCTATCTGGGTCCTTTCCAGCTAGGCTGGAGTCATATGACTGGAGTTACTCCCTTTGGACTAAGGCAGTTGAGAACCTGCTTCTTCTATTCATTCCTCCCAAGGGAGAAGACTGCTGGCCCCAGGGTCCCAGTCATGCAAATACCAGCAGGCCTGCCTGGCCAGTGCAGGCATGTGATGTTATGAGAAATGAGCTTTTACTGCCTACACGGCCTCTCTATTAAACACCTGGATAAATATGCCCAGAGGTAATAATCACCTTACATTTTCTTAAGTTTTCCCCAAAGGTGAATAAGATCTACCATGCCATCAGCATTAGTATTTTGTTTGCAAGCTAGTCTTATATCAGCTCATCTATCAATTTCTTCTTCTTTCTTGAATTCTCCCCTCCTAAATTCCTTGTTTCAATCACAGTGTTCTCTAGGCCCACTACAAAACTTTTATCCTAGAGATTTCCTCCAACAATTTTCTATTTCCTGGATTCTGTTTTCTTGGTTTATTTCCCATTTTTGCTGGAGCATATCCTTGTAGCTTACTAAGTTAAAGTGAAGGGAATTTTTTGAATCCTTGCGTAGTTACAAAACATTTATGTTCTCAGCTTATCCCTTAACTGTGTGACTAGGTATGGAAATATATTTTGAAAGTAATTTCCTCCCCAAATGTAAAAGGCCCTGCCTTACTGTTATCTAGTGTCTAGTGCTGGTCCTGAGAACCCTTGCAGCCATCCTGATTTATGTGCCTTTGTATGAACCCTTGCTGGAAGCTTGTAGAATCATCCCTTTGTCCACCTGTTCTGACACTGTATAATACTTAGTCTTGGGCTGCATCTGTCTCTTTTGTTCTGTGCCTGGGTAGACCCTTTCAGTGCTGGGAAATTTACCTGAATTATTGATTTGCCAGTTCCCCTCCTTCAATTTTAACTGTTAACTGGGTACCAGCTTATAGGTTGATGCTTGCATCAACCATGGCTACAATAGTTCTGTATAATACACCAAATCCAAATAGGGTTTCTTCTCATGGATCTGTGTTTGGCTGAGAGTCACCGATCCAGGATAAAGCTGGTCGAGTGGCTAATGTTAACTGAATTTACCCATCTATCAGAGGACGGCTGATCTAGGTTGGGATTGGCTGGGAGAGTTTAGCTTTGCTCCAAACGTCTTTCCTCCCCAGGGGGCTAGACCAGTGGTGTTCTTCTCATGGAGATGGCAGAGAAGCACCAGCTCAATCACATGGGGGTTTTTCAAGCCTTTGGTCACATTCCTCCCACTAATATCCAGTGGCAGAAACAAACATCAAGGGAATTGTCAAAGGGAAAAGGATTTGGATATTGCATTGAGTAAGGAATTAGGACCCTCTCGCTATCCTTTAAATCATGTGTTTTTCCTTACCTTTCCACATCTTTGCCACATTGATCTCCTTTCTGAAAGATTTCATTGACACTATTTTATAATATATGTTACATATTCTATCTTGCCTTTTTTTTTTTAAAGGATTTTATTTATGTATGCAGACAGGAATTGGGATGCAGGTCCGCGGTGCAAGGGGTGAGAGGATTCACCAGAGACAGAGTGGGGAGCAGAACAGGCAGATGGACTGAAACACACTGCTGAGGGGAGCGACGGGCAAGACAGGAGAGGTCTGCTGTGCCATGTGGGTCCCCTCCCTGAATGGGATTGAACTTGTGCTGCAGTGCCTACAGATGCTTCATAGTGCAGTGCTTAACCCCTTGCACCACCAGGGAGGCCCTCTATTTTCCCTTTTTAATTTTCTAGAGTTCTTTCTTGTTCTCAAGTTTCCCTTTTCCATTGCATCCTATTCTTGTTTTATGAATACAATATGCTTTCTACCTCTGTTAGATATTTGAGTTTTCCTGTAAAGTTTTAAGTTTTTTTCTCTATATTACCTCTTTGCATCGGGTCATCCACCCACCTTTGTCGTGCATGGTCTGTGTCAGTGGGTTAGTGTGTAGCACGCTGGTCTAGAGTGTGAACTTGCAGGCCTACAGCCTAGAGCTGCAGCTCAACCCCATGGCTTGCTGGCCAGATCACTGCAGCTGGGCTTGACTCTGTCTTCTTCAGATTCTGCCTGGGGACAGAAATAGCAACTTACCTCATAGAATTCTTGGCAGGATTAGGAAAATAACCACACGGAAAAGTACCTGGAAACATCCCTAGCCTACCGCCTGAATCCTTAGCATGCTGTGTTGAAATTGCTTCTCAAGGAAACGTGATATACACAGCAGATTGGGAGTTTCGAAACCTGTGGAAAGGTAGACTTTGTGTAGAGCAGGTGGAGAGCCTGGGCTTGCCATTGGACACTAGTCATGTGCTGCCACATTAAGTTATTTTCTTTGTACTCAGAGCAATGTTTTTGCCAAAAAAGACAGGCATGAGGAATTCTATGGCTAATGGGAGTGAAGAGCTGGGACATCCAGTGATTTTTTTTTAGGCTTTTACTTGATCTTCTTCTTTCCAGCTCTAGTTCACTCTCATCTCTGCAGCTGGGTGCCTGAGCCCTTGGAGTTTGCTATCATCTTAGGGGATTCTAAGGGAGAAAAGCAGAAAGCATCTTAAACTACAAGTCAGAGTAGCACTTCCAACCCGTTTGAGCTATAGAAACTCTCTTTCTAGTGCAACTTTCCATGGCAGTCAGTGTGTGAGCAGAGGAAAGTAAAACTGTCCTGGTTGGGGTGGGGTGGTGCCTGGAGACTCCCCACTTCCTCCCTCCACCAGCCTCCCTCTGAGATACTGGTTCTCTAGCCCTGAATTTGAAATCCCAGAGACACAACCATCTCTGCCCTCGTTTTCTAGATGGTCAAGCCAGCTAAGAGAGCCTAGTGTCAGAATTTGGCCTCTGAGTCTGGTTCAAGTCTTCCACACTTTGGTGCTTCTGAAAGAGGATGGGGTGGCTGAATTCCATTGCACTATTTTTTAAAAGTTAAAGACTGTCAACCTCGCCTCCCTAAACTCCTTCTGAGTCTAGTTTCTCTGATTCTGTCTTGATATTCTATTTTCATCCCTGCCACCTCTGGGGATAATGATAAGGGACATGTAATTGCTACCTGCTGGGTAAAGTAGCTCTACCTTTTATTTGTCCTAAAATGTTCTCTTCCCATAATTTGGTCTCAACCAACTCCTGTGATCTGAGCTCCACCTCATTCATCTCCTTCGGGAGCTTCCATCTCAGTTAGCAGAGCTCTGCTCCCCTATTCTCACCCCCCACCTTTGATCAGCTCCCCAAGGCCATGGTATCTAAAAGCCAACAAGATGGAGAACACCCGACACTTCTGTTGCTATCTCTCCAGGGGAAAATGCTATTTTCTTTCAAGGTTCAGCTCAGATACCACCTTTTCGAAGAAGTCTTGCCTTGAGTAAGCCACTTGTTCTCTTGAGCCTCATTATTCATCCGTAAAATGGATAGTGTGGGGCCTGCCTGCCTGGGTTTTGAGAAAGACTAAATATGTTCATATAGGACTTGGCACAGTGATGGACACACATAAACACACACAAAGCCTCAATAAATATTAGCTAGTATTATTGTGTGCGTAGCTGTGGTAAAAATGTCCCAGTTGGTCTTTGGTGTATGTCTAATTTCTTAAGTGGATGGGAGGATCTCAGCTCTGATTACATACTGGAATTACTTGGGGGCTTTTTAAAAACAGGGACCTCAGCTGCCTTTGCATCAACTGACTGTGCATCTCTGAGGAGGGACCCAGGGGAAAGGTACTCTCTGTGGATAACGGGGGCTGGGGGTGCTCATTTGGATCACGAGCTGCCTAAGCGCAAAGGCCAGGCACTACTGACTTTTAGATCTGTGATACTGCGTGTCTCCAACAGGAACTGCAGTCCTGGAGCCAACGTCTCAGAGGGGGTTCCCCACTCCTCTTCCTCCCCTCTGCATGACCCACTCCCAGGAACTGGTGTGAGTGACTGAGCCTCAGTCTAGAGATCAACCAAGCACAGGAAGGACCAGGGATTTTTATAGATTTATATAGGATTATATAAATTATAATACTTATTATATACAGGACCTGTAGGACCAGGAATTATTATAGAATTATAAAAATTCTATAGTATTTATAGTAAGACACACACGTGTGAGTGTGTGTGTGTATCTTTACCCTTGTTTTTGGCACAGTTTCTAAAACCCTGGGAATTTCCTAGGTAACGAAGGAGAACATACAGGTGTCTTTTGTCGTGTTAATGATTTTTTAAAAAAGATTGATTTATTTATGCGCACGAGAACTGGGTCCAGGCCAGAGGTGCGGGGGTTGAGGGGAGTCACCAGAGACAGAGTGGGGAGCAGAACATGTTGTGTTAATGAGGGGATCCTCTGTGACCTAAGGATGGGGACTAGTCACCCAAGGAACCAAACAATGTGATTAGAGGGTCTGAACTTTCAGCCGCACCCCTGACCCCCAGCCTCCTGGGAAGGGAGGAGAGGGGGCTGGAGACTGAGTTCTTTTAGCCAATCTAGAAAATTGATCAAACCCAAGGCAGGGAGTTTTGGACTCTCCAATCTATAGCCAGTTGGTTGGCTGGAAGCCCAGGTCACAACCCAGGATTAGGGAAGAGTTAGGGATTGACATCTGAAGTTGGGATTGGGGGCTGGAAGAGAGACATAGGCAGTCTTGAAGGACTGAGCCTGTGGAACTTGATGTATCTCCAGGTAGAGAACATCAGAAATGAGTTGAATAGCAGGGCACAGATTGGAGGCGTGGGGAAAATAACCCACACATTGAAATTGGGTACACACTCAACTTGGGACACCTTGTATCCAGGACTCCATGTGTGTTGAATGAATATTGAGCAAGGTTGGGAAGAGAAGACCTGTAGAGATGTGAGTTGTGCATTGAAGCTGGTGAGGATCAGACCTGATGACTGATGGGGGCTCAGCAGAGGAGGCCTGAGGGTGGCGCTCTCACCCAGGTCTGGGGGTCATGTTTGTGTGTGGTCCATGACGTACAAAGTGCTTTCACTGGGCTGCTGCAATCCTGTGAATCGTTTCTATTCTGTTCTTCTACCTAGTCTGTCCACTGGACAAACAGGAAAGTGTGGCCCAGAGATACCCTGATTTGTCCAAGGCTTCCCAGGCAGAGGACCTGCGGAGTCAGGCCGTGGGCCTGTGCTTGGTCCATCTCTAGACTGAGGCTCAGTCACTCACACCAGTTTCTGGCCATGCAGAGGGGAGGAAGCGGAGTAGGGAACCCCCTCTGAGACGTTGGCCCCAGGACTGCAGCAGTTCCTATTGGGGACACATGGGAAGGGGTCAGGGGAGGCAGCATTGGTGGAACTTGTGTGTGTGTGTGTGTGTGTGTGTATGTTACTGAGTGCTGCTCTATTTCTTGCTACCTGTGTGGTGCATGTGCCTGAGCAGAAGTGCCTACTGCAGCTATTGTTTGTATCGCCGTGTGGGATGTGGGTTTCTTGCTGTGTTGAGTATGTTCTGTGACTTACAGAGGCTCCTGAACTCCTTAAGCCTGTTCCCTAAGTCCTCAGAAGAACTGCCTCCACACTGGGAGTTCAGAAACTCAAGTGCTGGCTACTACTCCCCAGGAAAAGGCATGGAGGGGGATGCCTCTCCCCAAGCCCAGACTCCAGTGCCCCTCTTTGTCCAGCCCCTACACCTTACCTCTCCCCAGCCTGCTGCCCTACTTGGCGGCTTCTTGCCAAGGACAGAACAGCAGGCAATGTGCAGAGGAAGCTGCCTGTAGATTTTCCTGCCTGCCCACCCCACCCCACTGCCTCGTGCCTGCTGAGCCTTCCCGTCTGCCAGGCTTGGCTTCTGCAAGAAATTTCCCTGGGCACCTTTACTCCCAACTGTGTGCTAATTGCTTAGTCTCCAGCCTCCACATCCACATCAGAACTGGGGGACAGAGTCACCTTGCCATATAACTTTATCCCCACTTGTATAGGAGGGGCGGTCAGAGTCAGGGGATCAGGTTTAGGGGTGTATGGGCCAGGACTGTGACTACACAGGAGGACACTGGGGCAAGAGGAGCTGAGATATTGAAATCTGGTCCTCTGCCCCTTCCTCCCTCCACACCTGCATCTAAGGGCATAGAGGACTCATCTCAAGGGCCAAGGGTCTTTAAAAACATGACTTCCTGGCTGTGCAGGACCCGAGAGGATATGCCAAGGCTGTTTCAGGTCAAGGGAGGGTCTTCTCTAGGGACTGTGTGACGTGTAGCACTGGTGACCCGGAGAGCATAGACTCACCTGCCTGGAGGTGAGCAGAGACTCACCTGAGCCTGGCAGGTCAGGTTCTCTCATTGTTGACATCATTGTTGACTGTCCCATCTCATTGTTGACTGTCCCATCCCTTGACTGAACCAGTTCTCTTTCTCCAAAACAATCCTCCCTCTCCCCTCATCACACCCATTCCTCACCCCCACCTTCCTAGACCACCAATGTCTCTCCCACCTCCAGGTGCTTATACCTGCAGGTCGTTTATTCATAAATAAAGATGGCTTCTTCTGGTACCCTTGGCTGTTCATCTGAGGCACTGAGACCAAGGCAGGAATTCTGGTCCTGACCCCTTGGTCCCCATGCGACATGACCCTGGGCATTACTCCTTTCTGTGCTTTCGCTCTTTGCCGATAAAAGAATTCAAGACTTTGTACCCCTGGCCCCTATGGTTCTAGGCTCTGTTATCTGGGTCACCATGGACCATCCAAACTTTCAGTAAAGAAACTTCTTCCAGAAGCCCAGTGATAATTAGAGCCCTGGTGGTGAGGGAGGGTCTTGGTGGGGTAGAAGTAAGTTCCTGACCTGGACTTCTATCTTCAAGGGCAAGACAGATGGTGAATTGAGAGTTACGGAGAGTGAAGTGATTGTCCAGGCCAGGGCAGAGACCACTAGACTGTGAGCCCCTGAGGGCATGTCTGGTTCATCTTGTTTCTTCAGTGCTTCATATTTAGAGCCTTCTCAGAACTGCTGTTTTGCTAGTGTTTGTTAAGTGGATAACTGAACAGGGAGAGAGGATGCTGTGATTAGATACCAAAGTAAGGCAAGAAGGGAATCTAAGGTTGCTGGACTACATGGAAGAAAGGACAGGAACAAGGGTAAAATGACAAGTCAGGATAAGATTAAGTTATGCTGGGCGTCCCTGGTGGCGCAGTGGTTAAGCAATGCACTATGAAGCAAACCACAGCCACTGCAGCACGAGTTTGATCCCTGCTGCTGGCCGGGGCAGGGTGTGTGTGTGGGGGTGGGGGGCGGCTGTGTGTGTGTGTGTGTGTGTGACCCACATGGCACAGCAGACTTCTCCTGCCTCACCTGCTGCTCCCCTCAGCAGTGTGTTTCAGTCAGTCTGCCTGTTCTGCTCTGTCTCTGGTGAATCCTCTCACTGCCCTGGACTCTGGCCTTGTACCCCAGCTCTTGTATGTATAAATAAATAAATCTTCAAAAAAAGACATTAAGTTATGCTGTGGTAATAAACAATCTCCAAAGACACTGGCTTAAAGCAGCAAGTGTTTCTTTCTCTGTGCACGCCATGTCTGTACAGGTTGGTAGGGAGACTTTTCTCAGTATAGTCGATCAAGCACCTAGGTTGGTGGGACAGTCACCTTCTTGGATGTCACCTGTCCCTCTGTTAGAGAGAAGAGAAATTGGCGGTCTTACACTGGCAAATAGCCAGAAAGTAAGACTTTCACCCATACACCTTTGACCAGAACTAATCACACGGTATTGCTGACAGCAGAAGACCAGCAGAAATGTCATCTTCCCCTATGCCTAGAAGACAGAGCAGTGGAAAAACAATGACTAAACAAGCACAAGACAGAGTGTCGAAAATACTTGATGGAAAGCAATAGTGTGAACAATTCACCTTGTAGCCATGGAGTGTCAGCAAGTGGGGAGGTGGGGGCTGCCAGCAGTCGGATCTCACTTCCCACATCCCAGGCTCCAATCCTCCCAACTGTGCTCTTTTAAGACCACACAGTTATCAACCGGGTCCTGGAAGAGAAAGAGAGAAGGCTGTGTACAAAAGGAGTAGAGCAGTAGCATTGTGCCAGGAGACACAGAGCACTGGGAATACAAGACAGACAAAACCCCTGGCCCGATGGTGAACAATTGTATAGGAAATAGTAATTTATGAAAGAACACAAGACCATCCTAGAACTAAGGTGAAAACTAACCAGGGGAGAAAAGAGGAAGCAGTATAGTCTGTAGCTGTACTTGGTGGTTGTTGCATTCCCTCTTCGCACATCAAAGTTGGGACTGCCCATATAAAGGTACAAGCCAGTGCAATTACATGGTTGCTGGCTCCTGCTTTTCTGCTTTTACTCTTTTTCCCCCCAAAGATTTATTATTTATTTATTTATTTATTTATTTATTTATTTATTTATTTATGCACACAAGAGCTGGGGTACAGGTCAGAGGTGCTGGGGGTGAGAGGATTCACCAGAGATAGAGTGGGGAACGGAACAGGCAGACAGACTGAAATACACTGCTGAGGAAGCAGCAGGCGAGGCAGGAGAGGTCTGCTGTGCCATGTGTGTCCCCTCCCTGGCTGGGGATCTAACTCAAGCTGCAGTGGCTGGAGATAACTTGATAACGCTGAGATATTAACTCCTGCACCACCAGAGAGGTCTCACCTGCCTCTACTTTTAATCTCCAAGATTATGAGATTAAATTGAGACACTCTTGGGGGAGTACTGAAAACTCACACCAGTTTTTAAAAATGGATTAACATCCTCTAATAAGTTAGGTGCTCTTATTAAAGGGAATGAATGCATTTTTAAGAACATGTTTCTGGTGACATTGTGTTATCCTTGTTTTTAACTCCCAATTTAAGCTAATCAATATAAAACCAACATGAAAGGAAGGAAGAGAGCAAGAGAGAGAAAAGAAAGGAAAATTAAACCCATCGTTTGGACAACATGGGTTTGCTTTTCAAACCCATTTGGAGAAAAATCTCTCCCTCACTAAATTTGGGCCTACACATTTTGGCTTCAATTAGGAAAGCAAAGACCTTGGCCTATTAAAACTTGACTTGATACAAAATGTTCTTTGATGGCCCCTTGTTGCATTCAAAATCAAGAAAAAATATTTAGTGCAGATTAAGAAAACCTTTAATGATCTATCTCCCTCCTGCTTCCCTTTCCCTTTGACACCTGTACCCCACCCTGCACTCCTAGGCTCCTACACTCCCCAACTAGGACTCAACTGTCTTTGCAGTCACTGTTCCCTCTGCTTGGGATGCCCTTCAGTTACCTGCCTGGAAAATTCCTTCTCCTCTCCTTGACCCTGGCTCAAATGTCTCCTACTCTGTCTGGATCCATCACTTGCCCCCCACATGATCTCCTTTATACAGCTGCTATCGCCACAGTCCTCATCATGTGGCCTGAGAGTTGTTCCCATATATATCTCTCCAAGTAGGCTGTAGAATCCTTGAAGACGATCATGGTGTCTTATCCTCTTTTATATCTGTTGTACTGAACACAAGGCCTAGCACATAATGGGCTAAGTATACATTTATGTGATACATTGAATGAATGAATTACTAAATGAGTGAACTAATGAATGAGTAAATGAAAGTGTGAGTTAGAGAACATATGACGAAATATTTAGCATAAACTCCCATTCAAAACCAGAATTCCTTTAATAGCAAGGATCAACAACAATAAACTTGCTTGTTTGCATAAAGTTTTACTAGAACACCGAAGTCCATTGGTTGACATATTGCTCATGGAAATTTTTGCAGTACAGCAACAGAATTGGGATTGCATAGTCCCCATAGCCTACAGTATTTTCTATCTGGATCGCTACAGAAAAGTTGGCCTACCACAGTTATATAGCGTTAGTTCTAAACTTCAATCGTTAGTTCTAAACTAACGATACCTTGAGAATTTGAGGGAAAGCTTTGAAATTAAATCGATGCATAGGCACAGAACATTTTGCATTCCATTTCGTGAGGATCAATGATCTCTTGAATTCCATCTCCACTAATCCCCTAGGGTTAAAAATTCTGTTTCCCAAACTGGAGATTAGAGCTGAGAATGTGTTGGAGAATGTGGCACAAGGTAAAGTTGTATCTCTTAAAAACCCAAACTTCAAAAACAGGAAAGAGAATTCATCACCCTAATGCACCTTGGACCTGCACGTGGCATATGGCCTCCCCTCCTGGGACACTCACTGCTGAGCACGCATCCCATGGTGCTGTTGTCCAAAGCAGAGTTTGCTGGTCCTGACGCTCCATGAGTGTGGAACTGAGTGCATGATGAGGACTCTGACTGGAACCCACCGGTCCTTTGGCTGTTAAGGCCCAAGCCCCTTTTCTCAGTGGATGAGGAGGGTCAAAGAAACCAGAAGGCAGGTGGGAGCTTGCCCACCCTTCCTCCGACCCCCGCAGAGAGGCATCATGGGGAGAGTTAAGAAGAGGAGAGGGGATCATTATGATTGATCAAGTGCAGATTTGCTGTCTTAAAAATAAGAGGCAAGGGAAACTATGTGTCTGGGAGCTAATGAAGTCATGAGCAATAGGTGGTACCGGGCCTCCAGGAAGCAAACTGTGGGCTAAACGAGCTCATTTTTCAGCAGGATTATTAAATTAGCAGATGAAGGAAACACATTTGACACATTATGAGTCTCGCTTTTAGCAGAATCCTTGATAGAGGGTTGCCCAGATGCTTGCTAAATTCATTCCATCCAGGGTTGGAGGGAGCTGGTGTTCCCGGGATCCCCAGTGGGAAAGACAGAGCGGGGTATATTAAATGAACATCTGGGCCAGGCACTGCCTTGCAGACTACAGACCAACCCCTCCCCCTCCATGCAATTCATGCAATGCCAGTTCTTGCTAAGGAAGGGTGACGGGCCTCACTTCAGGGCACAGAGGGCCTCACCTTAGCTTGCAGTCAGAGCCTGAGCTCCAGCTGAAGCTAGGTCTGCCTTAGTCCAAACCCACTGCCCCTGCCCCAGAGATAAGAGCCACCTTCCCCAGGGCTTTCAGGAGTAACTCTGTGATGGATCAAAGGAGTGTGGAGAAATGGATCTGGTGAGAGAGGTGGGGCTAGAGGAGAGGGTAGTGCAGGGAGGTGAGGGTCTCAGGTAGGGCTGGGGAGAGGAGGCTGGCCTAGCATTTAGGATGGTGCAAATGGACAGGTGTTCCGAGAAGGGCAGGGGCAGGAATCCAACTCAGGTGGGGAATGGTGAGTAAACACACAGCGCTATGTCCCCTTTTCAAAATATTGAGAGGCCTGTGGGGAGGAGTGGGAGACTTCTCAGAGGGTTGAGCTGGGTCTTCAACATGCCAAAAGCAAAGCTTCCCAGTGAGCAAGGCGTCCAGCCTTGGAGGGCGTGAGCTCCCTTGTTCTCGACTCTTCAGAAACAGGTTGAACACAGGACAGTCTGACTCTGGGGAAGACAAGAGATTGGCTAAAATCCCTCCATCATTACAATTCTCTGTGATGCAATGGAATATTATTCAGCAATCAGAAATGAGAAACTAGGGACATTTATAGAAACATGGATGGAGCTAGAAGGAATTATACTCAGTGAAACAAGTTAGAAGGCAAGAGAAAAATATCGGATGGCTTCACTATTAGGAGGAACATGAAAGAACAGCAGCAAAAACAAAGAATCAGCTCAAGGAAATGGGCAGTTATAACCAAAAGCAAACAAAAAACTCAACAAGACCAAAAAGCCAAGATAAACCAAAGGGACCATGGTGGAGGGGGGAAGGAGGGGAGGGCAAAGACCGGGATGAGGGCAGAAAGAGCACAAGGGACTGAGGTGATGGTGCACGGGTGGAATGGTGGTGGGTACTCCCTGGGGAATATAAACGATGTCAAATATAATTAATTAATTAATTAAATAAAAGCCAATTCCCAGTGATGTCAAGAATGGGGAGGAATATCCCACCAGCAGAGCTTTCTGAGGTTTCTGTGGACATGCAGCAGCGGAGTGGCGAATCTCTTTGTCTCTGAGATGAATCTCTTTGTCTCTGGTGGCCAGCCATGTGCTTGGATGCAGAAGGGAGTGAGTGACCCCTGAGGCTGTCCTCTATTATGAGGGTTGCCACTAAGTAGTGGGGTGATTGACAGGCCCTCCCAGATTCTTGCAGGATGGGGCACAGGCCTCCACTGTTAGGGAACACTGCGAGTAAGTCAGGTCCATCAAAAACAGAAGCGAAGAGAGGTGAGGGAAGAGGTGGCTGACAAAGAACAACGATCCAATCCACCCACCAGAAAATCTTTCCTGAGGTCCTGGTATGTGCCCGAATCTAAGACAGACAGGAAGTGAGCTGTGGGGGGGCCTCAGTGCCACGAGCAAGGTAAGGCAAACTCACCAATCTCTTTCATACCAGCTGGACTCATACAAGGGACCCCAAAGAGGCCAGGTAAGGAGCTGGGTTTGCTCAGACCATTTGAAACCCCTTCCATCTGGGCATCTCTGAAGGGTTATAAAGCAGGACGGAGTTGGAAGAGACAGCACAGGGATGGTAACAGGTGAGGAAAACAGGGTGGGCGCCAGGAAGAGAGAAGGGACCATACTTCCCAGGGGTTTGGACTGGAGTCTGCATTCTTAATGCGGGGGCAGCAAGGTGAAGCTTTCCCTGTTGGAGACTGGAGCTCAGAATCCCATGACTTCTGGAGTGGGGGAGACTGAAAGCCAGGGAAGGCATAGCAGAAATCCCAGGGTACTGGCATCCTCAGATTGGTTGCTAGGAAGAGCTGGTTAAGACCAAAAGGTTTTCTGCATGTGTGCACGTGTGAATGCTTATTTTCTTGAGTGTGCACATTTGTGCATAAATATGTCCTTGTGTCTGTTTGCCAGTGTACCTCCCCTCAGGTGCATGAGTTTTGCTGTGGAGGAGCGTGCCTGCCTGCTGCAGGAATCGGAGGCTTTGATTCTGCCCGTGTATGCGTGCGCACACGCAGGTACGTGCATGCCTTCACCAGCTCCAGAGGGAGGCAGTACCGATTAATCCTGCTTTCAGGCTCCTGGAGCAAGTCAGGCAGACAAATCATGGGACAGCTCCAACACCCAAGTCCCCATCCACCTTAGTACCCCTTTGGATCTCCTGCCACAGCCCTTACAATGGCCTGGTCCCTCCATATCCCACACTCTGGGATGGGGTGTGTCCAGCTAGTGGGGCCCTCTTCAGCCTGTACAGTGCCGGTATCATCTCTACTCCTGTCCTAACTGCCTCACCCAAAAGCCAATGCAGACTCTCTCCTTTTCCTTAGCAGAGGGGCATGAGGGTGTTATGGATAAACTGCTGCTGGTTGCAGAACGGAAGAGGATCCCTCTCCACTGGGCTAAGGCTTGTCCTTCGCCAGCCAGCCAGGATCCCTGGATGCTCTGAGCTAGGTCAAAGTCACATTGACCATGCCAGCCCTGAGCACTGAGCCAAGAGGCACCCCCGTTTGCTCTGTGGGGACCTGGAGCAGTGAAAGACCTTCATCAGCAGAATGAGGGTCCCGGGCCAGAGTCCCAATCCAAGCCCTGCTCGGGACACACTAGGGGACCTTGGGTCAGATTCTCTCTTAAGCTCAGTTCATCACTGTATAGGACAGGGCCAGTTGTCTTATAGGGGACCGTCTTGGGGTGGGACAAAGGTAGTATGACTGTTACTCGCTGTTCTGAAGTGCGTGGCTTCCTGTGACCAGTCTCTTGGGCACATATTTGCCCAGAAGTGTTCTCATAGATGTTTAACATCTGATACCCCATAAGAAAAAGCTCCAATTTGCAGTGTTTAACAATTTCTCTGGTGTAAATACACCTACTGTGGCAAATCCCAGTTCACTAGCAGGAAGTCACTGACTATGGATCTAGAAAGAGAAGCACAAGCTTAACTGTGAGCTGGCAGGAACTGGCTCCAGGGCATCCTTGAGAGCCCAGTGGGAGGACTCAAAGTCAGACAGGAAACAATAGCCCCAGCTAACCGAACAGGAACAGCATTGGGTCTGGCGAGCTGTGAGGCTAGAAAGTGAAGAGTCTGGTAGTTAGGTACTAGGAGGATGAGAAACAGATTGGGGAGAGCGGTGGGCAAGGAGGGAACGTGGGAACTTCTGTATTGTGCAGGGAGAGGCACAGACAGCCTGACGCGGCTGGAATACAGTCTCGCTGCTCTCGGGCCTGGGAGAGGGAGGAGGGTGCGTGTGATGACAAGGGAGCAGGTGTTCCCTGAGCACCAGGGATGACGTCTGAGCCGGCTGAGCCAGGAAAGGGCAAATCCAATTCTGTCATTGTTGGGGCATCAATTCTGGTGACGGTCCCATGAGAGTGATGCCAAGGGCCCAGGAGGGGGATGCCCTGGATGACATCATCTGCTATTTATGGGCCAATTCACAGTCTCCTCCAGTGAGGACTTCCTTCAGGGCATAAATCACCTCCATCTCCTCATCACTGCCTCCTTCTCCAGAGGCAACAGAGGGAATCCATACGTGTGGGCATCCATTCTTGGTGAAGGTGCTGGGGCTGGTTAAGAGTCTCATAGCACAAGTTCAAATCTCACCTCTGCCCCGATTAGCTGAAGGGCTTTGGGTAAGCCCTTCCCTGACATTCCATTCCCTCAAGAGGGCTACTAACACCTGTGAGGGAATGAGGTGAGGGCTACATGTGAAAGGGTGGACCCAGGGCCTGCAGATCAGTGCCAGCAAGCATCAAATCTCTGTCATTTCCTTTTTCTTCCCTCTCTTAAAGAATATACTTCCAGTGGTCAATCTGTGGAAACTTCTAGAAGGAGATGTAAACTCCCTCTGTGGCCCCTTCCCTGGCTGTGTGGTTCACAGGGAGGGGAGTTGGCTATGGAAAGGTAGAGGGTGGGAGGAAGAGGGACTGAAGCTGACCACCGTGATGGGGTATCTGGACTTGCTGGTGTGTGAAGGAAACGTCTTCTTTCCTCACCGTGCTCAGACTTCTCCTAAGGAATTTCTCAGCTGAGTAGAGCTCAGAGGTGAGGGCAGCCACCTGGGGTCTCAGCAGCCAAGGCCCATTTCCCAAGAAGTACCTGCCCATCTGTTACCCATCCACGTTTCTGTTTCATTCCCCTCCTGCTTGATACGTGGCTTTCTGTCCTTCTGCCCCAGCTGTCTGTCCATCAGTTCTAAGGGATGGATTGTAAAACTCTGTTACCTGCCTGCCACAGGCATTTCTGCAGACACCTGCCTGACTTCCTGTCTGTCTGTCAGTCTGCCCACGATCTGCCTTTCCATTGCCCTGATTGCAGCTGACTCTGTCGCACCTGGGCTCCATTTTATGATGTCTGAGTGACAGAGAGGTGATAAATGAGAGCAAGAGAGAGTGACAGACTGGAGGACTCAGGTGGGGGATGGAACACGTGCACATACAGAGGATTGACAGTTGGGTTGTCCTGTTCCAGACAAGGTCACTCAAGGTCTCCTCAACCCCAAGGGGGTGCTGGAGCACCATCCATCTCACCTGGAAGCACCGTCTGTCTGTCAGCCTCCCTGACCAAGATAGAGGTGTGGCCCACGGGGCTCTGGGAGGAGGAGGAGGGACAGTACCCATGGCAACAGAAGGAGCAGCACATTTCAGCTGTAGGCGAACCTTTGGAACAATGGAGCTGTCCAACAAACAAATGGGCTTGTTGGTAAGGTAGTGATCTCCCTGTCTTGGATGTTGTTCAGTGATGGGCTGGCCACCCACCTGTCAGGTCTGCTAGAGTGGGGACTCTTGGGTGGTGAATGGGGTGAACAAGACTGTAGTGGCCTGGATGGGCCCAGGCTTAAGATAACAACTTCGACCACTAATCCCTGGTAAGCACTTTACAGCAGTGCCTGGAAAACAGTAGGTGCTCAAAACCAGAATGGTAATTGGGAGGGAGGTTGGACTAAGTGACTATAGACCCAATCCCACAGCCTTTGAGCTGGAGAAAGATGAAAGGCCATCGAGTGGCAACAGGTGATGAATAAACAGGAGCTGGGAGCGTGGGATAATAAAGGGCTTCCCAGAATAGGAATGTCTCCCTCTCCCTCACCCTGATTTGCATGGCTCCTGCAGGCCTCCCACCCCTCTGCTAACTCAATTTCAATTTCAATTTCAATGTCAATAACTTCCCTGGCACGACAAGCAGTCAGGGGCTGCCAAAGTGAATTGGAACATTGAGTTTCGGAGTCTTGGACCAGCTCGTCCAGCCAGTGTGCCTTCTTCCTCCCAGGCCCTCCAGCCCTTCTTATGCACATTTCTCATCCTCTCTGCCTTTTAGGGACACTTAGTCTTACACTCCCCAGCTGTCTGTAAGGTTATTTAAAAAAAGAAACACTCCCGTGATTGATTAAGATGTTTGAACAACAACAGCATATGGGCCTCAGCGTGTGCTTGTGGCTCTCCAGGCCAGGGGCTGGGGAGGAAGGATGAAGAAGGCTTAGCTCTCTCTCCTGAGACCTCCGCCAAGCAGGGGAGGCAGGTGAGAACCAACAATTCCAATAATATGGCAAGTGCTTTTGATGGAGAGGAGCAAGGGCTCCTGGAGTGCAGAGGGTGCGCTGAGCCAGGGAGGAGCAGAGGGCAATGAAGGCGAAGGTTGGTTTCCTGGGGGAGCAGGGAGGAGGGCTTCTTTTTTTTTTTTTAAGATTTATTTATTTATGCATATAAGAGCTGGGGTACAGGCCAGAGTTGCAGGAGGTGAGAGGATTCACCAGAGACAGAGCTGGTTGTAGAACAGGCAGATGGACTGGAACACACTGCTGAGGGGAGCAGCGGGCCAGGCAGGAGAGGTCTTCTGCACCACGTGGGTCCCCTCCTGGCTGGGGATCGAACTCGCGCTGCTGATGCTTCACAGTGCGGAGCTTAACCCGCTGCGCCACAGGGAGGGCCCTTGACGTCCTCTGATTCTAACAAGCAGAGTGAACGGGAGGCTCAGGTCGCCACCAAAAGATGATGACTCTGTCAGAGCGATGACAGCCGCGGGGACCTAGGGAAGGCCTAATTGCCTCTCCTAAGGACAGGTTCACACCTTGCGCTCCTGTCTTCATCTGTCCCTCGCTGCACCTGACAGGGGCAAGTCCTCGCATAATCGCTGCTGAACGGGAGTTTCTGACCTGGTTTGGGATGTAAATCTCTGGCCTGGGATTGAACTCATGCTGCTGTGCAGTGGATGCTTCACAGAGTGGTGCTCAACCCGCTGCGCTAGGGAGGCCTGGAGTGTGATCATTTTAACATCCCTTTTTCTTAAGCCTTCACCATTGCTGTGCTCCACGGTGCTGGACGCGGTTGCCTTCCCTGGAGAGGGAGGGTCTACCAGGGAGGAGAGAGAAGTATGTAAAAGGGACCCAGGTGGATATGTTTGGGGAGGTGGGGCCTGACGTCCTGGAGGGCAGGCCAGGGGGTGAGTGGGGGCTGGAGCCACTGCCTACTGGTCTGTGAGCAGCAGCAGTGGGCTGGCCCATGGGTAACCGTGGATTGAACCTCGAGGCCATCACAGAGGAAGAGGACCTGAGGGAGGGTTCTGGGAGGCCCACATGAGGAGGGCTTCCATATGAAATGCATGGGCGAGGAGAGGGGAAGAGAGGGACCTGCACTGAGGCAGGAGCAGTCCAGAGACAAATCCCTGAAGGGGTAGGTCAGTGCTAGCCAGGAACAAAGGGGGTTCACTTGCTGCTGCCACCATGGGAATCACAGGGGCTGAGGCAATTTTGCCAAGAAACCCCCACGAATTAAAGTTACCCCTCCTTTGCCCAGCCAGAATGCTGAGAGTGCTACTGGAGACACACAGCTCCCCTCTATATCACTCTAAGAGTGGGGACTCCTGAGGCAGAATGGCTTTGCAAGAGGCAGAAAATAGGGGCACCAACTCTGGCTATCTTTCCATAGTTTCTGGCCAGGCAGAGGAGATCCCAGGGATAAACAGCCTTGAACAAGACTGACAAACAGCCCAGACCCATGGGATGTGCTTGGGAGTCAGATGGGTTTATGGGATTATGCTGAACCAAGAGAAGCAAACCTGATCCTCTTGGTTCCAAGAGAACCTTCGGCCACTGGGTGCGGAACATTTGCAGAGTCTTCTTGGGCAGTAGTCCTGGTCATCTCACTGCATGACTGCTCTCTGCACAGTTTGGGGGAGAAGGCGAGCCGTGGTAAGATGCAGTCACTGAAGATTTGGTTCCCATCCTGCTGCTGGTTACTTTTGAACAAGCGTCCATTTTCAGAGCCTTGTGAAACTTCAGTAAGAGGAGAGGCATGGGCTAGCACAGAGACTTATTAAGAAAGTTCCTTAGAAGATTAGCCCTGTGAGGCATCCTAGGGAAAGAAGTCTGGGAAGACACAAACCCCACTCCCCCATCCTCCAGCTGCTTTACCAGCTCTGAAAAGCTCCCTAGCACAGAAACCTGGTGACCGTGGTGTGTGGGTTAGTGTTCGCCAAACTTCTTCACCTGCCCTGTTCCCTCTAACCATCCTCTTTTCACCCCAAAGGAAGGAACGGCCCATACACCATCATTTGGAAAATATTGGTCTACATGTTCTTCTCCAGAGAAATAGCCAATAAGCTTTATGAAAAAATGCTCATCATCACTTATCGCAAGGGAAATGCAAATCAAAACCACAGTGAAAATCGACCTCACATCCATGAGATTGGCCCAAATCAAAAAGACCAGAGAAAACAAGTGTTAGTGAGGGTACCCCTTGCTCACTGTGGATGGGGATCAGACTGGTCCAGCCCCTACGCAAAGCAGGATGGAGGTTTCTAAAAATACTAACAATGAACGTACCAGCAATTCTACTCCTAGGTGTCTACCCTAAGAATACAAAAACATTAATCCAAAGGAATATTCCTGTGTTCACTGCAGCCTTATTTATAATATCTAAATTACAGGAACAGCCTAAGTACCTCCAAAACAGGGTGAATCAGAAAAATGTGGTGGTATATATGTACACATACACACACACCCGCGCACATGTACAATGGAATACTACTCAACTATAAAAAAGGATGAACTCCTGCAATTTGCGACAACATGGACAGAATTGTGCTAAGTGAAATAAGTCAGGAGAAAGATAAATACTGGATGGTCTCACTTATATGTAGAAGGTAGAGAAACATAGCAAAGGGTCAGTGAAAACCAAACCATTAATAAACATTTAACAGGTAACTGTGAAATTGAGGCAACCAGAGGGAGTGAGTGTCCAGGACGGGCTAGGGGAGGGGAAGGGCCCAGTGGAACATAGCGGAGGATTGTTGGGGCCTTGGTGGTGGGCAGGGTGTGAAAGTATAGGTTTGTAGAGGTATGAACCTAAAACCTTGCAGTAAATATAATTTAGAGGACAAAATTAAGCTTTTCTCCAAGATTCCTTCTCCAGTTCTGAAAGCCTAGGTGTCTGTTCTCTAACAAAAGTGGGGAAAAGGAAATGGCATTTTAAAGCATTTCCTATGGGCCCAGCTCTGTGCCATTTCATTTAAACCTCCTCTGCAGCTACATTTTGGGGTGGGTATTAATTCCCCATTGGCATGAGACAGCAAGGCACAGGCTGTCTTTGTGCAGGAAGGTGGGAAGGTCCACTCTGGGCTGGTGGGACATCAGAGCCCCCTTGCTAGCACTCTCAGACTCCCACCCACCAGTCCCACCCAGGACCATGCCCTGCTCCACCCTTTTTGGGGGGAGAAGTCATAGGAGAGCACTATGGGGAGAAGACGAGGGAAGTCAGGAGCTGGGATAGCCTACCGACTGTAACTGAGGAAGCTCAGATCCACACAGGGCTGGCAAGGACAGAAGCATAAAGCAGGCAGTGTGGATCCGCGTGCACTTGAGAGTTAGACATACCAGAGCGGGGTTCGGGTCCTGCCCAAGGATTCTGAGCTAACTAGCCCTACTACACTGACATTTGGATGAACTTCCCTCTCTCTTCCCTCTGTCACGCCTGCCGGCAGCAGCGGGGCACTTGCAAAGCCCAGCTACACACAACTCCTTCTCCTTTGCCCGTGTTATGTGTGTTCCCAAACCTGTTTATGTCCGTTGTGCTTGTCACTGTAAATGGATAATTTAATCAAGTGTAACATAAGCCAATTAAATGAGTGCAGAAAAGAATTGTTTCTATGGTAATTAATTTAATGCTTTGGGAAAGCTGCTAAAAAAAATTGCTGTTGAATTAGGTCTGGGCAAGACTATAAAAGATCTGAAGAAAATAAACTCCATACAAGGAGGTTTGTGTACATTGTCTTGCAGGGAATCAAAACCAGAAATCTCTTAGGTGACATTCATGTATTCTCCATTAAGTGTGATCTCGGGAAACCAATTCACCTTTCTGAACTTCATTTGTCTTGGTTTTAAAATAGGCAAAAATAACTCCCACCTCTAAGAATTGCTGCAAAGAACAAATGAAGCCACGTGGAGCCCATCCCTGCCTTTTGTTGGCTTTGGATGGCTCCTCCCTCCTCCTCCTGGCTCTGCCTGCCTCTCCCACCCAGGGTTCCCCGGCCTCATCGCGAGTTTGCAGTTCAGCTAATCGGAACGTGATGAGGGCTTAAGTATGCGTCTCCTAGAGTGATGTGGTCAATGGGGAAAGGCTTTTTGAGGGCCGCACGGGCCACGGTGTGATCCCGAGTGTGGCAGTTGTCTGAGCTGGAGACTCACCTGGGCAGTCCTCCACTCACAGTACCTGGGGTCCAGGTGAGGGTGTCCTGACTTTGGCTAATATGTGCCCTGGCCAATTCCATACAAATCAGGGCTTGGGGGAGCAGGCCAGGAGTCCGAGGACCCTAGCCTGGCTCTTCCTCAATTCTTGTCTTCAGTGAGGGAAAAATTCAGAACATTGAGACCAAAGTTACAGAAAAGCAAGCTATTTATGGACAGTTAGGAATAAGACCAGGAAAGGTCTCCGGCCTGAGAGGGCTCCCGACTGGGCAGCTCACTGAGGTGGCAAGAAGCGGCTGCTTGCATGGGCACAGTGGGCAAGGAGTGGGGTGACTGTTGGGTGTCTCCTCACTCTGTTTCTTGCTGCTTGGCTGAGTCTGGGGTCTCTCTCCTATACTAGAGGCCCACCGAGTTTAGCCACATCACCCAGCCTGCTTTTCTGAACCCAGCTTTGGTCTGTTGCTATTGTGCTATTTCGTTGGAGTTCTGAATCTTCTGTTTTTTATTTTTTTTAAAAGATTTATTTATGCATACAAGAACTGGGGTACAGGCCAGAGTTGTGGGTGTGAGAGAATTCAGCAGAGACAGAGCGGGGAGCAGAACAGGCAGATCGATTGAAACACACTGCTGAGGGGAGCAGCAGGCGAGACAGGAGAGGTCTGCAGCACCACGTGAGTCCCCTCCCTGGCCGGGGATCGAACTCGTGCTGCAGTGGCTGCAGATGCTTCATAGTGCAGTGCTTAACTCGTAGTGCTACCAGCGAGGCCCCTCCATTTTTTTTTTAAAGATTTATTTATTTATGCATACAAGAGCTGGAATACAGACCAGAGGTGTGAGGGGCGGTGAGAGGATTCACCACAGAGAGCAGGGAGCAGAACAGGCAGATCAACAGAAGTACACTGCTGAAGGGAGCAGCGGGCACAGCAGGAGAGGTCTGCTGCACCATGTGGGTCCCCTCCCTGGCCGGGGATCGAACTCGTGCTGCAGTGGCTGCGGTTTGCCTCGTAGTGCGCTGCTTAACCCACTGCGCCACCAGGGAGACCCCTCCATTTTTTAATTGAATTGGGGGTGCAGGAGCTTCCTGGTTTGCGATTGTTTCTCAGTCAGGCTGGTAAATGGACTTGGGGCTTGGACAGCCTGTTCCTAACTAACTGCCTATACCTATTTCCTAACTTCCTCCTTCAATCCCCTCACCAGGCCGCACGCAGCTTCTCTAATCCCTCTACCTGGGGGTTCGCTTGCCTCAGACTCCCATGCAATCTTGTCCTAGGTCAGGGACCCCCTAAGGGGTCCCTGAGACTGGCTCGGGGAATGCTAGCACAACTCAGCTTGAACCTCTCATGCTGCCTCTTGCCCAGTGGCCAAGAGTCGTCAAGAGGCGTGGCTCCACATTGGCCCCTGCCGACGGATGGACTGCCAGGGCTGGAGATTCTGCCGTGGCCCGCTTCAGTTCTCCCAGCACCTGTCACTCAACACCAGGAGCTCCCAGACCCCGGCCCTCGGCACCTAAGAGAGCCCACCCCAGGGGTCAGCCTATGTGGTCACTCCTGTTCTGACAATTGACCCCACCTCCGCTGCTGCCACTGATGGTTTCCCAGCGCTCGGGACACAGGCCTCCACGCTCCCCCACTTGGTTCATTCCCCAGTTCAGCCCGAATGGCCCACTAGACCCCCAGCCAAGAAGGCTGCTTCAGCGTCACTTCTGCTGCCAGGAAGCAGAAGTCTTCTGTGAGACGCCATTCACTTGTTCGTTCACCCAGTTCACCCAGCGGGTGTTTACTGAGCACCTGTGTCTGCCAGGGGGCGGGCCCGGGCGCCGAGCTGCGTGCACAGTCTGTGCTCAGTCTTGTGGTGGAGCGGGGATGGGGAGGGAGAGGCACCTGTAAGCCGTGATGGGGTGAAGGAGCAGTGTGGCAGGGGACGTGACCAGGGCTGATGGACTTGGAGCCACAGAGAAGGAGGCTATGACGCCCATAGGAGAGGCCTCTGAGTCCAGCTTGGAGCTGTCACGGCTCTTCAGTGCTGTCCAATTACCCACTAATGACTCACAGCGAATAGATTAGGAAGGGGACTGAGGATAAGGATGTTAAATTATCAATCCGGAGAGTACAGGAACACTGAGCTTCCCCGTGACAAGTTTCAGAGCGAGGAGAGCAGGAAAGGGCCACAGCTCACCTTCAGGCCTGGCCGCCCCAGCACCACCGCAGGGGTTCTGAGAACTGGGCCAGAACCCCCAGCCTGGGGGTGCAGGGAGAAGTGGAGCTCAGTGTCTGCGGACGGGAGAAAGGTTCAGGACAGTGGGGTGCAGGTGGAAGGAATGGGAAGCATTTGGGGGTGGAAGATGATGTATTGGTTCATCCCAGGTCTCTGAACGATTTCTGCCCGCCCTGTCAGGGCAGCGAGGTCTGCAGAATTTCTCTGCTGGAAACCTGACTTGCCTCTAACTTCAGGCTGCTCGTTTCCCAACTGGGAAGGACCCCGGGCCCTGATGCTCTCTATCGTTCTACCTGCTCCCTGCCCCATGGGGCCCCACCTTTCTCTGGGCTCCCAAGGCCCAGGGGGTCTTCCTGGGAAACTGCTAAGAGCCACAAAGGGCAGCAGCAGTGCAGCCAAGGGTCACATGGATATAGGGCGTTCCCGGCATTCTCTACCTGATGCTCTGGCTGGGATGAAGGCAAGGCGCTCTCTTCCCACGGGGCTCAGACAAGGGGGCGGATCTTCCCAGAGCCCCAGAGGTGATATGCCGAAGGTGGGGCTTGAACCCAGGACTGTCTGCTTCCCCCCAGACTTCTTCCATAGCTGATAAGCCCTTCCTATCAGAGGGGGAGATGAGGAGCGCTGGCTAGTAGTCCTTGCAAACAAGAGCCTCGGTCGGTGGCGATGTCTTCTGACCCCAGGGTCCCCCTCCTCCAGCTTCATTCTTAATCCATGAGGAAGCTTTTAGCCCCAGGCTGATGTGCATAAAGATGAGGTTCTCCAGCTTCCTCTGAGAGCAGAGCCCTCCCTGCCCTGAGACACACCTGGCCCCTTATGGGGGTGCAGAAACCCAAGTCTCTGACCTCATCACTTTAGCTCCATGAGCTTGAGTCATGTCACATAGGTGTCCAGTCCTTGAATACACAACCTGCCCCCCATGTCCACTTGCTCAGCCCGTGAGGTCGCTGAGTGCTGAATGACCACTCAACCGAGGGACAAGGGCAGGCATGAGGTAGAAGTTTCCTTAGCAAGTGGTAGGAGTGGGGGTGGGAGTGTTTGTCGCATTCTGGGTTAAGTTTGATTCCTGTCAGGCTGTTTTCTGAGACCTGAGACTATGTACTTTTAACTCTTGTCCAGGGAAATAATGAGCGGTGTCCCATGTGACAGTGGCTTTGTAGATGTCATCCTTATTTGTTATCACCCATCCCAAGTGGCTATTTCAAGTTTGCATATTAGAAGCCGAGTTTCTCTAAGGTCACCTGGTTATTATGAGAGCTGGGATCCGAACAGTGGAGTCTGGGTTTTCAAAGTCACTTAATAGAGCACAGGGGAAACAAACTGGAAATTTCCTGGTTGGGGTAAGGCTGACTTGAGTCAAATGCACCATCATCCCTGACCATAGGCTGCCAGGGAGTGGCCAGGAGCTCCTAGACCAGAGACTCTTGAAAATGATGAGGTTGTTGTGGAGATCTGTCTGAAGTTCCACCTATTCGCAGTGAATACCTACAACTGCCACTGAAATTTCAGCTCCATTTCGCAGATGTGGAAACTGAGGTTCAGAAAATCTGAGAACTTAATCAATATGGTAAGACCAGGAAATGGAAGAACCAGCAATCAGCAGCCATCTGCCTTCAGACCCAACATCCTTGCCACCATGCTCACTGCAGGGGCAGTCTCTTATGCCAAGCAACAGACCAGAAACCCACACATGGGGCTTGAGACTCACAGGGCCTGATGTCAACACCAAGTAGCTACTGTAGAAGGAAGAGAGGTGTTTCTACCATGGATGAGGCACACAGGCCTAAGAAGCCAAGCGTTTTTGCAGAACCTCAAAGATTGCAGTGTTGGTATTGGCATCATTTGTATCTCTGACTCCTGGCCATGTAGGTGATGTGACAAATGACACAAAGGTGGGACTCAAATCCACCCCCACAGAGACAGTGCTGTACCAAGAGCAACCTTTGGAAGTGAGACACACTGCAGAGGTGGATTCTAATGCCAAGTGAACAGCTGCTTCTCCTTTTCCAGCTAATCTGCTCCAGGTACCCAGTAGAGTGGCCAGTACAGTAGCTTAGGCCTTCCAAAGAGTCTTGACTCTGCCCTCGATGTCCATGTTCTGGATGTCTTGCCTCCTTGCCCTCAGTTCTGCTCTCCTTCCACTCCAGCAGCAAATCTGAGCCGTCTTCCCGCAGAGCCTGGGACTCTGGGTGAGGGTATTTTTATTTATTATGCTTTCCTGAGCTTGGGATGCCCAGGGCAAAGCTACTGCTGCTGCCTTTCCTTTCTTAGACCTTGCCTGGGATCCTGATACCCTGAGTGCTTCGTTGGTGTGGAGTGGCATGATTATCTGCTTAAATCCTGGGCTGGTGAGTACTTTGGGCTGGTATAACAGCAGTGGTGCAGATGTGGGAAGGCGGTGGAGGGGAGGAGGGGCACAGGTAGTGCCTTTAAAAATAGGACGTTTCCTTCCAGCCTGGGGTGAGCCTGAGGGCCCTCTCTTCATAGGAACCGTAGGGGACTTTCTAAACTCTCAATCTGACCATGTCACTTCTTTGCTCCAAATCCTTCAAAGGGCTCCCAGCCTCCCATTGAATGGAGCTCAGGTGTATGACTTCAAGCCTTTCAGGATGGGGCCGGCCCTGTCTCGTCTCCTCTCTCTAGATGCTCCATGGAGCTTTTCGGTCCAGAGTGATGAATTCTTTCAGCCTGTCCAACACCAGCCCGAGGCACTGCGCGCTGGTTCCAATCTCTGCAGTGGTTCTTCCCTCCCAGCTTCTCCCTTCTCTTCTTCACCTGACAACTGAATGATCTCTCTGGACTCCGCGTATTCCCTTTGGGGAAGCTCTCCAAGACCTCTCAAGGTCAGGTGTATGTGGGGGGGACTCTCCTCTTGCTCCTTTAACACCCCGTGGCTTTTCCCACCATAGTTGGGACACTCTCACCCACTGAGTGTTGTCTTGTCTCCCACGAGACTCAGGGTGCACCTTGCTCAGAGTAGCACCCTTAGCTCTTAGCCTCTTGCTACTCAAAGTTTGATCCATGAACCAACATCAGCATCTGAGATATTGTTAGAAATGCCATTTTGAGCCTCACCCCAGAACTACTGAGTCTACATCTGCATTGAAACAAGATCCAAGTAATTTGTGTGCAAATTACTCCTGATCGAGCCAGAGTCTTTCAGAGTAGTTGCCCATTTACTATTCATCTTGTTAAGTAAGTGAAGGAATATACAAGGTCTGCATGAGTGATGTGACAAGCTCAGAATTCTCTCTCACTACCCTGGGGTCCTGGAGGCGGGGCAGGAGGGGCAAGAATGGGGTCAACAGCAGGATACATACACTCTATGTCCCACTCACACACTTTTAAACTCATTTTATTGGAACTTTATAATGGTTAAATCATTCTGCCTTGCTCCTGGGTGTGGAAACTGAGGTTTAGATTGACTTGTTACAGATCAAATGCTTCTGTCCTCTCCAAATTCATATGGTGAAGTCCTGACCCCCGATGTAATGGTGTCAGGAGGTGGAGCATTCAGGAGGCAGTTAGTTCATGAGGATGGAGGCCTCATGAATAGGGTTCATGCCCTTACAAGGAGAGACACAGGAGGGAGCTGCCTTGCTCCCTGCTTCCCTGTGAGGATACAAGGAAATGACAAGCATTCACAAACCTGCAAGCAGGTCCTGACCCGGATCTGCTGGCACCTTGACCTCGGACTTCCCAGCCTCCAGAACTAGAGAAACAAATGCCCGTTGTCAATGCCCCATCTATGTTGATTTGTTACAGCAGCCCTGGCTGACTAGAACACTCTCCAAGGTCACAGAGCGGGTGAGTGGCAAGGCTGGGCTTTGAACTTCAGCCTGCCTACTTCTAGCTGGAGGAGTGTGGGGGTGCAGGGGAAATGAGGAAGGGATGTGCTAAGCAGGATTTTGTTGGGCCGGGCCCAGGAATTAGCTCACTTCAGGATGCAATTGAAACCTGTCCCCATCAGAAAAGGAGCTGGGGAGGGACTTTGGGCGGAGGCCTCAGCCAGTTTGATTTGTGGCTGAAATCCCAGCTTCCACTCTGGGGACCTCCGGTTCCCTCAGCCCGGCTGGAGACTGCTCTATGTTTTCTCGGTGGTGCCCTCTCCCCTTCCATGTGGGAAGTTTATCTGTCCCTGGGGCTGTCCTGCAGCCTGCGCCACCAGTGCTACATTTCCCAGCTCAGCACAGTCTGCACCTTGCAGATATTGGAGGGGAGCGGGGAGGTGTTGGGGAGGAAAGTGCTGGGGGAGGAGAAGTTCACCAGTCCTTGGTCTTTCCTGCATCCCTTGCCTTGCCTGAGCGGGCCTAGAATCCATTCAGCAACAGAAGTGGAACCTGGAGGGCAGGAGCTAGGCCAACCCCTCATGTTTCAACAAGGAACTGAGGTCCAGAGACCAGAGCGAGTTTCCCCGAATTACTCAGTAGGTTTGAGACAGTACTGGGGGCCGAAGTCCCAGTCTGCTACTTCTGCTTTCCATTGTGCGGGGCAGCCCGCTCCATCTCTGCCGGAAATGTATGCATAGGTAACATTTGCCATTTTTTATTATTAGCTATTATTTATTGACTACTTGCCATCTGCCTGACACCATGCAAAGCACTTAACATACATAATCACATTTAATTCTCATAATAACCTTATGATTTATTTATTCTTCCTACTATTATCATTATTATTTTCATTTTCCAGATAAGGAAATTGAGCTTCCAAGAAGTGAAGTCAGTGGAATGAAGGTGCACAGGTAGGAAGTCAGCCAGTGAGGGTGTAAACCTACTATTGTACATCTCCAGGCTCTGCTCCGCTCACCATTTCAGACGCTTGGCCCCACGTGGCGTGTGACAGTGCAGGAGGCATCCCAGCTCTCTTCAAGTCCTGGAGACTTAAGGACTCTGACAACTGTGCGCTTCATGGTTTGGTATGCAAAGTGCTCTGTGTGTGCAAAGCTTGTACACCCCGTTTGGTTTGCAAAGTGCTCTGATGTCCTTCACATTACTTATGTACCCTCAACAAATCCTTAAGGCCAGTAAGGTAGACGTTTTCCCCATTTTTCAGATGAGGAAACTGGGGTTAACACCTTGAAGCATGCCATTTGTTGGCACTGGGGGAGAGTGCCGATGGCAGGAGACCACAACACTCCTCCCTGATTGGGCTCATGATAAATACAGGGAACGCCAGAGGTACTTGGCATAAACTCACCAAAGTGTTCAGACCCGTCGGTGCATGACCCCCGCACTGCTGGACTTTCATGTCTGGAGTGAGACTAGGCCCAGGAAGACCTATTGCATACACACCCTGCATACAAAACCTGGGACTCCTTTGTAGAAAAGAAACAAGGGGTATGGGGTGAAGCCTTCCCCCCAATCTGGGTTCGCTAATGCAGGCTTCTGCTCGTGGCCCGCAGATGTTGGTGAAGGGAGACATCAGGAGACATGAGGACCGGGCTAACTTTTCCACTGATTTCACTACATGGCTTTGGTCAGTTCCCCCTAATTCTTTTGAAGCTTATTTTTCTTGATTATAGAGAGGGGAAATAATGCCTCCTCTGAAGGTCTCTTAGGAACTTTGTAAAAGTAGAAATATATAATAGAGATGAAAAGGTCTCAAGAAGTACAAACATATTTATAGAATGATGGTTTCAGGCATAAAAACTGAGGCTGGGGAATTGCAGTGGGGAGGTAACATTTATTGAGCATCTAGTGTGAGTACTTTATAGACATTATCTCACACAATCCTCCAGATAGGTCTTCAGAGAGGTATTATAGAATTTTCTGTTTCTGATTCTGGCCGGGAAGCTCTTAAACATCCCACTGATGGTAACTATAAATTCTGAGCAAAATATTAAGAAAGAGTTATCAGAAGGAGAGCAACCTAAAGCAGACTATTCAAGTTGAGAGGCGGGGGGCGGGGGGCGTTACTGGAAGGAGAGAAGGGCACTAGGTAAATGTCTCAGCTTTTGCAAGTTTAACCTGAGAGAAAGATCCAGTCCTCTCACTAAATCACTAAAACTTGGATAGAAACTTGTGGTCATATTGGTTTGAAATAGATTTCAAGGTAATTAAGACAGCTGGAAAATGAAGGAGGAAGCTCAAGAAAAAGGCACCCAGGTCCTGTGTACAAACTCTGCCTGAATGTCTGGTCAACTCCTGAACCAATGTTTGTGTAGGAGAGATGCCAAGTTGCCCAGCGAAACCTAAAGGACTTAAGTGGAAATTGCACTGTAATCTACTGAAGAAGTGACAGCTTTGCAGTAAGAGTACTCTCAATCAAGTCACCAACTGAATTAAATAAAGAAGCAAACAAAAGAATCCCAATACTCTTTATGGTAATATAAAGAATCCAAAGTCTCTACAGTTTTATCATGCACAATATCCAGAATACAATGCAAAATTACTTGACATAGGAAGAAATAGCAAAATGTGACCCAGAGGAGACATCAATAGAGACTGGCCCCAAGAGGATCCAGTTTGCAATTAGCAGACAAATAGTTTAAAGCAGCTATTATAATTGCTCAAAGATGTAAAGTATGTTTAGAATAAATGTAAAGATAGAACTAATCTTAGCAAAAAATAGAAGCTACAAAAGAGAACCAAATACAGTGATGTGTCACTTCATGATGTGGGTGTACATTCTAGGAAAGGGCATTAAGTGCTTTTATCACTGTGCAAACACCCTAACAGTGTGCCTTCACCAACTCAGATGGCCGAGCACATTACACACCAAGGCTATATAAAGGGACCACACTTGCATATGAGGTCTTTGACTGAAGTGTCATTTTTCAGTGCACGATTGTGTAAAACTTAAAACTGAACAATGTATTGAAACTGAAAAGTACAATAAACACCATTTATAAGTAAAAGAAATTCAGGTTCAGAGGGATTAAATAATTACCCCAGAGGTAAACTAACAAGTGATAGAGCTGGAATTTGAATCCCAAGTCTGTCTGGTTTTAAATAATTTATTTTTTTCCACCTCAAGTGGAATGTAGAGTTTAGTGGGAGCTTGTGGGAAAATGCAAGTGGAATGTGAATCTTCCTGAAACTCCAATGAGACTAGGGAACCTTGTAAATAAATCTTTGTTGTGGGTCCCGGAAAGGAACCTGTAGGGATTGATTACCTATCCATGGTGCTGAAAATTTCCCACTGTCCAAACTTTCCCTGTCTGCCAAACCATCACTGACTTTCTGCATGAGTTGAGCAAGATAAGCAAAGATAAACCGCAGCTACTCAAGCTCTAGAATCGACTCATTTGGCTTCAAGTGTAATGCTATGCATCTCCCCAGCCTTTGCTCTCCATGGGGTTTGCAAAAGTTCTGTAGGCTTTTCCCCATGTTTTGTGTAAGTCTTTGCAGTCTTGGCTTGAAAGTGAGGGTTCCCATGTATTAAGCCATGTTTCTATAGCTGAGTTCTAGTTACATTCAATGCCTATTTATCAAGTTTTTAAAGGGTCTAATGTTGTGCATGGTGGTGGGGAGAGAGAGGACATGAGAGCCAGCACTTGCTCTTCAGGAGTGCCCACCTGCAAATGAGCACAGAGAAGGGGCAGGGTGGCCATGTGGGCGCCTGTCCACTGTGCATCCTTGGAGATTTGGGGGAGGATGGATGTCACAGTGAGATAGGAGAAATCACAAAAGACTTTCTGTGTGAGGTGGAAGGTCATCTGGTTTGTAAAGCTAAGCTCAAGAGAGGAACAGAAAAGACCTTTCTAGGACACAGTAGGTGCTTAATAGAAACATATTAAATGAGGGAATTAGGGCACAATTATTTTCTTCCTGGCTATTTTTAAGCATCTGTCTTCTAAAATGATTGTTTAGAAATATGAAAAACAGGCTATTTTAATACTCTCTGTAATAGCTCCAAATTGAAAAATAACCAAATGCCTATGAACAGTAGAACAGATAAATAAAATTTGGTTTGTTCGCACAATGAAACTACATAACAATGAGAAAGGGCAGCTAAGAAGCACAGTGTTGAACAATAGAAGGAATATGCCAAAGAGGACCTATTGTAGCTTTCCATTTATGTCCAGGACAAAAGAGACAAAGCTAGTCTGGTGTGTTTGAAGTCATCATGGTGGACTTGGTGGTAAAGAGTGGAAGAAGAACAAGGGGAGATTTGTAGGGACCATGAGGTTTCTGTTTCTTGATTTGGATACTTGGTTACATAAGTGCTTTTAGTTCTGAAAATTGTGCTGGGTTCTGTACATATGAAAAATGTATTTCTCTTTAAATAAGTTCTCTCAACCAAGAGTGGCAGAAACAGCCGTATTTTCCCATTTGACCTCCTAGACCCCTTTTCATTCCCATTTTCTTTCTAAGTGATAATCAGATGACATGATCTTCTGAAGATGGTTTTCAAAGAGAGGCAGGTTTTGTTCTAAGTGTCTCCTCTCCTAAGACCAAGAGAGACGATCTCCCCTTACCCCATTTTAGTGATTGGAAAGCTGAGGCTTATAAGTGAGAAGTCATTTGTCCTGCTGTGACATAATGAGTCAAGACCTTCTGTAAACCTTCTCCCTGTAGCCCAGATCATAGACACCTGCTCCGCCAGACCCTCTGGGTCTCACAGGGAATCAGGGTGATGTTGGATATGCCTGTAGGTGTTCACAGGGGTTCTCACAATTCCACTACAGGTCCACGTAGAGTGGACTCTGGGGGGTCCTGGGCTGCCACCTGCTTTTGGGAACCAGTTCTCCCACTGGACCTGTGACTTCACCTGTGAATTTAAGGGTTGAATTTAATGACCATGAGGCATCAGTCTCCCGGCAGTTTTATCTTTCAAGGTCTACCTGGGTATCAGAGTGATCCATGTCCAGTTAGGCACCGTCTCCACTATCCTCTACCCTCTGGGGGCTGGGTAAGTCAGGGTTAAGGACAGAAGTCCTTAGGACACTTGTAATGAGTTAGTCATCCATTTTCCCCTTCATTCATTCATTCCCTCCAAAGCTCTTTATGGAGCACTGCCCTATGCCAGCGCTGTGCCGGGGGGCACAGAGATGAATGCCTATGTTACTGTCCTTGAGAAACTCACATTCTGGGGACAGACACAGTAGGTGGTTGTGAAAAGCAAGACAAACATTGCATGTACATTAAAGTATCGGATGCTATGAACATACAGAAGAAGACTTGATTCTTGCTTTGTTTAGGCCTGGGGAGGCTTCCAAGAGGAGGTGATATTTGAGCTGGAATGAGAAGTTCAGGGTAGAGGGGTCACATCTTTGATAATGAGAACAACATATCCAGAGGCAAAGGAGCAGCAAAGAAAAGGCATTTCTGTGGTGCCAGAATCTGGAGAGGAAGAGGAAAGATCAACAGAGGAGACTCTGAATGCCAGGACAACTAGCTTGCCAGGAGAAGGGTGGGTGGGATACATGCCCAGAATGAGTATGAGTCTGGGTGAGGTAGGAGGAATCTGGGAGGGGCCCCTTCTCACACTTTCCTTCTGTGTCTCCATCCCACGTTTGGATGAGACTCGGGTTTCTGCCTCCACGTCCCAGCCCCCTGGGGTTCTCCAGTCAATAAGCTCTTTAAGGAGCCAAGGAGAGGCAAGATCAATGCAGTTGCCATCGATCCTGCCTCAGCGGCCGATTAGTACCAGGGACTTGGCTGGCCTGGGAGCCCCTTGCTAATGCATGTGGCACTCAGATTAAACCGGGAGCACCCTAGGGCTCAGGGAAGGGATTCCACCCTCCCCATACTCCCGGGGAGGAGTGGAGGAGTTCCTGACCCCGACCCACTGGGAATACTTTGCCACCCAAATCAACACCATAATTCCCTTGGCAGACAGCAGGCGTCTAATTATGCCATGGCCTGGCTTAAAGCCTTCCAATGTATCCCACTGCCTTTGGGGCCTGTGCAAACTCCCTCCCAGGGCAATCGTGCCCTCTGTGATCTGCCTCCTGGCTGCCTTTTCCAGCCTTATCTTGTGTGCTTCTTCTCAAACTCTGGAAACCAGTAGTCCAACAGAACTACCCGTAGTCCCTCCAACTTGCCAACATTGCAAGGGGTCATTTTTTTCAGAAAGCCTTCCCCGATCCTCTATTTTCAGCACCTCCAACATCTAATTGAGGCTCTCCTCCAAGATTCCCTTGCACTTTCCTGACTTGCACTTCCCTTGCAAAGCAAGGACGAGCATGTACTATAATTGCTTACTTTCTTGTCCCATCTTGACTGCAGATTAGAATTGCCTGAGACCTTCTGAAAAAATAAAGATTAGGACTCAACTGACCTAGAATGGGGCCTGGACATTAATGTCCTTAACCAGCTCCCCTCCCCAGGAATCCAAGGCAAAAATGCAGGGCCCATGTTGACCTCTTCATCCCCTCCATCATCCCCCTCACAACAATGAGCATGCTCAGTGATTACTCATGGAATGACAGGGCCTGCCAACTGCCACCGAGAGGACCTCCCTGTCTTTCCTGCCTTCCCTCCCCTCTGGTGGGCAGTATGGAGAACCAAGGCCAGCGCTCAGAGTTGAATAGTGTCCAGTCATTAAGATTTCTCATTTGCAACATTTTATATCACATGTCACTCTTTTGCTTTTTAAGATTTATTTATTTATGCACACAAGAGCTGAGGTTAAGGCTAGAATTGAGGCAGGTGAGAGGATTCACCAGAGACAAAGTGGGGAACAGAACAGGCAGATTGAAACATACTGCTGAGGGGAGCAGCGGGTGAGGCAGGAGAGGTCTGCGGCACCATGTGGGTCCCCTCCCTGGCAGGGGATGGAACTCGCGCTGCTGTGCCTCGGATGCTTCACGACGCGGTGCTCAGCCTGCTGTGCCACCAGGGAGGCCCCACATTTAATTCTTAACCTTGTTCTCTAAGGCAAGAAACGAGTAATAAAATCTCATTGAGCAGGCATTCCTGGCACCCGAAGAAGGTGAGTGGCCAAGTCTGGGTGCCGCAGCTCACTATAAACAGAGCCAAGATCCCAAGATCCCACCTGGTCTCTCTGAAAATTGTTCTGAGTACTGCTGCCAAGGACTTCTTTAGGCTGGTTCCGAGGCCCTGCTGAGGTCATTAACCCTGTGGCCACTGGCCCCGGGCCCTCTCCCTGTCTGTCCCCATCGGGCACGCCCCAGTTCTCTCATCCTCAGGGAACAAGGCAGGGAGGCAGCATGGGGGCACCCAGAGGGCACTGGACCAGACATCGGGGTGGGCTCTGGGCCAGCACCTATCACCCACAGTTCTCCTGAAGCTGGACCCATCACGATTCCTTGAGCCATTTGCAAAGGAGGAATTAAAATTCTTGTGTCCCAACCCCTTGTGGAAATGGAAACAGTCACTCCCCAACACTGCAGAGTGAGGTCATCCCATCACGAAGAACCCTCAAGGCCTGCGCCCGGATTGCTAACACCTGACAAGAGGCTGCCCTGATATTAGCCTGCCTCCCCCTGGACTACTTCTCGGCCTTCCCCGTCTCTCCAAATTCAGCAGCTCTCACTTGGCCCTCAGGGGACTTCACGGGTGTCATCTTCTTGCCCGGCTTGATGTGGCTCAGGTAGACTTAAGAGCTTATCGAGTGAGAGGAGGTGAAAAGTGTGGGCGAGCAGCGCTCCCCCACTCTGTCCTGGGGGCACTGAAACAAGGGGCCAGGGCCTGGTCTGACTGCAGCAGTGGGAAGCCTGGCCTCGTGCTGCGTTGGGAGCTGAGAGCTCTTCACGAACACCCCCACCTGGTCAGGGACCGCACAGCTCCGGAAGGCAGGAGGATGCGGTATATTTGATGGCGCAGGACCCACCGGGTCCTTCCTTGTGGACATGTCCTGGATGGCATTTGGACCAGCTGGGAGGGGAAGATAAGGAGGGGTCAGAGACGGAGGCCGGCCGGGGAGGCGTCCTCCTAGGCCCAGGGGCCATGCATTGGCAAGGAGCCAGCCAAGCGAGGCCGACTTGGGGCCAATCCTCTCAGGCCACAAACAGCAGATAGGGGCGCAGGCCCTTGGCTCCACTGCCCTCACCCCTCCCAAATCCCATTCAACACCACTGGCATGCTGGCCTCAGCTGGCGTGGGGGAGCAAACCCCATTATTTGGCCTGCGGCATCTCAGGACAACTTTTTCAATTTACAATTATTATTTTTTCCTTGTGCTATCCAGGACACCAAGGGAGCGGGCTGGGTCCTGCTTCATTTTGCTTATTCTGGGCCTCCAGACTGCTAGCAAAGCCAGAAAGACTCAGGGGCCTGGTGCCTAGGAAACCAGGGTAGTCATCCAACCATAGAATCTGTGTTTTCCTTGGATAGTTCTCTCGATTTTTTGAAGCTCAGCTATACAGAATTTAAATAATGACAGTTTTTCTTACACTCTCTTCATTGGTCCATGTTTGGTCCTATTTTTCTTCCACTCATTCATTCATGTTAAAATATAATAAGTAGCCTTAATCCACCATCTCACTTAAAAGCTAAGCTCTAGACAACGGTGGCTTCCTCCTGTCGTCCCGTCCCCCTGTCTTCCTCCACCAAGGTAACCAGCATCTCGAGTCCTACCTCCATCATTTATGTTCTCTCCCTTTCACATATTTGTTTCACTGGACCGAAATGTTTTCCAGTTCTCTTGCATTTTTGCTGACTCCCACCTCTCTCCACTTTGGGGTGCTTGTAGTTTCAAACTACAGGAAATGAGATGTGGGTTGCTCTATTATTTTTAGCTGCAGCAAAACCCTCTTACTGAAACCACCTTGGCCTCCAGTATTCTCTGAAAGGGAAGGGGCAGAGGAGGAGGGAAATCCCCCCCTTTCAGAGAAGCTGCTATTTAAGGAAGTGGTCTGAAGTATGAGCTTTCCTGGGCAGTCAGAAGGGCAGTCTTCCTGAGCAACCCTCTCCTACAACCCCTCACGTAGGCCATCCTGTCTGCAGCTGCGGCCTTGCACAACCAGCAGCCCAAGCCTGGCAGTGCTGCTCCCCTGAAGCCCTGACTCCGAGGGTGCCAAGTTGATTCTCAGGGATTCCAGCCTGTGTCTGTCCTCTGGAGCGCACACAGCAGGTGCTGGAGCAGACTAGATGCTGCCTGAGATGCGATCTCGGGGAGGTGAGGTGGTCCTGGTGTCCCAGCCTGGAGGGCCGAAGTCCTCCCCCGGAAACCCGGCTGTCTCGCGGCCACTGTGCCATCCCAGTCCCTCAGCGATGCTCATGGTGGGTACTCCCTTTGCAGCTCCTCAGCTGAGAACCAATTTTATCCATGAGTGAGTCTGCATAATCCTCTCTGGTCTCTGTCCACTACTTGGGGTGGCTCTGATGAGGGCGGGAAGGGAAGTTGCCTGAGCTGGGGGTGTGGGTGGTCTGAGCCAGCTCTGGGGCACAGATGGAATCTGTGGAGGGACAGGCGTGATGTCAGCTGCCAAGCCAGCCACCCCTCCTACGGCAGCTGTCCACGCACTTCCCTGGCTGACCTGCCTGAGCCCCGCATTTCCCACGGGAGGAAAGAGAGGCATGAATGAGCAGGGGAGGCCATCGCGAAGCCACGGTGAGGATCCCATGCCCCAACGCATAGGTGCTTTAAGTGGGTTTGGCCCTGGAGGGGCTTGTCATCCCTGCACCCCCTTCTCCTCCAGGCTGAGGGCTGGGGGGAAGGAGAGGCATTCTGCCCAGAACATGAGAGCCCCTAAGTTAGAGGCTCACTAGATGGCCCCCGGCCTAGACTAAGGCTGGTGGGGAAACTAACTGATAGTGACAAGTCGCTCAGTTAAGGGTTCTCAAAACTGGGCTGGCAGGATAACAACCTCCCCCCGCTCCTGTCTGCTTTCTCACAAGCTGCTGCCACCTGCTCTGAAGCCTGAGCCCATGTACATGTTCCCTCCACGGGCATGTGCCCTCCCGGAAGTGTGCCACCCTTGAACCGCCCCAGTGCCCCCAGTGGCTGAGCGCAAAGATTGGCATTGACGGTCTGAGGTTCAAGGCTAACTTCTGCCTCTTTATTTACTAGGTAAGCGCAAGCCCGTGATGCTACCAAGTCTGCGTCTTTACCTGAAAGCAGGCGTTTTCAAGGGTGCTTATAGTAGAGTTTACCTTTCAGGCTTGTTGTAAAGTTTGAATGAGGTGGTGCAACACTCCAGCTCATGCCTGGTGCATTGTAAATAGTTGTGAAATTCTAGAGGTTTTGTCATCGAGCCAGTGGGCTCCTACTCATCCTTCCCAACCCCACCCAGACATCACCTCCCCTGCAAAGCCCTCCCTTTGACCCCACACATAGACCTGACACCTGTCCCCTCACTGCTGCAGTTTCTTCTGGAGCATAAATCACTTTCGATCATGACTGGCTTGTACTTTCACCACTTGGGCAGGAATGTGAGCACCCGTGGGAAAGAAGGTGTCCCTGGTGCTCCTGTGTGTGCCAGGTGGGTCTCGGTGGGAGCCTTGTTGGGTCCTAATCTTTCTGAGCTGGGCTCCTCTCCTGTCCTTTATGGCTCAGGCTTCGGGGCTGCATTTGGTGGCCTTCACTGCCCTCTCCTGACCACTGAGGGCAGGGCAGTGCCCGGGACCAGGCCCGGGGTAGGGGCTGAGTGGGAGTTCTGCTTCTCACCGCCCAGCCTTTCATATTCCTCTGGGGCTTGGGCTTGGACCCCTCTGAGCCACCAGGGAAACCAGCCGAAGACTCTGCCAGATGGGCAGGGATCTAGAAAGCTCATCCTCCCATGGGCAGCCAGCCCTGCGTGGTGCAAATAGGTGCTGGCGGGCTCACCCCCAAGCCCACCTCTCCAGCAGGGAGCCTCTGAGAGTGACCCCAGGCCACCCTACATCAGCCCAGGTACCAGGGCTTGCTCATTTTCTCAGTATCTCCTGCTTTCCTTGGGGAATATGACAGATTGAAAGAAGATGGTTCCAGCTAAGAGAGTCCTATAATTATCAACTGCGGATTATTTTAATTAAAATGCTTTGCATCCTCAGCTCTTAATTTCTAAAATGATTATAAATGTTATTATTAAAGAAAAATCCTTGAAGTGAGATCCATAAATCTCAGCCTGGGCTGAGATGACAGGGCTTGCGTGTACGGCAGAGGACGGCACACCTAGGGCTGAGACTCCAGGGGAAGCCAGGGAGGAAGAGAGGAAAGGGGAGTCCCACAGGGTGGGAGCTGGGGGTTCCCACCCTGGGTCATTAAAACTCTGGGACTGACAATTCAGAGTTCTGGGCTGGGAACTTGCCTCTGCTCTTTTCTGTGTGACTTTGGGAAGTCAAGTAACCTCTCTGAGCTTCAAGGCTCTCATCTAAAGATGTTTTCAGTTTCAAGTGTCTCATATACAAAGAATGAAAATAATTGCCTTCTGGTAGGGCTATTTTGAGGCTTGTTGACAATGTGCCTGAAGCACTTGTCACAGAGTTGCTATAGTGTAACAATTTTGGCTGGAACTCTGGCCCCATCCTCAGAGTCTCTGCTGCTTCATGGCTCCCGCCTCTGGAGGGGATGTGTCCCTGGTGCAAGTCATCCCTCCCACTCCAGAACCCGGGTGGTACAGGGGCTTGAGCACTGCACCATGAAGCATCCACTGCACAGGATCGTGAGTTCGATCCCCAGCTGACCCACATGGCGCAGCAGACCTCTCCTGCCTCACCTGCTGCTCCCCTCAGCAGTGCATTTCATTCTATGTGCTTGTTCTGCTCCCTGCTCTGTCTCTGGTGAGTCCTCTCTAGCCTATACCCCATCTCTTGTATGCATAAATAAATCTTTAAAAAAAAAACCCTGAAGAGGGGCCCAGGAGTATATTAGATGTCAGCCCCACCTGTCAGGCTGGCCTCTTCACTTCCTCCTGCCCTGCCCCTGTGGGTACCCCCTTCAGGGAGAGGCTGGGCAGGAGGCGGTAAAGAGCCCGGCCCTCCCACTTGACACACAAAGAAATGAAGGACACTGAGCAAAGGTCACTCAGCAAATTGCCTGCGGGTCTTTCACTCAGTTAGCAGATGGCTGACACCTGCCTTTCTTCCTGCCTTTAAGGCTCTTTCTAGTGCCTGAGAACAGATTACCTGAACCAGGAGGAGACTGTGGTGGTGACACCGACGATGCAGATGAGGAAAGGGTCTGGCAGCAGGGGTGGGAGCCGCCCAGCGCTGGCCTGGGGGGCAGGACGCCTGGCCTCGGCTCTGACTGTCCCCCACCCCCACTCAACCTGGGTGGACTCCTCCTCTCCCCGGTCCTTGGTTCGTTCCTTGGTAAAATGGGATGATAATCGCTACCCACTGACCTCTCAGGCTATGGTGGGATCGGATGAGATGATGGATCTGAAAGTGCTTTGTAAGCGGGAACGCGTGAAGCAAATGTAGGAGATTATTAGCATTAATATTAATGAACCCCGCACAGCTGGCTACTGGCCACAGACAAGGCAAACGTAGGTAGGGAGCCTGGGAAAGTGGAGCTTTTCCAGACCTCTGTCGGGCTGGCAGAGGAGTCAGAGATGACAAGTCTCTGTATGGTCACTTCCCCTGTTCCTGCTGTTACAAGAATTTGAGGAAGGAAAAAAAAACCTTAGGGGCCTCCCTGGTGGCGCAGTGGGTTGAGCGCTGCACTGTGAAGCATCCACAGTCACTGCAGCACGAGTTCCATCCCGGCCAGAGAGGGGACCCACGTGGTGCAGCAGACCTCTCCTGCCTCGCCCGCTTCTCCCCCCAGCAGTGTGCTTAAGTTGATCTGCCTGTTCTGCTCCCCACTCTGTCTCTGAGGACTCCTCTCACCTGCCACTACTCTGGCCTGTACCCCAGCTCTTTATTGCATAAACAAATAAGTCTTTAAAAGAAAGCACCTTGGGATTTTTCAGCCAAGGGAGTTGGTCTGGGGTGCCGCTGGTGCTGGGGGATGGTGCAGGAAGGGACCCCTCTTCCCTGGCAGGCAGTCACAGAATGTGGCCTTCTTACCCTAGTCTGAGCTCTTCCCAGGGCTCAGCAGGCATGGGGTGGGGGCAGGAGGCTGGCCTCTTCTGTGGGCCCGGCAGCAGGCAGGGGCCCTTCCCCAGTGGAGCTCCTTTCACTGCCCTCAGAAGCTGACCCTGGCCACCTTGGAAAAACCGCCAGGTTGAAGAGATAAGGATGGAGTCAGCCTACCCAGCCTTGCCCTGATGTAACTGCACAGAGTTCATTTGCATCCTGGGCCAGTCATTCGTTCGTTCCTTCATTCTTTCACTCCAGTCTGGATGCACCAGACATTGGGGTAGCGACACCCAGATGCAGAGACTCAGGAGTCTCTGCCCTGCCTTGAAGGCCCACAGGCTGCTGCAGGAGATGGCAACCAAGTCGCCGACAGGCCTGCCGCGGCCGAGGTTTGGGGCCACGGGGACATGCTGGAGCCTGGAGGGTAGGGGGAATTTTTAGAAAAGATTTCCTAGAGGAAACTGTTCTGAGCTGAGCCTTGAAGGAGGAAACAGGATAGTCATACCTCCCCCGTAACAGTTAACCCACATGGAACATTCCAGTTTCTTGTCTCACAGAAGAAGGAGGCACCATCCCCAGGCAGAGAGGAAGTCTGCTTCCAGCTAAGCCCCCCGCGCAGCCCCAGCTCCTGAGGAGTCAGCCTTCCACTCCACTTCAGCCTTTTTGCGGGTAGGGGAGGCAGAGTCCAGAGATGGGGCTGAGACCCCAGCTCGGCCTCAGGTGGCTCCGTCTGACCTCCAAAGCGGATGGACGGGGCAGGCATGGGGCCTGTGGGTCATGGCCGTGAGGCGGGACTGCAAAGGGAAGTGTGCGTGTTCATGCCTGTATTTTCTGTTCATTTGCTGGAAAGGTTTTGATGTGCCCAGCGGGATCGAGACTTGAAGCGAACAGCTGAAATTCTGTCTCAGTATTTGTTGATTACTTTGTATTAATCATCAGGCTTAAGGATGGGAAGAATTTACAATAAGTGGTGTGTGTGCATGTGTATGCATGTGTGTGTGAGAGAGACTGTTCTGCACCGGCTCCCACACAGGCCCCTGTGCTCTTCTGCTGTGGCCTTGCACACTTGCACACACTCAGCACTGCACACTTGGAGAGCGCCCTGAGCAGCCATGGCTCACACTCACTCTGCTCACAGTCTGTCTCCTCATGGGCACCCCGGTCAGAGCTGACAGAGGTACACCCAACTGTGACTTAGAAAACTCCCCAGTGGTGCAAAGGACCAGATTTTAAGACTTTGCTGAGGCCCGGGACAGAGTCTGGATTCTGCACAATATGAGGGAGAGAATGTTCTGGCTGGTCGGATTCTGGAAAAAGCAGCATTTTAGCTGGACACTGAAGGACGATGGGCCCTCCGGGTGGAAGGGATGGCGAGAATAACAAGAGAGCAGGCGAGGGTCGGCCGAGCTTGGGAATGTGGCTTGCCAAGCCAGGAGAGCCGGGGAGGTGGGGGGTGTGTGTGAGCTGTTGCCAGCGAGTGCCAGCTCGGAGCAGGTGCCGTGTGGTCATTCCGCAAGGCCGGTTCGCCCAGTGTACAGCCGGCTCTGATGCCAAGTGGAGCAGTTGGCATTGGGCATGAGGCTGAGCTTGGCACAGACGGGACAACCAGGCCTGCTTCTGGGAAGCGAATTCTTCCCTGTGTGCTCTGTGGGCCTGGGTGAGGCTGGGGGCAGTGAGGCAGCTGGGACAGTTCAGGAGAAAGACAGTGGGAACCGGCCAGGCCGTGGGGTCTGAAAAGCGGGGGAGAGGTGGAGTCAGAACGCAGACATGTTGCTGGAAGCTGCATCATGCAGTAGAGGCTCCTTGGGAGCAGGAGTAAGGGCAGGCTTGATGCTGGACACCTGAGCCCGCTGCACTCCCTCTCTCTAGCTGCCAAGAGAGGGGATGAGAAGAAGATTCAAGGACCACCTCTGGTGTCCCCCCATGGGTCCTCCCAGGCAGCCACTAACCCATTTCACAGATGACACAGTGGAGGCTTAAGGATGCCAGTGACAGGTTGGAGTCGCAGGATGAGGAGTCCATCTGATAGCACAATGCTGGGCTCTGGCCCTCCCTAGCTCCAGCCTGCAGAAGCATTGACGCCCCATCTCCTCCCCACCAGTTACACAGCTCACCTGCCTGAGACGTCTCTGTGAGCCCAGGAGGAGGAGGAACGTCATTTGGGCCCCCGCCCTGGGAGAGCCAGTGCTGTATCTGCAGATTACTGTATCTGCGCTGGCCTGGGCCACCTGCAGTAGAGGCCTGGCTTCAGGTGAAGAAACCTCCTTCCTCTCTCTCTCTCTCTCTCTCTCTCTCTCTCTGTCTCTGTCTCTGTCTCTCTGTCTCTCTCTGTCTCTGTCTCTCTGTCTCTCTCTGTCTCTGTCTCTCTGGCTCTCTCTCTCTGTCTCTGTCTCTCTCTCTCTCTCTCTCTGTCTCTCTCTCTCTCTCCCCCCTCCCTGCCTGCCTCCTCTTCTGGCTTTTTCTAAAGCTTATTTTTAACAAGGGATTTAAAACTCAGACGCAGCCAAGCTCTGGAACAACAGAAGATAGAGGATGGATGCTGACTGGCTGGGAAGAAGAACAGCCTGGAACAGCTGGAGGATCACGGCAATGTTACTCAACATGTATGAGCACCTACTAAATGCAGACCTTAACACAAGATGCTTTACAGCCATTCCCTCCTCTCTACTCGCTTCTCCGAGGGAGACACTGTTCATCCTCCGGGTGGGGAAGCCGCGGCTTGCTCCAGCAAACCAAGGCTCCACTCCCAAGCAGGTAAAGGCAGAGGTCTGGCTGTACCCTACATGGGCCCGGACACCAGGTGTGAACAGTCCCTCCCAGGCCCCATCCCACAAGGCAGGGTGCGTGTCTGCCCCTGCCCTTCTGCCCTGGACAGATTCCTGGACTTTTAAATTTTTTTAAAAGATTTTATTTATTTGTGCATACAAGAGCTGAGGTACAGGCCAGAAGCAGAGGGTGAAAGGATTCACCAGAGACAAAGTGGGGAGCAGAACAGGGAGAAACACACTGAAACACACTGCTGAAGGAGGCAGGAGAGGTCTGCAGCACCATGTGGGTCCCCTCCCTGGCCAGAGATTGAATTTCCACTGCCATGGTTGCAGAAGCTCCCCAGTGCAGCACTCAACCAGTTGCACCACCAGGGAGGCCGAGATTCCTAGACTTTAGAGGTGAGTCTCAGAAGCCCGACTTGGGTGACTGAAGGGCCTTCTCACCCCACCCTTTGCACTCCCTATCCTGAGTAACTGGGAACTGTAAAAGCAGAAGCAGCTCGCTGCAGCCCCTGTGCATGACTGGCAGAAAATCCCAGCCCCCAGCCCTCACCCTCTACTCAGTGAACACAGGAAGGAATGATGTCTTTGGAAAAACCTGTGGGAGGAGCAGCAGGGGGTGAAAAGGAAAACTATGGGACTGGGGAGGAGACCTATCATGTCACCGGGGGTGACCAATGCAGCGACTTTCCGAGACAGCCTCTCCTGTATGGGCGAGGAATCTGAACTGCCCCTGGCTAGTGCCGCCTGCATCTCCAGCCTCAGGCCAGCTGTGTCCTCACCTTGCACAGCTCCCGGCCACATAGTCCCAGCTTAAACACTCTCCCTTTGCAGCGCTTTTGCATCGATTGTTCCCTCTTGCTGAGATGTTCTTCCTCTATTCCGGGCTGTTCCTCTTCATTCCTGGGCCTCAGGAGGGCCTGACTATCCCTTGAACTCACTCTCAGCACTCGTGGCTGGTTGGGACCATGCTCTGGGGTCAGGGACCAGCTGTCTGTATATTCTTGCATCCTGAGTGCTCCCTGGAGCTTGTCTCCAGTCCTCCTCCCCCATGCCACTCTCCCTCCCCACCCCCACAGGAAGAATCTGCTGAACAGCTATCAAACTGCACCTCACAGGCAGCCTCAATCCCTTCATGTGTATTTTTTCAAAGACCTTTTTATTTATATATGCATACAAAGCTGGGGTACAGGTCAGAGTCGCAGGAGGTGAGAGGATACACCAGAGACAGAGTGGGGAGCAGAACAGGCAGATCGACTGAAATACACTGCTGAGAGTGGGCCTCCCTGGTGGCACAGTGGGTTAAGCAACGCACTATGAAGCAAACTGCAGCCACTGCAGCATGAGTTCGATCCCTGCCGCCCAGCCAGGGAGGGGACCCACATGGTGCAGCAGACCTCTCCTGCTTCTCCCGCTGCTCCCCTCAGCAGTGTGTTTCAGTCATTCTGCCTGTTCTGCTCCCCACTCTGTCTCTGGTGACTCTTCTCACCCCCTGCACCTCTGACCTGCATCCCAGCTCTTGTATGCATAAATAAATAAATCTTTTTAAAAAAATACACTGCTGAGGGGAGCAGTGGGTGAGTCAGGGAAGGTCTGCTGTGCCATGTGGGTCCTCTCCCTGGCTGGGGATCGAACAGGCGCTGTTGTGTGGCGCTCAACCCGCTGTGCCACCAGGGAGGCCCTCCCCCATGTGTAAATGGCATTGGTAACATCTACCCCCACCTTTGCTATGAGGATAAAATGAGTGTAGGAGCCAGCAAATACCAGTCGCTGTTCATATCCATATTGATTCTTGGGTCAGACCCAATCAAATGGCCATGTCTGGCTGGCACATGCGCACACCTTGGAAAGTTGCAACCAGGAAGTCAGGACTTGGAGAGGTGGCCCAAGATGAGGCTGCTCAGGGGTACCTGGGCTCCTTTCTGCCCCTGCTCACCGTGGACCACCATGTGCTTCTACCAGGCCGACAGAACAGTGACACCAGCCACCCAGGGAAGGAGCCGGTGTGAGATGCTCCCTGCGCAGGACACAGGGCAAGGCATCAAGACCAAGACCAGCCCCTGCAGGGCCCGCCCGAATTGGCCATTCAGGGCCCTTCGCCTTCTGCTCACTGGTCCCATTTGCCCTTCAGCTGACTTTCCTCCTTAAGGAAGGACATTTGCATGAGCAAAGCATCTTCAGGGACTGCCTTCTCACCACCTGCTCCTGTGGCTCTCTCCCCACCTGAAGCCATAAATACATATGCAAAGGCCACTCTATTAATTTGTGTTTGAGCACGGAGCTGGGGACGCCGCTGGGAAAGGGGATTAGGCGGTGGCAGTGGTGGGAGGCAACAGATGGCTTTATTGCTTTTACCTGTTGCTAATTTGTTAGGCAACAATTCCTGGTTCGGGTTTTTTTTTTTTTAAGATTTATTTATTTATGCATACAAGCACTGGGGCACAGGCCAGAGGTGTGGGGGGGTGAGAGGATTCACCACAGAGAGCGGGGAGCAGAACAGGCAGATCAACAGAAGTACACTGCTGAGGGGAGCAGTGGGCACAGCAGGGATCGAACTCGTGCTGCAGTGGCTGCGATCTGCTTCGTAGTGCGTTGCTTAACCCACTGCGCCACCAGGGGAGGCCCTGGTTCGGGTTTAATCGTGCCCAGACCCTGCGACTTCAGGACACCGGGCACGGATGGCCCGCGGGTGCAGAGTCAGGTGGGCTGCCTGGGAATTCAATGTCAAATCTGGAAACGAAGTCTCTTCTTTGCTTCTCTTAATTGGACTCTGGTCTCTTTCCCTGGCTGGGTGCTCAGGACCCTCTGAGCACTTGCAGCAGCTTGGAGGGAGCTGAGCTGGAGGGCAGCAGGCCCGGCCCTTCCGTTAATCCTTAATAGGCTGTGTGACCTTGGGTGAGTCACTTAGCATCTCTGGGCCCCATTTGCTTGGCTGGGAAATGAGCATAATCACACCTGCCCTACCCACTTTGCAGGGTCGCTGTGGGTGTGAACTGAGATAATGGATCCCAGCGCACTTTGACACATGTAATGCTCTGTAATAGGGAGCCACTGTTTGTTAGCAGAGTGGTTAAGAGCGTGTACTCTGGAGTCAGCCAGGCCTGGACTGAATTCTGACTCTTCTACCGAGACCTATGACGTGTGGGAGCAGAAACCTAAGCTTTCGGAGCCTCGGCTTCCTCTCCTGTCCCGGGGTGCTGGCAGCCTACCTCTGGGGGCTGGGAGGTCAGGCATGGACAGGCCTAGCTCAGCCTTCCCTGAAGCAATCCTGAGCTGTCAGCAGTGACTGTGCTCCCCCTAGTAGCCTCATCTAAGCCTCCCCGATTCTGGAACCTGTATCCCCTACCCTTGCTGACGACACCCTCCTTTGTGCCATCCACACGTCAGTCACAATCGGTGCTGGCGTCCAGGGCCTGTGATCCGGTCACCGAAGGACAGCAGGAGAAGACGACCACGGCCCCTGGGAAGCCTCTCCCAGAGCTAGGAAAGAGGCGTGGACTCACCCCCCCCCCCCACCCCAGGGCAAGGGTCCTCTGTCACTCCTGTAACAGGGTGGGCCCCAGGAAAAAGGGAATTTCCAGGATCCCTGCCCCACCCTAAGTGGGGTGGAGCTGAGCAAGGATAAGAGGAAAGAAGGAAGGAAGCAGGATGGAGAGCAGCAAGGAGGCTTGGAGGAGGCACGTGGAGCAGAGGGACATGTGAAGAAGCTGCGCTTGCTTCTTGGCCCTGGACTGGTTGGAACAGATGCGGGTGAGAGACCCGTGGGGAGGGTCACAATGGCAGCTTTCATCTTGATTTTGGTTTTGCTCTTTTCCTCCCAGATTTGTCTGACTCTTTCTGACCCTTTCTGTGGTTCTCCACCAAAAGGTCCTTTAGACTTGTGGCAGGCTTTTGGGCCTTGCTTTGGGCCAGTCCTGTTTGGCCCAAACGGGATGGGCCCAGGGGATGGGTAACTTTGGATGCTTAACTTAGTAACTATATTCTTTGTCCTTTCTGTATTGTTCCCTAATTGTATTAAAATTCCTTTCCATTAAAGGCCTTCTATGTCTGTCTTGATGTGGCAGATGGCAGAACCCATTTAGAGAGGGCAGGTTTGAGGGTTCTGGAGTGCCCCTCTCCCTGCCCTGTAACATTTCTACACCTGGACAACTAGCTCCTGCATCCCAGCCAGGTTCCCAGCCTTCCTGCTGACCCTTTGGGCCTTGGCTATTTCCTTGCACTTACGCGAGCTAGAGCAGGTATCTGTGGCTGATGTTTTGAGAATCTGGCTGATACACGACTGTGCCTTACATGTGTCTCAGCGACCACGTGAAAGAACTTTCTCTTAGTGTTTGTATGTTGTCTCCACTGCTCGCTTGCACTGTGACCTAGGCCAAATCCCTTAGCCGCTCTGAACCTCCATTTCTTCTTCTGTTTAGTGAGGGGATGGGTGGGGCTCTGGATAATGGAAAGGATTAAATGCCAAGATTTAGATAAAGTGCCCAGCTCAGTATCACACAATTGGCTCTCGGTGACTGCTGATTGATTACTTCTGTATCAGTGGAGGATAAGTGACATTGCTTTCATTTGAAATCACGGCGAAAACCAGGCTTGAAAGTTTGTCAGGAAAGCATCCTTTAGCAAAACTTGCTCAAGGGGTTATTGACTGAGACTTATTATCTCTCTGAGGTCTTTGAATTTCTCAGAGAAAAGTGCAATTATTAGAAGAGCTGAGATGACAGAGGGAATGGAAGTTGGCAGAAAGCTCTCTTGAGCCAAGCAAGGAGGAGCTGGGGCCTTGGCGGGGAAAGGCAGGAGCAGGGCAGGGAGGAACCGGGATTCCTTGGTGCTCCGCAGGAGGGGGTGGAAGAGAAGGAAAACAAAGGAGTTGGAGGTGGGAGGTAGTAGAGGTAGAAGAAGGTGAGGGGGTGGGAGGAGGAGGAAGTAGGAAGTAGGGGGGAGTTGGAGGAAAAGAAGAGGGGTGGGAGGAGAGGTGGTGATAAAGGGTCTGGCTTCCTTTCCCATCCCTCCTCCTTTGCAGGGCATTTTACCCCTTTGTCCTCTATTTGATCCTTTATCCAAGTAATGCATCCCCCACTATCTTTGAGTTTCTTTGGGGACATACAGCAACAGATCAGGAATCTCTTCCTCCAAGGCAGCTTTGGGGAGGACCCTCCTGCTTGTTTTTTTTTTTTTTTTTTAAAGATTTATATATTTATGCATACAAGCACTGGGGTACAGATCAGAGGTGTGTGTGTGGGGGGGGGTGAGAGTGTGGGGGGGGGGTGAGAGGATTCACCACAGAGAGCGGGGAGCAGAACAGGCAGATCAACCGAAGTACACTGCTGAGGGGAGCAGCGGGTACAGCAGGGATCGAACTCGTGCTGCAGTGGCTGCTGTTTGCTTCATGGTGCGTTGCTTAACCCACTGCGCCACCAGGGAGGCCCCTCTCCTGCTTGTTTTGCTGGCGGTTTCCCCTTGCCTGGGCAGGAGCCGCAAGAGAGTCGTGGAACAAGGGCAAACCTGCACTGAATGCCAGTCTCTGGGGTGTCCGCGGGTGACTTTGGGTAGGTCACAGAGCTCTGCTCCCCTGTCTGCACGCACGTGGTGTGATAATCCATGGTAAACTCTGCAGGCAGGAGCTCCTGCGCGCAGTGTCCAGCAGGGGGCGCAGGGGTGTGTGAGCAGAGACCACGGTGGGTGCTCTCTGCACCATGAGAGCATCTGTGTCTGAGGCAGGGGCGCAAAACCCACTCAGAGGCGGGTTTAATGAACCAGCCGGACCCAGGGTTGAACAATCTGTGATATCGACTCTTTTTCATCATCACTTATTGCAGATCTTACCCTTGACCTTTCAATACCTCTCTCCTCCAAGTCTGCTCTGCTGGCGTACCCTCCCCTGCAATCAGGCAAAAAGGGAAGCCAAGAAGGCAGCCCCTGTGCAGTCTGGGCCAGGCAGAGTATTAGTGCTCTGTGTAGGTTATCTCATCTGAGCCTCTCCAAGCTGGGGAGGCTGGCAGCATCCTTTTCCCCGGGTGGGGTCTGAGGGTTAGTCTAGTAGGGCCACTTGCCCCACCTAGTGGAGGGAGCCAGGCTGCCTGACCTGGCCTGATGTCGTTGTCTCCTCTCTCCATCTTTCAGCTCACAAGCTGTTTTTTTCCTGCCCCCACAGTAGCTAAGGTCTTCCACACCCCTCCTGACTCAGAAATCCTGTAATTCTACAGCATCTGTAAATCTACAGGACTTTGATGGACTTGAAAGCAACTTCCCTTCTCATCCCATTTTCTCCTGCTCTGTTCCATCCCCTGGAGGTGCTTTGACCACACATGGTCATTGGAACCTGCAGTGGGGAACACAGAACACAGGTGGGTAGAAAAGCTCCAGGGGTGAGGAAGCAGCCCCTCCCTTCCACCCAAATGTAAGTGATGGTTCCTGAGAAGTCTCTGTTCTTGGAAACCCAGCAGCCAGTTATTGAGACTGTGGTGCTGGATTTTATCAGAAACCTTGTAGGGGAAATTGGTGATGGGAAACCGAGAGCTTGCTAGTACTTGGAAAAACCAAATGTGATAAAGTCCACTGAAGACAAAGGACCACGAGCAGTAGTTCCTAAAGGAAGCGCATCTGGGGAGTGAGAAGTTTCCTCTCCTTCACCCCTTGTGGGGGCCCTTCCTACTTGCTGGCAGATTATAAAAAGCAACACGGGGTGGGGGTGAGGACTGAGTGCTTGTGGGACTGTGCATGATTTGTGGGGATTCCCCTGTGTCTAATTTAGGTAATCCAGTGCTCCATGCCAAAGTTTCCATCAGTTTGTGTAGAAGTGAGAAAAACATGAGGTTTTCATAAAGCTAAATTTATTCACTTTCAGTAGGATTGTCCTTTTCCCAGGACTATATCCTTCCTTTCATCTATAAAATGATAGTGAGAGTAGGAAGGAGTTGATTTCTTGAGTAGCTATCCTTGGCAGAATGGAAAGCTGGCAACTCTATGTTGAATCCTCCAATTTTCTCTTAAAATTTTGCTGAACTACAACATCCTAAAGTCGGCGGACCATCGGATTGTGGTTTGTCATTTGTCATTTGTATCAACTCTTTTTTCAATCTTGGGACAATTTTTTTTCTGCTTAGCACAGACAGTGTTTGAAATTCAAATACCTCAGCCCTTTACTTCAATGGAATAACTTTCTTTTTGGTCTGCAGGGTACCTGGTACATACTCCATAAATTTGGGGAAGGAGATATTTCTTTAGAAAGACCATGTCTCCTCTTTTTTTTTAAAAAAAGATTTATTTATTTATTATTTATGCACACAAGAACTGGGGTACAGGCCAGAGGTGTGGGGGGTGAATGGATTCACCAGAGACAGAGTGGGGAGCAGAATAGATCCACTGAAATGCACTGCTGAGGGGAGCAGCGGGCAAGACAGGAGAGGTCTGCTGTGCCATGTGGGTCCCCTCCCTGTCCAGGCATCGAACTCATGTTGCAGTGGCTGAGGCTGCTTCATTCTGCAGTGCTTAATCCCTGGTGCCACCAGGGAAGCCCCCATGTCTGTGTTTTACTGTATTGTAGCTATGATTTGATTTGAAAAGTCCTACAAAAAGACGTCATATGTGACCCCTTAGGCTGGGATGAGATAGTGGGGGTGTAGGGAGAGATGGTGGTGTGGAAGGAACAGATGATGAATCTCTATGTTAGCCTGAGACAGTTTACATACAGAAAAAGCACAGATCAGAGGCTGCCAACCTCTTAGTTCTGGGAAGATCATTACCAAGAACCAAGTTCAAAGGGTGAGGTAGGGAGAACACATGAGCCAGATCATAATGTTGGATGTTAAGAGAATCTACTGGAATATATCATGTGGGCTGAGGCACACAGGAGTACCCAGCCACAGTGGTCCTCTGTTTGGGTGGGAGCTCTGTCTGGGTGAGAAGCTTGGGCATCCAGACTGCACGTTGCTGGAGCAGGACTGGCAGCCCTTGCATTAGTAGCACGACTTTCAGAGACAAAGCAGGAGATGGCAAGACGCTGGTGATTCTTGCACTGCTACAACCACTACTGGTTTTGCAGGGTAAAGGACCTGCTTCCTGGGGCTTCCCTGGTGGCTCATGGAGTTGAGCGCCACACTGTGGACCTCCGCAGCCACTGCAGCACGAGTTCGATCCCTGCCACCGGCCAGGGAGGGACCCACATGGCGCAGCAGACCTCTCCTGCCTCGCCCGCTGCTCCCCTCAGCAGTGCATTTCAGTGGGTCTGCCTGTTCTGCTCCCCATTCTGTCTCTGGTGAATCCTCTCACCCCCCTGCACCGCCTGTACCCCCAACTCTTATATCCATAAATAAATAAAATCTTTTTTAAAAAAAGCACATAAACTTATGTATTTAAAAAGGGGGTTGGCGGGGCCTGCTTCCTTCCCACTAAGAGAATTTTGCTGGAGAGTGAACCTCAGCCTTTCTTCTCATGCTTCACCTTTTCTTTCCACCCTGCTACTGTCCCCCATGAGGGAAGTGGAGCTGTTATGGGGTAGATCAACTTGTGGACTCTCACGGGGAACATCAGAAAGGGAGCAAGAGCAGCCTCCCCCCTGGTTGGCCGAGTGTCTTTGTGAACACACCAGACCTGGCCTCCTTTCCGTGTTTGGTAGGGAGGTGGTAAGCAGACAAGGCAGATCCCAAACTCAGGCCTGGCCTTGTCTTTAGAGCCCATTGGGTGGGTGAGTTATGCCTAATTTCCGACTCAGGAGAAGGATATAAGGTGCCATGGCGGATCTCCAGGCCTCGGCCATGACCTCCAGCTCAGTTGTACAGAGGCCACCGTGGGAGGAGGGGAGCGGATATTGACCGCTGGCTCTGATGCTAGTAAGATAATCCTGTGATTTCCATTCTGCTCATATCTCTGGCTTTAAACACCAGCCTAATGCCGAGGATCCCCAAATCCCTCTGCACTCTGGTTTGTCTGTCTGTCTGTCTGTCTGACAATTCGCTTGCCATCCTTAGGCCTCTTCTGGGCTTGTCTTCTGCCGCGCATGAGTCACCCACCTTCTCTTTCCAAGCCTGATTTTCAGTCTTGTCTGTTAGTGGCAAGTGCATTCTTCCCGTTACCCAGGCTAAAAACCTTAGTGTCATTCAAGGCTTTCTCTTTTTCGCTCAACCTACTTTCAGTCAACTGGCAACAACTTCTGTCAGTGCTGTACCTCAGCTGCATCCAGAAGCCAACCTCTTCCCTCCGTACTTACTGCCTCCACCCGGTCTGAGTCACTGCCCTTTGCCAGAGATCCCTGGAGCATTCTGACTCATCTCCCTGCCCTGCCTGGTGCCCCAACTCCAGACCACAGGCCACCCCAGCCCAGAGCAGCTCTGTGAAGAGGGAAGTCAGACTGAGTCATTAATCTGCTACACGCACACAACTCCCCAAGAGCTGGCTCTCCTTTACCTCTCTGGCTTCATCTTCTGTTCATGCCTGCCTAGTTTCCTCACACGCTGGCCTCTGGGACAGATCTCGGGTGGGCCTGTCCCGTTATGTCTCAGCACCTCTGTGTGCGTGTCTTTTCTGAAATGCTCTTCCCCGGGGTACCCTCCAGCGAACTCCCTCATTGCTCTCAAGTGTCCACCCACTGACGTCTTCCCAAATGTCTGATCTGATCTCAACCACTTAGCACTTGCATCTCCCTTTCCTGCTTTATTTTTTTTCCTCCCTGGCAGCTGTTTCTACTTAATAGTTCATGTATTTTATTATATTTATTCTCTTGTGTATTGTCTGTCTCCCCCCTTCAAGAACATATGTGCCAGGAAGGATTTTATTTATTTTTTTCTTTGGTTCTTAGAAGACTTCTGACACATAGTAGGCACCCCATAAATATTCACTGGCAAAAAAAAAGCCTAAAATGAATTAAACTATGCAAAGATGTTTGACACCATCAAGTCTTGGGATGATGCAAATCAAAACCACAGGAAAGTTGAGACCTTGGAATGCTTACCATCAAAAAGACACACAATAGCAAGTGCTGGGGAGCAGGAGAGAGGTGGGGGCCCTCTACCTTGCTGCAGGACTGTACAATAGTGCAGCCAATTTGCAAAATAACTGGGCAATTTCTTTAAAAGTTAAGCATAAATTTCCCGCATGACCCAGCAAATCCCCTCCTAGGTAGCTACCCAAGAGAAATGAAAGCTGGTGTCCACGCAAAGACATGCCCCTGTAGGTTTCCAGGGTGTAGAGGTTCTCACATTTGCTCACACAAGGAATTGGATGCTGCCACTCACAGCCGCGCTCTTCACCATCACCCAACACGAGATCCCCGTGTCCATCAGCAGGTGCATGACTAGCCAGACTGGCCATCAGCACCATGGAACGCTGGTCAGAGATCAGGAGGATGAAACTGGATACACGCTATGGCCTGGATGGACCCAAATGTGAGTTCCCTGAAGGTGCCACACACAAAGTGTCACAGGGCAGTCCCCAGGGAAAGGGGGGTTCCAGGTTCCCTGCCCCGCCCAAGGAAGGTGGGACTGAGCAGGGAGGAAGAGAAGCTGGACAGAAGACTGGAGAAGGAAGGAAGCAGGATGGAGAGCAGCAAGGAGGCCTGGAGGAGGCACGTGGAGCAGAGATATGTGAAGAAGCTGAGCTGGCTTCTTGGTCCTGGACTGGTTGGAACAGATGTGGGTGAGAGACCCATGGGGAGGTTAGCAACGGCAACTTTTGCCTTGATTTTGATTTTGCTCCTTCTGTCTTAGACGTGCTGGGCCCCTTCTGTCCTTTTCCTATGTCCCTTAGACTTGTGGGAAACTTTTGGGCCTCAGTGGTCCTACTTTGGGCCAACCAACTTTGGGTGCTTGATTTGGAAACTTTATTCTTCCCCTTTTCTGTATTGCACACTAATTGTGTTAAAGTTCCTTTCCACTAAAGATCTCACACAGTAGAGCATGTTTTGTCTTGATGCTGTGGATGGCAGAACCTATTTAAAGAGGGCAGGTGAAGGGATTCTGGGGTGCCCCTCTCCCTGCCCAGTATCAACAGCGCCATAGTGCTCAATTCCACTTACATGGAATGTCCAAAGAAGGTGAATCTAAAGACAGAAAGCAGATTAATGCTGCTGGGGTGGGAAGTGGGACTGTGTCTGGAGCCAAGGATCTTATCAGGCGATAAAAATATTTAGAACTGGATGCACACTTGGTAGATTTTTTAAAAATCACTGGATGAGTGATTAGACACTTAAATGGGTGAATCGTATGTGATGTGTAAATTAAAGCTCAGTAACGTTTATGAAAACTGAATGGGTGGATGTTCCTCGCACATAGCTTCTTTTTTTTTTGTCCCAAAGATTTATTTATCTGTGCACACAAGAGCTGGGGTACAGGCCAGAGTCACAGGAGGTGAGAGGAGTCACCAGAGACAGAGTGGGGAGCAGAACAGCAGATGGACCGAAATACACTGCTGAGGGGAGCAGCAGGTGAGGCAAGAGAGGTCTGCTGTGCCATGTGGGTCTCCTCCCTGGCCTGGGATCGAACTCAAGCTTCTGTGCCACGGATGCTTCACAGTGTGGCGCTCAACCTGTTGCGCCACCAGGGTGGCCCCGGCATAGCTTCTTACTCACAATCCAGGGGAGATCCTCAGAACAGCCCTCAGCCCCTGCCACCTAACAGCCAGCTCGCATGAAAGGGCCTCTCTAACCATAAGGTGGAAGCAGAATCGGGTGAGTAGGCCCCTGACAGGCCCTTGCTGCTGACAGGGCCCTGTAGACCCAAGATGGAGACAGTCCGCTCCCCGCTGGCGGGAAGTCTGCGGAGGCAGCAGGGAAATGGGGGAGCAGGGTCCACTGGCCGTACAGGGCGGGGCGCAGAAAGGAAGATCTGGAGTCAGCAAAGGCTTTGGAGAAACAGAAGGGTGGCCAAGGGAAGAAATAAAAGCTGCAGAGAGTCTCGGGGCGGCCAAAGGGAAAAAGAAGGGCGTTTCACAAATATATCAGGGGAGAGGAGATACTTGAGAGCCACCTGGCCCATTAATAAATGAGAAGGGAAATAAAATTAATGATGATGATAAAAATGGCTGAGCTGCTGAAGTGCTTTGTAAAATTGGTCTTTAACAAGGAACAGAAAAAAATGCACGGGATGGGCAATTAGAAAGGCACAGAAGCCTTGTCAATATAGTTGATGAAAGGGAGGAAGGAGAATACTTAGAAAAATTGGATGATGCCTGCCCGGTCCAAATCACCACGTCCGGATATAGGCCTTGGGGTCTGAAGGGAATTAGCTGATGAAATTATTAAAACCTTGGCCGGTATTGTAATTATATATATATTATTATATATGTGTGTATATATCTATGTGACAGAATCGGTGAAGGTTGAGGAGCAGGGGATGAAGCGGGCAAGGCAGCAGGGGACTCCTGCCGTGGCCCCTCCTGGGCCTGGCATCACCTGGCGCATGAACTTGGAGCATCATCCCCGAGCCCCCAGCACACTGCGAGGGCCTATGACCAGCTGTTTCAGAGTCAGGGAAACTGAGGCTTTGGGCATCCATCCCTTGCCCAGGTTACACAACTAGCACATGGTGGGGGCAGGATTTGAACCACCTTTTTCTGACTCCAAAGAGGATTCGTTCCATTCTCCCTGCTGTTGATTTTAACTGTCGGTGTTTAATTCCACACGTGAGAGAGAAAGACAGGCCCTGTTGTGACCTGCTTCTAGACATCAGCCTCTGGCCGAAAGCCTTGGGGTTCGGATGACTTGGGGCAGGGGGCCAGAGGTGCAGGACCTCAGGGTCATCAGGGACGCGTGATGCCTTAAGTTCAAAGTCCTCATTGCCGGAGCTGGGAGACTGGCCCGAGGCGCACTGGACCTTGGAGCCACGGCCAGCCCCGCTGATTGGAGGCCCCTGGTTCTGTCCCTCACTTTTTGGCCCAGCCCCTTATTTGGCTCTGTCCCTGACATCTGTCCTTTGACCTCCGAAAACTCACCCTGACTTTGATTCTCGACATGGGCTCCACCCCTTTCTCTCCGCTTGCCATGTGGTTTCTTTTTTTTTTTTTTTAAGATTTATTTATTTATGCATATAAGCACTGGGTACAGGGAGTCACAGGTGAGAGGAGTCACCAGAGACAGAGTGGGGAGCAGAACAGGCAGAACAACTGAAACACACTGCTGAGGGGAGCAACAGGCGAGACAGGAGAGGTCTGCTGTGCCATGTGGGTCCCCTCTCTGGCCGGGGATCAAACTCACAATGCTGTGCCGGGAGGCTTCACAGTGCAGCACTCAAGCTCAACCCGCTGTGCCACCAGGGAGGCCCGCCGTGTGGTTTCTTCAAACTCACATCTCCTCTGTTGCTCTCGGTTAGTGCGGTATGCTGGGGCAGAGGGTAGCTGAGGGTGGGGGGAGGGACAAGCCTCGGGACTCCCCTAGCACCTGACCCACCCAGGGGGACCTGTTATCCTGGGGTCTGTGCAGGGTGTCACGGGCCCACACCCATGGTCCACAAATACCATCCTGATTCTTCACCCCTCAGACCGTCCGAACCGACTTATTCATGAGACTTCAGCAGCAAGACAGCAGCAAGGTCATGAGCTGGGCTTGTCGGCTGGCATCTCCGCCACTGCCACGAGACGGGCTGCCCAGATGCTGTTGGGGTGATGAGGTGATACCTGGGGCCAAACCCCCATCTTCCAGGGAGAATCAGATGTGCCCGGCTGAACTCAGACCCATGAGCCTCAGCCTACCTGACACCCTTGAGAATAAATCTCATCATTGAGTATAAAGGCCCAGAAAACATAAGCTAGGGGCCTCCCTGGTGGCCCAAGGGATTGAGGTACAGTACTATGAAGCTATCTATAGCCTCTGCAGCACGAGTTCGATCCCTGGCTAGGGAGGGCACCCACATGGCGCAGCAGACCTCTCCTGCCTCGCCCGCTGCTCCCCTCAGCAGTGTCTTTCGTTCAGCTCACCTGTTCTGCTCCTCTCTCTGTCTCTGGTGAATCCTCTTATGACCCACACCTCTGGCCTTTTCCTCAGTTCTTGTATGCATAAATAAATAAAGCTTTAAAATATATGTATGTACACACGGGCAAATACAATAAGAATAAATCTTGAACTCGATGAAAGAATTTGATGGCTACAGAGAGAAGAGGGGAAAGAAGGAGGAGGTAGGGAGAGAAGCAGGGCAGGTAAGGGAATAGGTGGTTCAGTGGAGGGTGAGTGGACACATGGAAAGCAAAATGTAACCCTAAAATAAACATAGACCAGAAGAGGAATGAAGGCTGATGGTTGTGGGCCGCTGGGATTCTGTGGGTGTTCGCGCTGCAGCAAAAGCCACGACATCCAGGCCTGTCCACAAAGTGCCGGGCGAGCTTCGCTTTCTGTCTAAACTCTCCTTTCACCTCAATTGATTAAAAGTTAAAACAAATCATGAAACACCAGTGATGTGCCTGTTCTCAAGTTAGCAGTTTGGGGTTGCAGCCTGGGAGACAGGGAGGTAAACAGAATGTTCCAGAATAACGGTGTCCATGAGAGCTTGCAGGAAGAGAGCCCTCCAAGCCCAGGGTGGAGGAGGAAGAAGAGGGTGAAGGCAGAAGGGAGAGCCCAATCACAGGCATGCAGCGAGGGGGGCATCTGGTGCAAACCGGCTCCCTCTTCATGCTGGGATGTTAACTCCAGGCAGGCGGAGCCCGGGTCCAGCTCCGACATTTTACAATCCCCGATCAAATGTTCGTATAAAATAAAGCATCGACAATGGCAATTTATGACCAGATGAAGTCCAGGGCTATTCCATTAAATTAAAAAGTGCCACCAAATGTGATAAAACTCAAGGAACTCAAAGGGAATAAAAGACTCGAGCCACTGTTGCCGATGCAATAAACAAGCAGCATAATCCAGGGCTGCCAAAGGCACAGAGGTAATTTCGTACTGACACCTGCTCCCGGGTGTGGGGCCGGGGTCTTGGAGGCGATGAGGGCTGCTGCCATGGAGAGCACCCCGTGCTGCCACTCCCTCATTGTACCCAGATGCCCCTGCCATGCCCTCCCAGCATCACTTCCCCTGGGGCTCTTCTGGGCCCCTGGCTTTCTGCAGGGGCAGCGTCCAGGTTGGCGGGCAGGTTGGTGGGCCGCCTCCCTGGCCATCTGGTGGTAGGCACGGCCTCTTCCTGGAGGCCCGCCCTCCCTTCTCAATTCCCCTTCCAGGAGTACAGGAACCCAGCCCAAGTGTGTGTGATTTCAGAGTTAATCTGTCTGCACTAATTAAATATTGAGGGCTGTTAAATATTCATGGGCCGTTTTAGCTGGCAGGTTTGATATCCCTGGGCCCAACCAGCTGCAGTTCTGCCGATGGGCTGCTTGGGCTGGTCACTCTGCTGAGTGCCCTTCCCCACGCAGGTGCCCCCTGCAGGCCACCCACCTGAAAGACCTCTCAGCTCCGGGGCCTTAGGGAGCCTCTCCCCACCTGGCACCCCCACTGGCTAGTTTATGTGGGATTTGAAGGACTGTGGCTTTGGGCTGGGGGCTTGGGGAAATGAGCCACCAGTGTAAACATGTTTCATGGAGGGAATCAGGCCTGGGGTGCAGGAAGGAGGAGCTGAGCTCAGGGGTCACTGAGAGGCCAGAGACCTGTTGTCCAGTGGGGACTTCTGGAAGCTTCCTTTCCTCAACTGGCTTCTGTTTATGGCTCTAACCCCCAACTCTGTGGAAGGTACAGGGGAGAAGCCACCCCCAGACAGAGCCTCTGTCCCCCTGGGCCCCCAGGCTGCTATGAGGAGAAGGCTCTGCAAAGGGAAAGTGAGGAAAAGTGTTAGGTTGGTGCAGGGAGGGTCTCGGGTGCTTACTGGGAGCTGTGAGGATCCCTGGAGAACACCACACGGCTGGGCAAGGGGAGGTCAGGGCAGGAGCTGAAGACCATGACTTCAACGGAAGCCTGGCAGGCAGGCAGGGGCTAGCCAAGTCCGTACCAGATGGTGGTTCCTGTGGCCCTTCTGCCATCGAGAGCAGGGCTGGAGAGCCTCCCTCGTGGCACAAGGGGTTAAGTCTCAGCACTGTGAAGCATCCGCAGTCACTGCAGTACAAGTTCGGTCCCGGTCAGGGAGGTGACCCACATGGCACAGCAGACCTCCCCTGCCTCACCTGCTGCTCCCCTCAGCAGTGTGTTTCAGTCCATCTGCCTGTTCTGCTCCCCACTCTGTCTCTGCTGAATCCTCTCACCCCCACACATCTGGCCTGTACCCCAGCTCTTGTATGCAGAAATAAATAAATCTTTAAAATAAAAGTGTGTGTTGGGGGGTGGTGCTGGAATGGAGGCCCTGGCTAGAGGGAGAGAAGGGTTCACCCTGAGTGGGAACTTAAGCGTTCTGGAGGCTGGCGGCCAGAGGGAAGTAGGGTGGAGGGGAAGGGGAAACACACCAGCTCTCAGGAAGTACGCTTGCCAGCAAGGAGTCTGGTCCTGCTTTTGCTCCTTGTCTCTGTCCCTCTCACAGCCCCTTCAGCTTCCACCTCTGCCCTGAGTCTCACCAGAGGTTCTGCCTGCTTTGCCTGCCTGCCCCCCACCCCCAGCACCTTGCTCCCCTTTGACTTTCTCTGTTAGAGGGAGGCGGGGGGGCGGGGGGCGGTTTATGAGAACCAGAGGATGCGAGCAGGACAGCCCAGGAAGTTCAAGTCAGCAATTGGAAGGCACATCTTATGTAAGCAGATGTCCAGAGTAGACACGTCAATTTAGGAGTTACCAGCATATAGATGGGAATTCATGGCACTGGATGAGATGGGCCAGAGAGGAGGAAAGGTAGAATAGATATAAGAGCTATAGATATAATAGATATAAGAGGGCTATATCTAGGTCAGGGGGATGACAAGGAGCCAGCAAGAGAGACCCGGATCCTGTCTCAGCAGCCCCAGCCCTGGGCAGTGACCCTAGACTGGGCATTGGGTTGGCAGATCCCTTCCCCTTGCACCAGCTCTGTGCTTTTGGCAGGCATTTCCTGCCCTCTAGTGGTCATAGTCGGTACAGCATCCAGTGACTTCTGAGTCATTTCATTCATTCACTCCGTGGGCAGTTTCTTTTTTGTTTTTTGCTTTTTTTTAAATATTGATCTCATTTTATTATTTTTTTATATTTTACATTGTTCACTTTTATTTTTTAAATATAATTCTTTAAATTTACATATATTTGACATCAATTGTAATCCCCATGTATTCCCCATCACCATATCACCAGTGCACCATCACCTCAGTCCCACGTGCTCCCATCTGCCCTTCACCCTTCCCCTCTTCCCTCCCCACCAAGTGTCGTGGGCAGTTTTAACTAGGCACCTACTATGTGCTGGACCCTGACCAGTAAAGGAGAGAATGAAATTTTTTCTTGCACCACAAACAGAACTGTGAGACAGAGGTCTCCGAGGAAGTGATTTTGGTACTCTTTGGAGGCAATTTTTCAGTTGTCACCTTTGGGGGTCTGTGGGGGTAGGTTGCTACTAGCATATAGTGGGTGGAAGCCATACATGCTGCATAGGACACCTCCCTCCCACAACAAAGAAGGATCTGCCCCCAAATGCCAAATAAATGGCAAGGCTGAGAAATCCCGATTCAAGGCAAGTGTCAGGTGCTATAACAGAGGTATTAACAGAACCTTTCGAATGCCAAGGAGACAGCAGTTAAACTTGTCTTTGGGAGGCAAGAAAGGCTTCAACTCACAGAGGATGCGTGGTTTCAACGTGTCTGGAAAAATAAGTAGGGTTTTGCCGAGTAGAAAGCAGATAAGAAAATGGATGATGGGAAAAATTTCAAAACATGTCACAAAAGAACGTGGCTTAGCCGGGGTGACTACAGGCCCAAGGGTGTCAGGGACAGCCCAGTTTACGCAAGGTTTGGAGCACAGTTCTTTAGAGGACCCCCTTCCTCTCTGCAACATGTTGGCATTTGAAGAGTTTTGAGGAAAGCCTACGTTGTTCCCCTAGACGCCGCTCGGCGTGCCTGCCCTCTAGTGGTCATGATTGGGAATGCAGCAAGAGGAGCTAGAGAGGCAGACATCTACCTGTGGGTGGAAAGGTGGGAACAAGGTCCAGAGGGCCTTTAAGGCGAGGGGCTGGGTTTTAACAAAGGGCAGTGGGACCCCACTGGAGCCTTCAGGCAGAAGTCTTGCCTCAGGAGACCAGAGTGAACACTGCTGCAAAGATCCAGGAGAGAATGGAAGAGGTAAGGTCTGAGCCCGCAGTGCTTGCGACTCTCTTCTCCTGGCCTCTGAGAACTCCAGTCCCAGAGGAGGGTTGGAGGGAACAGAGTCAAGGACTCCACACAGGGATGAGGACAAATAGAAACTCTCCCAGCCCAGGCCCAGGGCCCTGCCTTCGACACGTCCTTTCTCTTTTCCTGTGTCCAGAAGGAAGGGATGAGGGACTGAGTGCCCAGTAGGGGCTGGGGAAGTCCAGTGTTGGCCTGAAGCTGCCGCCACCTGCTGTGTGCCCTGGGGCAGGTAGCAGATCATTCTGGCTTTGTCTTCTCCGTCTACATCAGGAACAGCTGGACCAGACCATCTCTAGAGACCTTTCTGGTTCTCTCTTGCTAAGTTCTTGTACATTCTACTCACAGTCCCCTCTGAGAAGTGGACTCTGCAGGCAGACGGCCTGATTCTGGAGCATGGGCTCTGATCAGTCAATGGGCTCACTCCCTCTTTCCTGGACTCGGGTCTTTGTTTTATTGTTTTGCTTTGTTTGTTTTTAAAGATTTTCTTTATCTATGATACAAGAACTGGGGTACAGGCCAGAGTCGCAGGAAGTGAGAGGGTTCACCAGAGACAGAGCCAGGAGCAGAACAGGCAGATCCACTGAAATACACTGCTGAGGGGAGCAGTGGCAAGATAGGCGAGGTCTGCTGTGCCATGTGGGTCCCCTCCCTGGCTGGGGATCGAACTTGCACTGCAGTGGCCGCAGAAGCTTCACAGTGCAGCACTCAACATATTGCCCCACCAGGGAGGCCCTGGACTCTGGTCTTTGATGAAACTGGAATATTCATTTGGAAGAGGAGCCTTTGGGGACCCATACCGTCAGGCACCCTGAGAGTCACGCACTTGGAATCTAAGGTTGAGACCTTCACCTTCCGGGCCCCGTGACAGGAGGGCTCCCAGCTCCTGTCTACAGAGCAGGAATAGGCTTTGCTGCAGAAAAGTTGGAAAGGGCACAGCCCAGAGGGAACCTGCCTGCTATTTACAGAGGGCTTGACTGGTGTGTGGGTGGGGACGACAGCAGGGGGGCTGAGGCAGGGCTTTCTGACAAAGGGACCCCCATCTACCTGCAGTGATTCACAGCCCTCTGGGTGGGACCAGGAGAATTGGTTCGATAAATGCTCCAATGAGCAGAGAACCTGAGTACTCTGTCTCCTGTTCGGTGCCATTCCAGGAGCATCTGTTTGGCTGCCTTTTCTTTGCTAGATGGTGATGCTGGCAGCCAGGAAGACACATGGACTCGCCACAGGCCCAAGATGACCCAAGCATCTGGGACCAGCTCTGCCACCTCGCCCGGCTCTCTTGCTGCTAGTTGGGCAAAAGGGTAGCCCCGGTTCTCCTCTGTCCTATTTCAGCAGTTGCGTCTGTGTCTCTTTCTTTACATGCGACATTATCATCTAATGTCTCGCACAACTATCGTCCTTACAAAAATATAAATAGGAATTAAAAAATGAAGCAAAGTAGAATGAAAAAAAATGGCCCCACTATCCAAGCATTAACTTTTGGGTACATTTACTTCCTTTGTTTTTTCTGCATGTAATTCTTTCTTCCCCTTTTCACATAGTTGAGTTCATATTGAATATACAATTTCATGCCCTGATTTCACTCGCACTATCATAAGTATTTTCCATGTTATTACACACACTTCATAAATGTCATTTGAAGGCAACCAGCTCACTGGACCAATCCCTATTGTTGGACATTTAGACCGTTTCAAATTTTTCACTGTTACATATAATGCTTCAATGAGCAGCTTGGAGTAGGGTGGTTTTGAATATTTAGGGTGATATTTTTTGGACTGGGTTTCTGGGGGGCATACTGATGTCAGGCATACCACGTGCTCCATGGTTGGTCCACTCTTGGGGGTCCAACTCTTGGGAGTCCCCAGCAGAAGGCTAACATTTCCCCCTCCTCTTTCCATAGCCTTTCCTGAAGTCTAGCTTGGTGTTTGAATATGTCTCTATTGAAAGTAAAGAAAAAAAAAATCATGTCCCAAACTATGTTGATCAACAATAGGAATAGTCTATACTTGAAGCTTCTGGCTTCAGGCGCAACTGGATCCAGGTGCTTAAGCAAGGTGACCAGGACCTGTTTTTCGCTGCCTCTCAGCCCAGCTTTGTTATTGGCTTCATTTTCGGTCCCACACGCTGACAGTTGCAGAGGTTCAGTTTCAGCCTGCCTGTTTCCTGGCCTGTGGGACAAAGCAAAGATCTTGTGCTGATAGCAACTGCCTACACACCTGCGTTCATTCTGATTGGACGAACTTGGGCTGCTCCTCTCTCTGAGCTAACCACTGTCATCAGAGACGTGGCCTGATCTTAGAAAACATGGGTAGTGTGCTTTGTGCCTGGGCGTTGGCTCCATTCATCCCAGATAAGGATGGGTGCTTGCTGCTTGGACATATATTAGCACAAGAAGGACAAGTGGATACTGGAAGGGGAAGCTCAAAGTAATAAGTTGTTCCTCTACTTATGTCCTGATAAGCCCATCATAAGTTGAAAATATTCTAAGTGCAAAATGCAATTAACATACTGAAACTACCAAGCATCACAAGCGAGTTCAGCCTACCTTTAATGTACCAGGATGAAGGGGAACTCACCACTGTCCGGGCCAACTCGCTCCACCTGGGACAACCAGAACAGTTACAGGATACTGCTCCTCTACATCAAAAGGGCAAGTTCAGATGCCTCCTTCTAGCTAACTGTATATCCAGGTCATGGACCCCACTGGCCCCACCTAGAAGACCATCGGCTAGTGAAATCTAGAATCATCACCATCTTAGAGGCTTTGCTTCTCCCCCCTGAACAGCCCCTGGATTTTGTGGGAAGTGACTGTTTTCTGGCTTCTTTACCATTGACTGGCTTGGCTGTGCTCCTGCTCATCAGTGGACGGTCAAGAACTGACCACGGTTTGGCGATGCATGCCAATACACAAATGCCCTGCTTTTTGAGAAGTTGTTAGTAAGCTACCTAGACCCCCTCTTTAAAAGTACTGCCCAACCGTGGAGAGATTTGGTTCCAGTCCAGGTATCCAAGTAGTTCTTCCCTTGCGGCTCATCTGAATTGCTCTTTTATCCAGTTTCAGAGCTTTGACAGACAGAGTAACCATGTGTTACTTAAAAAGTGATTTATTACATTTTACAGAAGGGATACTTTTTCTAGGAAGAGAATGCCTCATGTCAGCCACAGGCAAAATGGGGTGCGCTGCTTGGTTGGCTGCCCAGGTCTCCTATAGGCTCCCCTTTTCACTTCTGCTGCTCTGCCTTTCATACCTGGCCATTGCTCTTGGCACTAGATCAGCATATCATGGCCGCAGCGAATGCCTGGACACATCATACTATCTCTGCAACTCCTGGCATCTGGAGCTTTCTGTAGCCCTGGGGAGTTGCCACTGAAGAGAGTCGCCCTCCTATTGGCCAGTTAAACTGATGCTACCATCACTCATTCCTCCAATCACCAAAAATGGGCAAAGGCTCGTTGAAACCACCCACCAGCTGGATCGAGTGTGAGTCAAAGGCAATTGGCCAGTTTCACTGACATTTGCCAGCTGAGCGGGTTAGGGTGAAGCTGGCTGCTGTAACAAAATAGCCTCGAATTTTGCAGCAGCTCAGCTGTGACGGATGTGGCTTCTTCCACCTGCTCCAGGGCCAGACTTTTCATCCCTGGACACCAAGCTGTGGATGATTTGCTGCTTTCCTCAGGATTTCAGGGCTGAGGGTCGTCTCGACTCCAGTCAGAGAGCAGCCTGGCACAGAGGCTGTGCATGGGAGCTCCTTGGGGCCGTCCTGGAAGTGGCATCTGTTTCCACTGCCCCCTCCCCCACTGGTCAGGGCAGAACCCGATCACAAGGCTATGTGGAAATGCAAGAGAGACTGGAAGAGTCTTGGACTCTGTCTGTGGACAAAGAAGAAACAGATTTTGGTGAGCAGAGAGTGGTTTTATCACCCAGTCCCCTGGCAAATGATAAACTTGGGCGTTTCCAAGGGGTAGCCAAGGCACGGGTGTGTCAGCAGAGGACAGGTGGGCTGCAGGCCGGGCAGCTACGGCTTCTGCTGGGGGTGATCTGGAAGACGCACCTCCCACCTGGGTCTGTCTAACACCCTTGGCTGCCTACCATGACTGTCCCCAGGCAAAGGTGGGGTGCCCTGTGTGTGCATACACCCTAGAAAAGGCTGCCTGGATCACCTCATTTTGTCTGACCTTTTTTTTTTTTCCTAAAGATTTATTTGTGCATACAAGAATTAGGATACAGGCCAGAGGTGTGGGGGATGAGAGGATTCGCCAGAGACAGAGCGGGGAACAGAACAGAACAGAACAGGCAAATTGACTGAAACACACTGCCGAGGGGAGCAGCGGTCGAAACAAGAGAGGTCTGCTGCGCCATGAGGGTCCCCTCCCTGGCTGGGGATCAAACTCATGCTGCAGTGACCGTGGAGGCTTCATAGTGCAGTGTCTAACCCCTTGCGCCACCAGGGAGGCCCTCTGCTTAACTTTTTACACACCTGCACGCACACTCTGTGACTTAGCTCATTTGTCATCTGGACAGATTCTGAAACTTTAGCTGAACTGCTTGGGATGTCTGGAAGCTTGTGGGGTGAGAGCAATGGTGATTCATGCCTTGGAAAAACACAGAGACGTGAGGGGGCATTCTGGTAGCACCTTGCGGCTTCTGTCAACAGCTCTTCGCTCCTGTCCACTCACATCTCATCAGCATTCCTGCTCCCAGATGCTCTCAGATGCAAGTGTCTTTTAGACTCTCCGTCTGTTCAGTTAGCTGTGGTTACTGCCTTGAAGTTCAAGTTGAAGTTCTATTTGCAGCTATAGGAGCGTTTACCCCCACTATGACCCACCAAGGCCCTTCGACTCATGATGCCCTCCAGCCTCCAGTGCTCCTGGCACTTGGATCTCTAGCCCATCTCTGGAGAAGCCCCTTCTTCAGGAAGCCCTGGGCTTCTGGAATGACAGGCACAAAAGCTGGCACAGGCGCACCACTTCGTATGCTTATGATTATAGGGAGGCACTGCCAGGGCAGCTGAGGTCACCTCAGCAGGGGGGGGGAGGGTTTCAAAGTGGGGGGAGGGGTTCAAGCTAATATGTTGGTAGTTATACCATTTCACTAAGCCCTTCCTTTTATTATTCTCACATAAGAACCCCTTGATTTATGTCCTCATTTCCTTTTCAAAGCTCCAAAGCTCCAAGCATTTCCTTTCTCACGCACATTAGTTTCTAAATGCCAAGGCACACATTGTCAAACAAACTATATGCTGAATTACAATAACGCCCACAGCTTTCAAAACACCAACATTCAAATGCCAACTTGTGGCCACTTGCTCCCATGATTTCTCATTTATGATATTCTACTGTCCACGTATCTGTTAATATTTATCTGAGCTGGGGGCCTGCATTCCTGACTTCCCCACCTTACTCAACATCTTAATGGTTTACGCACCCAGCGCATTCCAGAAACTGGTCACAGGGTAATTTCGCCTGAGTTTTCATGTCTCCTTTTACTGTGGCTCTGGTCCAAGTACCCTTTTAAAAAAAGAGCACTTCACAATGAATAAGATGTAGATGAGCTAAATAAGAATCCTCCCTGTTTAAACTGGTCTTCAAAATACTGCTACCTGCATCACAGGCAACACCAGAGCAGTTTTAGTTTTCTCTGGGCAAATGGCCCTGATGGTTTTAATGTGTTGGGGAGTGTGAAGGGTACATTATGGGGTGAATGGGGAACAGCCTGTTTGCAGATGGAAGATAGTGATGGGAAAGGCAGGCTGAGTTGGGAAGGTAAGCCTGGGCCCTGTGACAGAAGGTTATTCGTCACACTTGTGTGTGTGTGTGTAAGCACGTGTGTGTGTAAGCACATGTGTGTGTAAGCACGTGTGTGTGTGTCTCCACCTGTCTTCCCTTTTGACCCTAAGGCCCCTGGGGGTAGGAAGCATTTCTTCCTCATCTTAGTATCCTTAGTATTTGGCATATGGTCAATACTCAATGCACGTTGATTGAATAACTAAAATTAGTATCCAACTTATCATAAAATCTTAATGAACGCTAAACTCTAAGTAAATTTCATTCCATCCAAAGTCCCTTCTTTTTCAACATCCAGGAAGACATCTGCTATGCACGCTAATGCCAACCATGCATATTTCATGAAAACAAGCCCCACCACTTGTAATGGTGTCATGTAATCCATTGTGTTAACACAACTCCTTTTGCTTGGTCAGCCCCCGCCTCTTTGGCCTTTGGGCCCTCGACAATTTCTAGTTATTACACGAAATACTGCTATAGACAGGTTTCTTTCTCCTGAGCTAATACCACAGGGTTTGTTACCAAAAAGAGAATGATTGGGTCAGATGGGGTTTAAACAGCAGCATAGCTCTCATTCACGGTGCCTGATGGCTGATGTAAATTGGGCCAGTCTTTCTAGAAAGCAAGGCTGAAGAATTGCCTCTGCTGGCTGCCAATCTTGGGTTTTATCATATTTATTTCTGTGGCTTTAATAGGTATGTAATGGGACCTGCAAGTTGCAAGGATCTAAATTTTATTTCATGGCTGGTGAGATGGTGTGTGTTTCCACGAGGTGATTTACTGTCTCCATTTCCTGGTGAGCTTCCGTTCATCTCCTTTGACCACTTATCAGGGGGAATCAGGGGTGGCCCATCCATTACCTGTTTTGGGTAGTGAGCAGGCCAGGAAAGGAGACTGTGACAGACATAATGGATGTTGCTGCTTCCCTTTCGATATTTATTTTTATTACACTTGGTGCAAAAATTTTCATTCTTACATATTTGAACCCATCCATCAGAGCCCTGATGGTATCTGTTTCTTCAATCACCAGGAATTTATCTCCTCATCGGCGGCAGGGCTGGGAACGCTGGTCCCTTGTCTAGGTTTGTCGCAGATTAACGGTGTGATGGAGCTGAATTCGACAGGCGTGCTGCGTGAATGTAAACGAACTCTCCCTTGGCCCCTCCGCCAGCTGCCCTGGCGATGTTTATTAAAGAGCGCTCTCTTTCACCAGTATGCTGCTTTGCGGGTCTGACATTAGTTTACCTGAGTTCAAATTCATCTAGGAAAGTCCTCCATGAACTTTGCTGTTTTAACTCAGCACGGGATGGTCCCCATGACGGAGCCTCACGTCTTCACGGCTCAGGAGGGATGTGGCTCCCAACGCCGTCAACTGGCAGATCCCCGGATGGAGCTCACCTGGGAGAATGAGCGCTGCACGCGCACGGCTGTCAGCTCTATTAGCGGATCAGGGGATTTGCCTTGCTGTTGCATTAACTCCATAGATTGACTCGGGGCGGAGCGTATGTACTTAGTGATTGCAGTTGGACCAGCCTGCCAGCGCTCCCCAAAGGCCTCGGAGCTCTAGACAGGAAATCTCAAGTTTCCTTCAAACGCAGCTGACCTAGGGGGTGTCCTAAAGGGTCAGGTGGTCCCAAGGCTGACCGTGTCATTTTTCTGTAGTTTCCTCTCATCCCCAACCCCACCCCAGGAGAGAGATTCCATCCCCCAGAGAGAGATCAAGAAGGAATCTCGAATGTTCCCTGTGGTAAAGATGTCGGAGGGCGTGTGGCAAGGTGGCAGGGTGGGACTCGTGGCTCTGGCACCCACAGCATGTAACTCCTGAGCTTTCGTGTTGCTGTTTGCAATTCCCCGCCTGTTGGCTTTCAGTTACCCTCTCTTAGCAAAGCGCATCTTCCCCTCAGTCCCCCTGGGCTGCTGAGCAAACCTGAAGGGAACACAGCGCCATCACGCGGGGGCTGCACAAATCCATGGTCTCCACACTCTGAGCGGGCTCCCCCTCTGCTTGCTGGGTCAGCGCTGCCACCTCCACCCGGCTCTCCTTCCGCCTTCCTGTCTCACTGGGAGCCGCGTCCTGGTTCACGTGTGACTGTTCCTTCTGACCTCATACATCTCATCAGGGGGCCCTCACTCTCGGTTATATACTTTCTACTCTCACAGCTGCCTTCTTTGTGGCTCCCATCAACGCTTCAACATTCTTCATCGTCTCTGGCATTTACAAAGTCTCTTTGTGTCAGATGGTCTAGGACTTGAATGTTCCTCACATTCGTTCACATAGTCCAGGCAAACTCCTGGCAATGAAGGCGTGGTGGGGGAGGGGCTCTCCAGTCAAGCCCCATGCTACCTCAGCCACTGTCCTCTTTCACCTCCCGGCACCAGGCCATTCCTAAGGTTGTCTACACTTGCCATCTTATATCTCCCACTGTAACTAATTTCTTAACTCCCTCTCAAGGATTTTGCCCTCATCACTCCATAGAAATGGTTTTCACCAATGTAACGAATGGCTTCCTTATTCTCTTAATAAATCCAACAGTCAGTTCTGGTGTCTACCTTCTCACAGCATCTGACTAGGCTCTTCTATATTCACCTATTGAAAGACTCCTTCTGGCTTGGGAATAGCCAGTTCGCTTGGCCTCCTTCTACCTCTCTGGCCATGTCTCCTCAGTCTCTCCTTTGGACTTCTCTTCTGCCCTGTCCTCCCTCAGTTCTGCCCTGTTCATGCCCTCAGTTCTCCCTACCAGATACTTCCTGGGCTTCCACTTCCCCCCTCATGGCTTCAGTGGCTTCTGCCCATGTATGGATGCCTTTTGAGCTATAGCTCCGTGCCCAGTGTTTAAGCTCAAATATGAGCTCTGAACACCACCTGTAACTCTTAGTGACTATGTGTCCCTGGATGATTTCTAGACTGCTCTGTGATTTAGTTTACTTCCTCCTAAGTTTATGGTGAGATCAAGTGAGTTGTTAACTTTATTTTTTTAAAAGATTTTATTTATTTATGCATACAAGAGCTGGGGTACAGGCCAGAGGTACAGGAAATTAGAGGATTCACCAGAGACAGAGCAGGGAGCAGAATAGGCAGATCGACTGAAATACGCTGCTGAGGGGAGCAGTGGGCAAGGCAGGAGAAGTCTGCTGTGCCATGTGGGTCCCCTCCCTGGCTGGGGATCGAACTCATGCTGCAGTGGCTGTGGAAGCCCCACAGTGCAGTGTTCAACCCCTGTGCCACCAGGGAGGCCTGAGTTGTTACCTTTATTATTAATATTATATAGTCAACTGCCTGTTGAACATCATCCTTGTTAGACATATCAAATGTGACCTGCCCAAATCTAATTCATCATCTTCTCTCCCCACCTCAAACCTTCATCTCCCCATGTGTTCCTTTCCTTTTTGGTGGATAATAACATTGAGGTCCCCAAACATCCTGGACCCCTGTGGCTGGCCCATGTATCCATGACCTAAACATCTCTCCTCACTCCCTCTTACTCACCTCCCCTGCCCTCACCCTCACTTGGGTCACTTAGGGGTGCTACACAGAGTCTTCAGTCGGCCCTGCTTGCTCTAAAATTCCAAGCTCTTGGCAGGTCTCACAAGTTTTTATCTGGTCTTGAGGCTGCTCATTTCCTTTTCAGTCCTTCCTCACCCTCTAATAGTCAACCACTCTAAAAGTGACTTCTGAGCCTCCCAGGTGGCACAGCGGGTTGAGCGCCACACTGTGAAGCATCTGTGGCACAGCAGAAGCAGGAGTTCTATCCCCGGCCAGGGAGGGGCCCCACATGGTGCAGCAGACCTCTCCTGCCTCTCTCGCTGCTCCCCTCAGCAGTGTGTTTCAGTCTATCTGCTCCCCACTCTGTCTCTGGCTCTGGCCTGTACCCCACTTGTATGCATAAATAAAAGTGACTCCTTCCCTTGTACTCACTGTGTTCGCTGACATTTTCACTTGCTGTTCCCTCTGCCTAGAATTCTTTTCCCTGTCTCCTTTCTTTGCATCACTAACTCCTCATCTTTGGAACCTCGTGTTAGTAGTCATATCCTCCAGACAGCTTCTCTGACCCCCCAGAAAGGGGAGAGATGCCTAGACCTTAGGTTCCCTCTGGTGCTTTCATTCATCTAAATAAACATGGCTGACCCTACAGGGCAAACCCCTTAGAACTGATGCTGCCAATGCTACCACTGCAAGCCTGTCTTCACTCATGATGTCCCCAGACAAGGGGATGGACCCAGTGGAGACAAACATTTGTACAATATTGCACAGAACTAGCTAGAAGCACAGTCAACTCCAAGGACCTGTTCTTTTTACCACAACCTGCTGCCTGACATTTTAAAAAATCACACATGTGCTAGAGAGATATTAAGTATGATTGTGTGATAGTGTATTCACACCCAAATCTTGAACTTGACCAGTTCACTTCCCTGGTTAGAGTCTTCATGGGATGTATCACTGACTAGGCAACAACATTTATTCAATAAGAGAAGACACAAACATTTTGCTTTCCAATCCTAAGACTACAGTTCAATGAAATTAGAAATAAATCTTACAAATAAGAAGAGGTTATCCAGTCTCATAGAACTTCTCACTCCTAAACATAAAGCTACAGAAAGGGAAGCAATTCAAAACAGGGTGTTTAGGAACAAAGATATAAACACAGCATATCATATAAATTTATGGGAAGCTGCCATGTTAGCACTTAAGGGAAAAAGTATTGTTTGTGATGGGCTCTATTAGTGTGAAAGAACAAAAATAGGGAATTAAGTCTCTACTTAAATAACCCAGAAGGAGTACAAATTATCAAGTAAAAGGAAAATGCAAAGAGTAATAAAACCCCCAAACAGAAATGAATAAAACAGAGACATAAAATAGAATTTGGAACAGAAGCTAAGACAGTACTTCCCAAACCTGGCAATGCACCAGATTTACCTGGGATGCTTGATTAAGCCACAGATGCCCTGGCTGGGTCCTGGAATCACTGACAGATGCATGGAGACAGGTCCTGGAATCTGTAATTTTTACAACCCCCCCCCCACCACCACCACCAGGATTCTTACACACCAGCACAGTCAAGTGTTGAGGTCCATTTCTAGGTCCAGTTCTCTCCAATGAGATTTAAGGGTCATGGACAACGTGGTGTCTGACGACCATTAGCCTCTTCTCCCTCCACCTGGTGCATTTAGGTCACAGTGGGCCTCCAGCCTCTGGATACAGTCCAAGAGTGGACATGTGCTCCCAGCTGGTTCCATGTGCCCTTTCCTTGGTACTTTTAGATTTGGAAATGCAAGTTGTGCATCCTCCCTCTCATGTCCTGGCCAGTTATCTACGGAGCAATAAATTCCCTGACGCCACATCCCCACCCTGTGGGGTGGAAATGAGATCTGAAGTAAGAGAAGGGTGAAAGCAACAGATAGAGACAAGTAGACAGGTTGGAGAGAAGATGGCATCTCAGCCCCACTCAAGTCCTTCCTTCCTTTTGTCCTAAGACTCGGGAGCTTCTCTGCCTTTGGTGTCCAAAGATGCTCCCGTGCACGTCTGCTACTTTCCCTTGGCGTGTAAGCTGGCTCAGGCAGGGTCCTGCACAGGAGAGGTGTCAGACTTAACTCACCAGTTTCTGCAGTTCCTTTCTCTCCAGGACCCAGCTCCCTAGATCACCACCACACTCATCCTCCCAGTGGAGAATGAGCAATGTAGTTAGGAGTCACAAGCCCCGCATCAGGTGCTCTGGTCCCATTCGTACATCAAACTCTACTTTTTTCCACATGACATCCTGAGTCACAATGGGTGGAAGGGCCTACCTTTTTAGAAAAATATGGTGGAATAGTGTATCAACCATAGAACCATAGTATTTTTGTAAAATGATAAGACAGACCCCATGATCGATGCTGCAGGAGGAGTCATCGATGAATATCAAGAATGCAGCTGAGTGCTGCGTGCAGACTGTGGCTGCAGACCCCGAGATGGGAAGTGCATGCCACTTTCCCATCAACTCAAGAGACAGGCACATGAGAGGAAGCAGAAGGGCCACGACACCAGGCGGTGAGGAGCGCACAGGGCCTCACTCTCCTAGCGTAGGTGCCAGAACAGCTATCTGCAGAGAGACCGTTGTCGTGAATCTCGTGAATGAGCTCCTAGTGGAACAGACAGAGGGAAGAGCAGATGTGAGGCCCGCCTGGGCTGCCTAAGACCGTCGGCCACCTGGGCACTGAGCCTGCGGGAGCACAGAGATGATGAGGCCGGTGGGGCAGGCAAGGCCATTTTTTTTCCTGCAATATCCTATGGTCTTTTGCTGCTATCTGGCATTTTAATAATAGTCACCACCCATTAAACATCTCAGGGCTGCTATGCACACAGCTTTGCTTCTACCTACTTTCACCCAAGGCTCACAACACCCGGTACATGAAGGGGTTTGCCTCAGTAAAGATGGAGGAGCTGGGTTCTTGTTGGGGTGCCTCTCCGTGCTCTGCTCAGGCCAGTTTTTGATCCTGGCAGTGAGAGGCAGCCGGGAAGGGCTTTAAGATGAGGTGTGGCCTTGACAGATGTGCATGCGTCATTGCTATTCATCGATGTGGCCTGTTCTGGGCTCCTGCGGCACAGCGTCTGCTGGCCAAGCAGTGTTGGACACAACCACGTGAACGGCTTGCCTGGGGACAGGAGTGGAAGTGACAAGTGGCATTTCTGGGTCAAACATCTAATTGCCAGTGCAAGACCCCTTAGAGTCCTCCTTCCTGCCACCATGACAAACATCAGTGTTCCGATGATGGCTGCTTCACCCTCTGGGGGAGTGAGGGGGCAGCAGAACCCTTGGAAGCCCCACATGGACATGTAGCACAAACAAGCAATAGGCTTTTGAGTCATGAGATCTGGGGGCGCTGGGCACCACAGCAATCCCCATCGGTCCTGACTGATACAGCCAACTTATGGGCACCCCAACAAGAACCCAGCTCCTCCATCTTTACTGAGGCAAACCCCTTCATGTACCGGGTGTTGTGAGCCTTGGGTGAAGGTAGGTAGAAGCAAAGCTGTGTGCATAGCAGCCCTGAGATGTTTAATGGGTGGTGACTAGTATTAAAATGCCAGAGAGCAGTAATAGACCACAGGATATTGCAGGAAAAAAAATCTTCTGTTCAATAATCATCAGAGATCCATGTATTATTTAAAGTCTACAAGGAGGCAATTTGTGACATTCAAAATTACAATGGAAGTGAAACAGAAATTGAGGCTCTTTACTCTTGGATCCAAAGCACTTCCTCCAGGTCCCAGTATGGGAGCCTAGAATCTCTAAGCCGGATTTCTGGGCCTGTGGAAGGGGCAGGGAAAGGCAGAAGGGGCAGGAAGGCAGGAGGCTAGAACACCTCCACCACTCAGTGCTAGCAGGTGGCGGCACCTCATGCTAACTCAGGGTCTCTGTATCATGGGGGAGCAGGCAGGAAAGACCTGGACATCTTGGGATTTGCCCATCTTTCCTTAAGTGCGTCTTTTTGCCAAGCACAGTGCCAGAGAGGAGAAGCAATGGGCCCGCCATTCTGAAGCTCTCCATCCGAAGGGGAGGGAGCCACACCTCTGACAAGGGATGGAGATGGATATAGGGAGTTAAGACTGATCAAAAGAAACCTGCAAACCCACTGACCTTGGTCCATTTGTGCCTGTCAGTGATACCTGTCACCAGGCGGTGAGCTCAAACCTCACCCACAGCTGTGTTATGCTGGGCAAGTTACTTTACCTCTCTGAGCTTCACTCTTCCTGTCTCTAAATAGGAATAGAATGCCTGCTTGTAGGGATAAGCAAGCACTCCATAAGAAACTGTAAACTACTGAGCACAAAGTTGGTCCTCTCCTCCTGTCAATCATTTCGGGGTTCTCGATTAGCAACATAGGGAGACCAGAGAGCGAAAAAAAGAACAATAATTGGCTGGCATGTAGCCCTATGCCCTCTGTCCTGGCCCAGGTAAACTCCAGTTGAACAGAGAACAAGGTCCAAGGTAATGTCACACACGAGAAGCTGGCGGCTTCTCCCCTTCAACCCTCCTCACCAACGTTTAACAGCCAAAGCACCATCCTGCCCCTATTTCCCATCAGCCCCTGCTTCAGGGGTGGAGTCTGGAAAGATCCGCCTTCTACCATTGGCTGTGAGTTATGAGTTGGCGGTGAGCGCCACCTACTGGCAGGGAGGTTGCTCCTCAGTTTCACAATTTCACAAATCTCTCTCTCGGCCTTTGCACATACACAGTATGAGGGCTCCCGAGTAGTCTGTCCCATTGGACATTCAGTTAGTTTAAAAAGCACTTGTCACTGCTTTATACTTCAGTCTTTGCCTGAAATCTTTTCTGGGTCAGGTGCAAACCCTAGTTTAGACCCCCATAGAGCCCGTATGCTCTGGGCGCCTCCATTCTGAATCCTCTGTGAAAGGATCAGAATTTGACTTCATATCTCAGTCTGTTTCTTCCCTTCTGGACTACGTGGGCAGACTTTTCCTATTTCAGAAGCAAAAGTAATTGGCCCTGTAATAAGAAGAAGGAATACTTTTTATATTTCACGAAAAGAACACAATGTTGAAAGGAATGTATAACTGAAGATAATGAAATGATCACCAGTCTTTATTGAGCCAGTCTAAACACATTGTGTCCTCACCACAACTGGGAGATAGGAACAATTCTGGGAGTTAGGAAAAACTCTGACTCCTGAACAGGAAGCTGAAGTCAGAAAGATGGAGGTGCTGGACCAAGTTCACACAACCGGAAGCGATTTGAACCAGCAGCCCAAGAGTTCAGGTCTAGGTTAAAATCCCAGTGGAGCTATTTGTAGCTCAGTGTTCCTTAGCAAGTCATTTAACCTCTCCAGCCTCAGCCTCTCACTTGTGATGTGGTGTGATGAGCACTGTCTCAGAGGATAGAGGTAAGCATAAATCAAGATGAATTATGTGGCAGCTTATCCAGTGCCCGGCTGGGCTATTTGCTCAGAAACAGCGCCGGCTGCCTTGCCTCCCCTCCCGCAGTGCTGGCTGTCAGCCCTCCACCCGATCTGGGCTTCGGGTCCCAGAAGAATGTCTCTATTTTATGTTGAAATATGTGTGCTCCTCGATCACGTGTGAGCTCCCATTTTCCTGGGCATATTGGCAAAATCTTCAGGCAATGTCGTGGCGAGAAGACAGCCCTGCCCCCCACCTCCCCCGGCACCCATCTGTTTCAATTCCAGGGAGCTCAGCTCCTTTGAGTTCAATCCCAGGCAGTAGGGTGCATCATAGGAAGCCCCGGGCATCATAACACATGCCCAAAATAGCTCTCTGGTCAGATCTATACCCATTATTCCCAGAGAGAGGCAACTCTAGTGGACATATTCTAAATTGTGATTTCACAGCCACGGTTTGGATCGTAGAGGGAGGGGAGGCGGTGACTGCCTGAATCGGTGACACTGCCTGCCCCCATCTCTCCTACGCACATGGCTTCTTTGATGCTCTGATCTCACTTCTGAGGATGACTTGGGCCCAAAGTTTGAGTCCCCACAGGTTTTGCTCAAAGCTGTGACTGGGGAGGAACAAGAACAGACTCCTAACATCTTTCCTCTCTTTTGTAGTTCCACCGCCGTGATGAACTGCCTCCTGCCCAGGACACAGCGCCTGCCCCGCCCCTCAGCAGTTTCTCACGCGTTTGGTTTTCTCTTTCTAATTCCTCTGGGTTCCATCAGAGAGGATCTTGGCAATGGGATTAGCAGTCGTGTTTGTTCTGAATCTGCAATGGAATTGGAACCTAAAAATAAGTCAGTCTTCCATCCTGAAACAGGGGGCAGAGGAGGAGGTTCTGACTGAGACAGGGGTCAGAGGAGGACCCGAGGCCAGAGAGCCCCCCAAAAGTCCCTAAAGGCCAAAAGGTCACAAACCACAATCAAGGGCTATAGCAACAGGGGATATAGCCTGTCAGAGGACAGTGCCCAATACAGTCTATGGGTTCTTACCCGCGCACAATTACAAGGGACCTCAGGCTACAGGAACAACAGTCATGGGGTTTATTTACAAACAGGGGGAAACAAGAACACTTACGTCTCCACAAGAAGCTGGCTGCTTCATCCGGACAGCATCAGTGTTGGCAGTCACCGGTCACCAGTTCTAGGCAGCACTGTCCAGTAGCAATGTCCAGTTCTAGGCAGCACTGTCCACTACGGGCCTGTGGAGGCAGTGTTCAGGAACACTCAGTGTTACAGCTCTTGTGAGTTGTTGGTTTATACCACAACAAACAGCTCTTTGAGACACCAGGCCCAGGGCCTTTGGTGCTCTTTCCAGTCAGTGTCACAGCCAGGACCGAGTCCCAGTCCCTACAAAGTCCTTCAGTCTCTCTCCCTCCTCAGAGGGCAGCTGCTGTGGCTACCCTCCTTTCTTCAAAGGCTGGAACCGTCTTCTCCTCTTCCTCTGCAGGAGCTCTTCTTCCTCTGGGCTGCTGCTTCTCTGTCTGCTCCTCCAGGTCACTCCAAATCCCTGTCAGCTCCCTATGCCAATGCTCTCTTCGACCCTGCCTTATATTCACTTTCAAGGTGTCCCCCCACAGTCTGATTGGTCCATTTTTCCTGCACCTGATTGGTCCATTTTTTCTGCACCTGATTGGTCCATTTTGGCCTAGTCCAGAATTCAGGAAGTGTAATTTACAAGAGGGGCTCTGTTATCACTGACTTGTGGTGAGAGTCGGCGTCCTGGTGTCAATCAACCCAAGGCTCACAACTGGTCTATTCCACGATCCAGGCAGCACAGTGCTACATAAAAGATTTCTGAGGAAGGACTGCAGCACTAACTTGCAGGGGAGCCAGAGACCACTCCTCCTGCTGGCTGCAGCCTGGCAACAATCTTTTCTAACTTTTCTATGACAATTCATATGCCCCATTACTTGAGTAATGCAAGTGCGCACGTGCACATTCACATGCACTCTGTGCCTACCTGGCTACTCTCGGGCATTCACTCTGTCACAGCCCCCCCTCCAGGGATCACCAGCTGTCTGACTCTTCACCTTCCTGAGGCTTTGAAGTCTAGATTTCTCTTCGATGCCATGGGATGCCTGATAACCTTCTCACACCCTTCCTGTTTTCTTATGATACTAATTCTTTCAATTTTAGGACATATTTATGGCACATCGGCGATTTCATAAGCACTCTGCTAAATGAAAAATGGAATTGGCTTCTGTTTCTACCATTTACAACCAAAAATGGCTCAATTATGCCTCCCAGGCATTATTTTACTTATTGTACAGGTAGAAATGTGAAGGGTAAAGGTACAGATGATCCTGGTAGAGTAAGCTCTCTGTGAGTAGCATATTGGATGATGATGATGATGATGATGATGGAGACCAAAGAAAATTATTCATGTTGGCAGATGCTGTGGCCTCCAGGTGGTTAATACTAAATTCTAGTCAAAAGTTAGCCTGTTTTGTCTCCCAGATGTCCTATGCTGCAGCTGTGAAGGGGCGTCTGCTGCTGTTTGCTGGGGATGGTGATGGAGCTGTCAGGCTTAGGTGCCAGCACGTTACCTTGGTGAGGTCACCTGGGCTTTGGTTGATGCTGAAGACTTTTGGGAAACTCCAGTGAGGTCTGTAATCGGATTCTATAGAGCATGCAGGCTGGAGTTTGACAGAAATCCATGGGCTGGACCTGCTGTGTTCTGAAACCCAGCAAAGGCAGAATTGGCATGGATTTTAGGTAAGGCAAAGAGACCCCCATTGGGCCCTTAGAATCTCACTGTATCAGCCTCTTTGCTGGGGCCTCCCTGGTGGTTCAGCAGGTTGAGCGCCTCATTGTGAAGCATCCACTGCACAACAGTGCAAGTCTGATCCCCAGCCAGGGAAGGGGGACCCACATGGCACAGCAGACCTCTCCTGCCTTGCCTGCTGCTTCCCTTAGCAGTGTACTTTAGTTGATCTGCCTGTTCTGCTCCCCGCTCTGTCTCTGGTGAATCCTCTCACCTCCCATGACTCTGGCTTGTACCCCAGCTCTCATATGTTAACTAACAGCAGACTCCTAACCTACCTGGATCATTTTGGAATCCACTGTGGGACTTATAGTTCATCCAGTTGCTTATTAAAATCTCAGTAATTGGGAAAGACCACCTTCCCTTCCTCCTTGGTCCACCTTGCTGTTGGGGATGGGAATATAGAGAGAGAGTCCCCACCCAAAAACAGAGCAGAGCTCAAACCTGAGGGAACCCCAAGCAAATCTCAGGGGTGACATTTCACTGCATCTCTGCCAATGACTGGGAGTCAGAATAGACCCTTAGCCTAGACCACAAGGCAACAAATCCTTCAATTACAGCTACAAGGGGAATTTTTTAATCTCAAGATTATTGTACAATTTAAAAAGTTTAATATCATGTAATATTAAATAATAAAAATTAACTAATAAAAATCATATATTATTTAAATATTCTTTATGCCTTATAAGATGTCTCAGGCAGAGAGAAAGAGGCAAGGATAGAGACAGAAGGGGAAGAGAGAGAGAGAGAGGAAATTTCAAATATCATTTAATGCGTAAATGTCACAGGCTTAAAAAATACAACAGAATTCTCGTGCATTCTTTCCCACAGGGGGCTACCCTTTAAACAATGACCTTTAAAAAAAAAAACCAAGCAAACAAAGAGTTGATGCTGTTGACTGTTCTTTATCAGTCTGGACATCCCATTTGTGGACAAGATGAATTTTATCAGTCCAAATGGTCAGTATTTGGGGCAGTAATCATGGGATCTTAACAGATTTTGAAACCAAATCTGTTTAAGGGGATAGAATTCAGGTACTTCCAAGAAGAGATGACTTGGCTAGTTGTAATTTCCTGTGACTGTAATTTCCTTTGACAATCTAGCTGATACAATTATCTAATGCTCACCTGGAAAGGGTGAGGGTTAGAGCACAGAATAATCTATAGGAAAACATATCCAATACATTACAAGGGCTACTTCCCCAGAGATCTCAAAGAGTACTTGAAAAGCCAGTGCTTTGTACTGGAAAGGGTGTGGTACTTAAAATTCTGAAGGCCAGAGGCTATATTTTTGGCATCATTAATAAGCTCCCACAGCAAGCTGTATCATGCAGATAAGTCTTTTGAAATCATAGCAGATGTTTTGCAAGTCTGGAGATAGCAACCCTTTTGGGGAGGACAGGTAACTAGAACTTCACTTATTTTTTTTTAAGATTTATTTATTTATGCATACAAGCACTGGGGTACAGGCCAGAGGTGTGGGGGGTGGTGAGAGGATTCACCACAGAGAGCAGGGAGCAGAACAGGCAGATCAATGGAAGTACACTGCTGAAGGGAGCAGCGGGCACAGCAGGAGAGGTCTGCCGCGCCATGTGGGTCCCCTCCCTGGCCAGCAGCAGGGATCGAACTTATGCTGCAGTGGCTGCAGTCTGCTTCATAGTGCGTTGCTTAACCCACTGCGCCACCAGGGAGGCCCTAGAACTTCACTTAAAATTGGAACTTTAGACAACTGCCTGCTGTGGAGCTGATACCTCTTTGTAATGGGTATTAAGCATGTTGGTGCAAAAATGGGGTCTTCTCAACTCACACTCACATGAGATCAGGTCAGCTTGGCTCATGTTTCAGGAGGTTCTGGGTAACAGGACAGAGGGATCTGGGCTGGGTCTGCATGTAGAATTTTTTTTTTAAAACTAAGGGATTCATTGATTGCTCATAAGGAGAAATTGGAAGCCAATTATCTGAACTTTACTAATTACAGTGTGATTATGAATGTTCTATTCTCAGTCCTTTGCCTATCTTCAAAGAATCAAAACTTTCAGGCATTAAGAAAAAGGTAAATTCTGTAATCAGTTGCCTATGCTGGCTGTCTCCAATTCTGTCCTTCTCTTCTCTCTTGAATCCATTTTAATAACTCTTGTCAAGGTCCCCAGTGGCCATTGGTAAGTCCAGTGGTCAATTCTCAGTTCTTAACCTTAAACGCTCAGAACTGAGTATTTGACTCAATAGCTCACTCCTTCCTTTCCAAAATATTTTCTTCCCTTGGCTTCCATGACACCACATTCTCCCTACTCCTCTTCCTTCTCATTGTTCTTTCCTGCCTTCTCATCTGTTTCACATTCCCACATGGCATATGGCAGGGCACAGTCCATGGAACTCATCTCTCCATCTCCATCCCATCATTGGTGATCTGATGTTATGGGTATAGCAACCATTCTGGGCTGAACCATAAGAAATCATCTTTTTTTCTATGGGCAATTAATTCATTTAATGACTTCTTTTTACAAATAGGCCTAAGAATCATCCAATGCTGCCAGCATTGGAAGCAATCCTGGGCCATAAAATGGTGGAATATAGGCATTTCCATAAGAACTAAATCTAACTACTTCTGAACTTCATCTCCTATAAACTTCCTATACCTGCATCTGCTTGTTTAGTGGACTTGATGTTTTCCCTTGGTGTCTAAAAATGTTTTAAGCATAGCTTGACCAAAAGCAGATCCCTGACAGCCCCTGGATCCCCACCAAATCTATTCTTCCTGCATTCTTGCTTATTTTGTCTCGTGACAATTCCATTTGTTTTTAGAGTTGCTCAGCTAGAAATCCTTAAAGCCATCCTTGAATACTCTATTCCTCTGACAACCAACATCAAATTCATCTGCAAATCCTTTTGACTCTAACTTCAAAATATATCCAATTCTGACAACATTTACTGTCTCTACCACATGCTGGCTCAGGCATTATTATCTCTCACCTTGCGTATGTAATAACTTTAGACCTGATATCCTTGCTTCATAAAGCAGCTGGAGGACTCCTGTTAAAGCACAATTTAGAACATAAATCCTTTGCTCAAAAACTGTGACTTAATCAGAATAAAAGTCAAAGTCCCTAAAATGGCCTCCTCCCAGTCTCTGGGAAACATACATATCTGGTATGTTTCCTCCTTGGACATAACCCTGGATTGCTCCCTCCCGTCTACTACAAGGTCTTTGCTATTTTTCTAGACATGCTTCTGCCTCAGGACCTTTGCACTGGCTAGTTTTTCTGCTGGGGTATTTCTCTGCTGGCTTATTTAGGGCTCACACCCTTGTCTCTTTTGAGGCTTTGCTTAAATGTCACTTTTTGTGGGACTTTCTTTGACCACCTATTTCAAAATTGCAGCCCTCTCCCCAAGCTTCTCATATTCACTTTGCCTCCTCTGGTCAGTCTCCCCAGTCAGGAGGGGGATTTCTCTCTATATTGCATGCTGCTGACCCCCAGTGCTCAGAGTGGTCTCTAGCCACACTGGTGTTCAATCTATACTTGTCTTAAAGTCTAGTGCTAGAACTAAACTGTGGAAGGATGAAACTGCCTCCAAAAACTTGCAGATAAGTTTTTTTCAAGAGAAAACAAGAATAGCAACAGTTGACAGAGAGAGGTAGCCAAGGCTAAAAGCAGCCACACCATTATATTTCTTATTCTGCTTTTAACCCTTTTTCAACCACCTACCACTTTGTGCTATAGATATGAGGACAACACCTTCTGGTCCTTGCCTGAACTTCTATTTAGTAGAGAAACAGATACTAACACAAATACTCACACAAATACCTGCATAAATGGAACTCAGGTACACTCTGGAGAAGAGGATCTCTCTGTGCAATGAGAGTACAATTGTTACAGGGCAGGGAGAGGAGCACCCCAGAATCCCCAAACCTGCCTTTTTTGAATGGGTTTTGCCATTTGCCTCACTAAGATAAATATACAAGGCTTTTAATGAAAAGGAATTTTAATATAATTAGGGTATAATATAGAAAGGACAAAGAACATAGTGATTAAGTATTTAAAGTTATTTATTTTTTTGAGGGTAAAAATTTAGCTAAATGGGATTGGCCCAAAACAAGGCTCAAAAGTCTGCCACACGTTTAAAGGACTTTTTAATAGCGACCCAAAGAAAAGGGTCAGAAAGAGTCAGACAAATCTGGGGGGAAAAGAGTAAAATTAAAATTAAGATGAAAGCTGCCATTGTTAACCTCTCCAAGGGTTTTTTACCCACATTTGTTTTAAATAGTTTAAGATTAAAAAGTAAGTGCAGTTTTTTTCACGTTTTTTTGCTTCATGTGCTTTTTTTTAGGTTTTTTTGATGCTTTTTATCTTGCCTTTCTTTTTTTTTTCCTTCCTTCCTTCTCTCTGCAGAATTTTTTTTTTTTTAGCTCCACCCACTTAGGGCAGAACTGGGATTCTGGAACTTTTTCCTTTCCCAGGACGACCCTGTTCACAATCAGGAGGATCTGAGAAGGCTTCTCAGAGGAGGTGATACTTGATCTGAGACTGATGCATCGTCTAGGCACACTGATTAGAGAAATGGGCATGACGCTCCCCTAGGCCTATTACTCTCTCCATGAGTGTGCCCTGGGTTCTTCTAACTGGGAGAAACTGACCCTCTCCTGCCAGGTAGCTGAGCTTAACTGAGCCCAGATCTGTCCATGATCTTGTCCTTGTGTAAATGACCCTGCTGCTGGAGGAAAGAAGCAAGAGCACAGGCAATGTGAATTAGACAGGCTGCATGGGGAATTCTATCAGTAGGGGAGGGCCCTGGGCCAGTGTCCCCCAAATCCAGCCTCTCACTGAGTTATGAGTCCACTAGCCCAGCAGTTTAAGCAAGTTCAGTTTAGGCATTTTAGGTCCTTGCAATACAGGCTTCCTGACCGGTTCTTTTCACCCCGTAAGAGGAACAGAAGGCTGAACAGGCAGGAGGGGAGGCTTCAGGAGACTCAACAAGGCCTGGGGCCCCTCCTTCTCAGCATCTGGTATCTCTTCCTCACAGGCCAGAAAAGAGGGGGCATGAGGAGGGAGCCAGGGTTGGGCCCGAGGACAGTGTGACAACAATCAGGGACAGGGCCCGAGGACAGCGTGACAACAATCAGGGACAGAGCTGAAGGAGGTGGCTCAGCTCATATCTTTCCATGGAGTCATTAAGATCTAAAGAAGTAAACTCTCTGGAGCCAGATTAAATTGCATCACTGAGAGTTTCCTTTCTTATCTCTTACTATAGACACTTCCTGCTATTAAATTCAAAATGCTATTGGAGTGAAAAGGGAGCCTCTCTTTGTCCCCCCCAGACAGTAGTTCCTCCACAGAGAGGCAGTTTCTCGAATCACTCTGGAGCTCCTGTGCCAAGGCCTCCCGCCACCGGCTTCCCACTGTGCCTGTAGCACTCTTTGCTCTTCCTGCTTCACTGGCTTGGAGATTGCACCCCCCGAGGGCACATAAAGTGGCCTCATTCTCTGAACAGTGCAGAACGTCTCACTGCAGAGAGGTAGCGCACGCTTCTCCAGTTCCCAGCTAAGGGGTATTTAGGTTGTTTCCAATCTTCTGCTGTTAGTTAAGTACTCTGAGTGCTCCACAGATGATACGGATCTCTTTAGATCTTTATATGGCGTTGTCTATGGGGCAACTTTCCAGGGTGTACCCATTAATCTTCATTTTGTCCTTCTCTGGGTCTGAAAATCTCTGCCTCTTCCCCACCTGTCCCCACCTCCAGAGGGAAGGTGAAAGCCTGAGTGTGAGGGATGAGCTAAACCGGGATTAGAACTCAGACTGCGGGCCTCCTAGTGCGGCACTGGGAATGTTCCAGGGTTCTTTGAGTGGCTGGATAGTCTTACCTGATACTAAAGGCCAGCCTGTTGGGGATGTTGAGTTCTTAGGGGCATGGCGAGGGATCCTTACTGGGCCACTGGGGCTCCGTTTGCTGCATCACTGTCCACCTTGGCCAGGGGTGTCAGAGGGCTGTGGCAGTTCCATGGAAGGCCCCAGGAGCAAGGAAACCTGAGCCCTCAGCTGAGTCCTGAGAGTTACTCAGGTTTATGCAAATTATCCTTTCTCCCTGAGCATCAGTCTTCTCATCTGGAAAATGAAAAGTTCATATCAGAAAATGTCTAAGACACCTCCAGCTGTGATACCCCTAGACCCTGCCATCTCTGTCCTCTAGCTCGCCATACATTTCACCAGGGTCTCCTTGGGGTGGTGGCCACTTTTCGTCTTGCATCTGTCTTCTCCACTGACCTCCTTGGGGTCAGGCTGTTGGCCTTCTTTCCATCGTGCCTTGCCCAGTGTCTAGAACAGGGCCTTGGGAGCAGGTAGCATCACGTACGTACTTGTCGCTTAGAGGACCTGTGCTATAGGCACGTGGCTCAAGACAGAATGGAGACCGAAGTCTAGAGAAGGTCTACTGAGAAGACAAATAAAATCACCAGGGGATTCTGCTCACTCTAGTCTGGTTGACCTGACGGCGTTGTGGTCACTAGCTGCATCCACTGGGCTTTTTGTGGCATTAAAATTAGACAGGCCACTCAGTCCCATGCCAGCTGGTGGCATCTCACATTTTGACAAAGTTGTCTGAGCCTTAGGTTCTTTCTTTATCACAGGGGAACATCATGTCTACTCATCACAGTTGCTGAGAGGCAAACTACTAGATGAAGCTACTCATGTCAAGTTTTTATTGCAGCCCCTGGCATGTAGCAGGAGCTTGGGGGAAAGTCCATTCTTTTTTCTCCTACATCTCAGACTCTCTTTGCAATGCCCTGCTGCATGAGGACAAAGACCAGTGGCAGGTTGATTCTCAGGGGAGGGTCAGAGTCACGAGTGATTCCTGGAATGAACTTGCCAGAAATGCCACTGTCTCTATTATCCTCAACTCTATTCTTTTTGAGGTCATCCCTTTACAATTGACCCTGTAGTTCAACATACCAGCAGAAAGAAGAAGTGCATTCAGGGCAACCGGGGCCTTAGATCACCGATACAAAGTTCTATCCAGATCATATGCTTCCTCCTGCTATATTAGCTCCCTAACTGTTGTCATCTAGGTCGTGTGTGATTGAGGCCAAGAGTAGGTGGGATTGAGAGTAAGTAGATCACAGGCCTGGGCTTCTCTGGCAGTCTCTAGGGCAGAGATCTGCTCCAGGAATCCCAGGTCCTGGACCAAGACGAAGGACTGAGCCCAGGATGCAGGGCAGTCACTAGGAGTAGAATAGGAACCAAGGAGGGGACTTCGGAGGGAAACTGAATTGCTATTTTTGGTTACCATACACCAAGCTCTAAAACATGAACAGAGCCCCTAGGGTCTGACACCCAGCCTGCCGTATAACAGTTCTATGACTTGGACAAATCCCTTACCTCTCTGTGGCCCTCTCTGCAAATGGGCAAGGAAGCACTTGTCTGGCAGGATTGCAAAGATTAATTAAATAGCATGCACCTGGCATATAAAGGTTGGTTCTATTCTTATAGCTGCACTTTCTCCTCCCTATTCAATGAGGTAGTATTACCATCCTATTTCAGAGACGAAAAGATGGAGGCTCAGGAAGGTTAAGTCGGGCGCACAGCCACACCGTTAGAAATAGACATAGCTGGGCTATGACCAGACCTCCAGCCCCGCTCCCCACCCCACAGCCCATGCTGGCCCCCACACTGACCCAGTGGGCCAGGCGAGTAGGAGAGGAGCAGCGTCTGCACCTACCTTTCCTGCAGCAGCTCTGCCTCCTTGTACTGTTAGGTACAGGCAAACTACAGCCACAGAGGATTTCCCTGCCCAGCTTTGTTACTAATTTTGATCACTGTGGCTTGTTCCCCCTCAGTCACACCTTCCGGTGAAGTCCTCCCGCCCCCACCTCCCAGCCAAGGCACCACTGAATGCCCCACTGTGTGTTCCTCTGCTAATGTTGGCTATTTTTAGTCTTCTTCTTGTCATCCCTCCCACTCAGGAGCTTCTCTCCTTTGGTGGACACTGATAAAGAAAAGGAAGAGAGTGGGTGAGGACTTCCCCAGGAGCAACACAGCAAGAGGCTCTGTAGGTGGCCGACTCCTTGCTGTCTCCTTGAGCAGAAGGTGACACCAAAGGGAAGAGACCCCAGCCCTATAATATCCCAGCAAAATTTTGTTCCAGGCACATCATCTGTGGCTGGGGAAATGCTCACTTGGGTTCGGCAGTAGGAGTGTGAGTCTTTCTGGACTTCGAAATCTTCCTCAGTGCCTTTCCCTGCTCCCACCTCCTGCACCACAGGGAGAGTCCATCCCCACTCCCTGGTCTCCGCTCCACTCTGAGCCATGTTGAGTTGTCAGAGAGAGGGTGCCCCACATCACTTTGTGCAGCGGGTAGAATTAAGAGCCTCGGTTCTGAGATGAGGACCGTGGGGTTCAGAGAGGTCTAGTGACTTACCCAAGGTCACATCCTGGGTAAGGTGCAGAGCTGGGCTCCAAATTCAGGTCCTTAGACCCCAAGTCCACTGCGCTCTTCACCAACACGGAATAGAGAGTCATCCTTTCTTCCTCTCTCCTGAGAAGTGGCTTTTCGTAAGCAGAATGGAAGTTCCATAGTTGACATAAAGCAGCGACTCTGTCAGGCTCCACTCCAGCCTCTTCACGTTCACAGCACCCTATGCAATAGGTACTAAACACCCTTAGGTTTATAGCCAGGGAAGCTGAGACCCAGAGAGATGAGTGTCTTGTTCAGGGTCACATATCTTGTAGCTGGGGCATGGGTGCGCTTGAATCTGAGACCAACCAACAGCCCTCGGACCTAAAGATGGTGCTACCTTCTAGAAGGAAGAGCATGGAGTTGAGGCTGCAACAGGTCAGGGTTTGAATCCCCAGCTGACAAGGACCATGTCACTCGGGTTCCTGGGGTAGGCGACATAGTTGTGCTGGACTGAGACAGGCGTCCAGGAATAGTTTATTATAGTCTGGTGCTGGGTGCAGAGCAAGAGCTCAGTCAGTTCCTCTATTCTAGATTTCAGCAAAGCCATTGCTGAACACGGATCATGACAGAGGATGCTGGATAAAGTGAAGGGGGTGCTCAGCTGGAGTGGAAGCAGACTCTCCCTGGGTCCCAGGCCTCTTGCTCTTTTCAGCGTCCTCCACTCTGCTTGTTCCAGTGGCTGGGACCGTGGCTCCCTCTCTGGTTTGGGGCCTGAACTTTAATCTCTCCCACTCCCTGCCCACCCTGACATATTCTTTTCCCTTCCCTAGCTCACTGCTCATGGTTTCTATCAAGGAAAGTCCTTTTTGCCCAAACTCCTATCTGTTTCCTGTGGTTAATACACGGGCCATCTGTGGGCCCATCTGACTGAGTCACCGTCCCCTCCCCTGCTCCCACTGACTCAGAATCCAGCTCTTTTCCTTTTTCCTGTCCTGTCTCCTGCACACAGTGAACCGCTCCCTGTACCACTCTTACTTTCTGACTCCTCTGTCCACTGCTCAGAGAGCTGAGAAGCTAGGAGCCAATTTCAAGGCCCCGCCCACCCTGAACACCCAGTCTGGGCCGGGCCCTGTGTCTGCTCTCTCCGTGTGTTCTCTTATCTCCTTAGGGTCCCAGTCAGCTAACAACTGTTTCTCTTAGAGGTTCAGGAAGGTAATCACAGAACTAGTAGGTGGCAACCACAAGACTCGAACTCATGGCTGACCAACTCTAGCTCCCAGGCTCTTAACATCCTGGCTATGTGGTGTTTGGTTCTGAAGCAGAGAGAAGGAAGGATAGGAGCTCTTATGGAGACTGAATGCTCCCTATTCATTTAACTTTCAGGGGAAATTTGGCTCCTGAGTACCCACTTTGAGCCTAAAAGTTGCCGTGGAATTTCCCCAGAGACCAAAGAGGTCCACCATGTGTGGGAGGGAGGAAGTATGACTCTTCAGGGACCTCAGGAGTTTCCCAAGTGCCTGGAGTCCAGTGGCATTGGGAGGGTTTCTCGGTAACTTGTAGGTCTGGGTTAAACGCTTGGGCTTCACCCAGGGTGCTCTGCGTGCCCAAGCTCTGCCATCTACACAGCCTGGCTAGCAAAAAGGCAGACATGGTGACCAGCATTGACAGGGCTGAGCCAACAAAGAAGCAGGCAAAGAAGGAACTCTACAAGCTCCAAGAAAGCACAAGCCCAAATCTAGTGCAGGTGGCAGGAGGGAGGTCAGAGTGTTGTGTTCAGTCAGCTCTGCTGCTTCTGAGCCGAGTTTCTCTGAGTCTTAGCTTTGCCAGCTGTGAAGGGGGGTTAATCACATCTATCTTTCTGGAGGTGGGCTGTGACTGCTAATGAGGTAGTGTTACGTTTCATAAGGCACCTGAAGGTATAGATGCTACTCCCTGCTTCCTGCCTTGCCCTGTCTGGTCATCGAACCATTGCATATTTCTCCAGAAGCAATCTTCACCAGCATGGGGAACCGGTCTCCTTCTTGTAGTTACCTGCCTGCTTTTTCCTGGTAAAATAGTTCCCAAGTCCTGTATACACCGTTATTTGGAATTCATCCGTTCTTATGTTAGTGGAGCGATGCAGTTGAAAGTGTACACCTCACACTTAGGTTAGGGCTCATTCTGATCACAGAGATGTTAGGTAAAAAACAGGATATTTGGGGGTACTACCACATCACTACTTATAAACAAAGCAAAAAAAAAAAAAAAAGCCCAAAAAGCAAAATCCAGTAAGTGTCATCAGGTCTGTTGATGGAGAATTGAGTTTAATTCCAAAAGAGGCCGACTAAGTCTCAGAAATGGGAGAGACTTAACAGGTTAGGTCAGGAAACAGATTCTAGATACAGACTTTCCAGGTTTGCTTCTTGGTGCCATCATGTACACGCTCAACAGTCTTCTTACAAGGCCCAACATTTGCGTCAGGCCTGGTGGCCCTCAACTAGAGAGTGGGGGTCCTTGTAGCACTATGAGATCTTCTTCTTGGAGAATGCACAAGGTAAGGTGAGATAACATGCGTAAGGAGCAAGCAGAACCTGGCGTGAGGAGGCTCTCTGTGGAAGCCAGCTGGTGTGCCCCCTGCTGGAACCTGTGGCTAGCCCTGGAGAGTGAGCAATGATGGGGAACTGAGGTCATCAGGGTGCCTGTTTTCCAGCTGGGGAGTCCACTGTGTGTGGAGGGGCTCCCGGAGTCCCCTGTCAGGGTCCAGGAACAGAGAGAGGCAGCCCACCCATCCTCTGCCTCGGCTTCCCATCTGTCTCGTAGTTTGGGGTTCCTGTAAGAGCTGTTTGGATAAAAGTGTGAGAAGGAGTTTGAAATGTACTGATTTGTCCCAGTGACTTCCAAATCCTCCAAACCCATCAGGACCTCTTGACTATCTATCTCTGTGGACCTCATGGTTTAGAGTTTTCTCTACTCCTAAACTGCATGCAGACAGCACTGGTGCAGGAGATTTAGCACTGATCAGGGCAGAAATTTGGAAAGACTTGGTAACACTTAAGTCTTCATTGCCTTTTCAATCTGAGAAGAGACTGGGGCCTTAGTCTTAGGACATGGATCTTCACTCCTTTTCCTACAGAGACATCTCCTGGGCCTCCCTGGTAGCGCAGTGAGTTGAGCATCACTCTGTGAAGCATCCGTGGCACAGCAGCGTAAGTTAGATCCCCGGTCAGGGAGGGGACCCACATGGCGCAGCAGACCTCTCCTGCCTCGCCCGCTGCTCCCCTCAGCAGTGTGTTTTGGTCGATCTGCCTGTTCTGCTCTGTCTCTGGTGAATCCTCTCACCTCCCACAACTCTGGCCTGTACCTCAGCTCTTGTATGCATAGATAAATAAATCTTTAGAAAAAAAAAAAAGAGAGAGAGAGAGAACCTCTCCTGAGCAGACTCTGTAGGCCAGGTGCTGTGACATCATTACCACACGTGACTGTCTCTCCTTTTCTGCTGATTCCCAGAGACACAGAGGGTGATGGTGACAATAAATACTCATTCCAGTGTCACTTAGCTGGTAAATGGTTTTCAGAGTCCCAGCCTGCTGGGGACTGGTTTGTTTTCCATAAAAACCAGAACCAGTCTCCTCCTTGCAGTGACCTGCCTGCTTTTTCCTGGTAAAGTTGTCCCCATGTCCTTTCTACGCTGTTATTTGGAATTCATTCATTCCTACGTTAGTGGAGCAATGCAATTGAAAGTATGGAGACCGAAAGAAGTCACATGAAATGGCATTCCAGTGAAATTATGAAATCTTGCATCGTGGAAAGAACTTCCATGTCTCTCTTATGATCAATTAAAGAGATATAGGAGAAAGAAAAAGTCACAGGTACATTTAACTTGGCCAGCTTTCCAGCCTCAGCCTGCAAGAGTCTTAAATGATCAAGTCCCCAGTGTCCACAGTGCTTCTCAGGCTTAAGGCACAGGCCGCTCTGCTTCCAAGGCCTAAGCTTGAATAATTCCAGGTAATCTCTGCTTAATATCCCAGTCTTCCCAGATAGGCTGATCCCATTCCTGGGAGATATGACAACACTTAGTGGGCAAAGTTGTAGGAGTCAGTTGGGCCAGAGGCCAAGTCCTAGACTTTCCTGAACTAACTCCATGACCTTTGACCAAAGAGTTAGTATTCTTTGAGAACTTCCTCTGTGGGTGCTGTGGGAGATTCTCCACATCAGTGGTTCTCGAATTCGCCTAACATCAGCATCTCCTGGTGGGATGGGGTGGGAAGGCTCTTAGTGATACACAGATTACTGGGCCTCACCACCAGAGTTAAGGCTCAGCAGGTCTGGGCTAAGGCCTGAGAATCTGCTTTTCTAACCAGTTTGCAGCTGATGCTGAAGCTTCTGGCCCAGAACAGAGAACTGCTGCTCTGCCTGTAATGGAGTATCATTAGTATTTCACCCACTAACTCAGGGGATAGAGAACTTGAATAATGTGACAATTCACTGACCCCCTTATTCATTGCATCTAAGAAAGAATAATAAGATTACTCCCTTGTCTTCCAAGGACTCAAGGGTAGAACGGACTAAACCTATAGAAAAGGGGGAACAAACTGCTACTGTGTGAAGTTGGCTTTGATGTGGCTTGCAGCTCCCTCTCTCTCTCTCTCTCTCTCTCCCTCTCTCTCTCTCCCTCTCTTTCTCTCTCTCTCTCATTCTCTCTCTCTCATTCTCTCTCTCTCCCTCTCTCTCATTCTTTCTCTCCCTCTCTCTCTCTCATTCTCTCTCTCTCATTCTCTCTCTCTCATTCTCTCTCTCTCATTCTCTCTCTCTCATTCTCTCTCTCATTCTCTCTCTCTCTCTCATTCTCTCTCTCATTCTCTCTCTCTCTCTCATTCTCTCTCTCTCTCTCTCTCTCTCTCTCTCTCTCTCTCTCTCTCTCTCTTCTA